>JBBBVU010000024.1:10350810-10361369 GCA_037177055.1 Atherinosoma microstoma | reverse complement strand
ATCGATTTCAATTGATGTAATTGATAAGTCCATGTGAAAAAAAAAAAGTTACACGAAGTGACACCCTCGCTTTAAGATGAAGGTTATCTTTGCCTTGGCTCTCTTTCAAATAATAATAATAATAATGAAAATAATGAGTTCAAATATGGTTTTCACGATGCCTTTAATAATGTAAATTTAAAAAACAAACACAAAAGTCCTGGCTTAGCCCTGATTGTCCCTTGTCCCTATTTGCATACATAAAATGACAAATTTTTGTCCTAATGTGTGTGAATTTTCCTGTTAGATCAGGCTGACAGGGGGCAAACGAACACTGTAAATACATGCATTGTGCCACCAACATGCAGAGGGAAACATGCCAGGAAGGACAGATGAAATCCTGGAAACTTTTTACCCCATGCTGCAGTCACATAAGCTAACATCTCAGAAAGCAAAAGCATGCTGGGATTGTTTGGGAGTGGGATTCCCACTTGACTAAAATCTCTCTTTTCCTTCCCATGTTTTTTTTATGATTTTGGAGTAATTTATCCCTCAGAGAGAGAGAGAGAGAGAGAGACAGAAATACAGACAGAAAGAGAGAGAGTCCCACATTTGGCACTTTGATTTAGCAAAGCATATTTAATTTTGTTTGGTTTATGCAAAAGGAAAAAAAAGCCATTGACTATGACTTCTGTTGATTTCCACTGGAGGCAGAAACATCGCTAATGGGAGCTAGCGCCGCACTCACCACAGCTACAGGCCTACAACACTAACTGAATTAGCCTCATGCATATATTTAATACAGACCTGCTACACAAATTAGCCCAGTGGTATGTAGCCTTGCACCTCTCCAGTGAGGCTTTGAGATTTGAGCTGCAAATTAATTGGCGAGGTTGCCTCCAAGAGTAGCTCCTCTGTTTTTCCTCCACCCTGAATTATGCTTTTCAATTGCTGAAACATATTTGATATGCATGGGGGAGAAAAGCGTGCAAAGCAGTGTTCCTTCACAAAAGCAACACTTGCTCTCCTCTCTTCAGTTTTGTGCATCTGTCGCTCATATAATGGGAATTGTGTATGACTAATTGTCTCCACATATGAGTGAGTAATAAATCGGAGTAAGCATTATTCAATGAAAATATTTATCTTTTGGCCCACATTACGCTACTTTGCTGTTTTAGTTGAAGGTGAACTTGTCCTGTTCATTAGGAGTCACAAATTCCACATGCTGAGAGACACTGTAATGACCTGGAGCACATCTGTAACCCATGGTAACTGGAGACTGGAAATACTGGGGGGGCATTCATTTGAATGTTTGATCGGCAGAAAAGTTGTTACAGTAAATTGGACACATTTAGAAAGGAGGGAGAATATCATGATTAAAATAAGAGATGCTTGTAATTCTCTAGTGTGTTACAGACAGAAATCAAGTGAGAGAACAAGGTAGAAGTTAGTTTGATTACCACACAGAGAACAAGCATTATTGCTCCCTGAGGTCACTCTGCTATCCATCTTGGTTCGATTCCTGGACTTACACTTTGGCTGAGACACAATATGAGACCTTTAAACGTAATCATGGTTTAAGTTTTCATTCTGATTTTTATTGAATCTTAAATTATTATACTATGTAAAAAGCTAGAGACAGTTTTTATAAAGCTTTAAATATTTTCAGCACAGGAAGATATAGAGCCGTAAAAGGAAATTAGTCTTGTAAGAGTGTTTTATTCTTATTATTTCAGAGAGCTTAATCCAAACTCCCGACCTTTGTATTTAGGACTGCCATGGATTTTGCAGTGGAGGAGGTTTGTGAGTTTGAAGGGGAGGGGTTTATATCTTGGTGACACAAAAGTAAGGAGTGTGCTGAATAGGCTTCCTTTCACCCTGCCCCCCCCAAAACACAGCAGTGATGGAGGATGTGGGGGTGCAACAGAGATGCGTGAACAGCTGGGGTTTTGGTAAAAAGATGAAGAAGCAAGCTCACAAGAGATAGAATGATTAAGAGCAAACAAGTGAAAGTTAAAATAGATTTATAAGTGAAATGTTAAATCTGATGGTTTAGAAACCAAAATCATGTATCAGGGCCTGAAGTTCAAATGATTTTTTTCTGCAATGTAGATGATGGAACTATGTGCAGATGTAATCATTAAAGACACACTACAGAACATTTGCGCCCCCTATCGACGGCTAATTTGGCATCTATCTTGCATTCTAGCTGTACTATGAGCCCTCTACAGCCAGGAAAAGACAGTGGTTGTCTTGACTCCTTTTTCATCTCTTGTTCTGTGTCTTTCTCTCTTTCTTTTCCTCTTTTTCTTCAATAATGTCTTCTTGGGTTTCTGCTGAATCAGCCACTGTGTGCTCAAAATGGTGTGTTTATATCTGTTGGTTAGCATGTGACGCGGTACGTAAAGCAAAACTCGGCTGCATCATCACGCGGCGTACCAAAGAAAAAGTTGTATAGTGACGTTTTTCAGTCTCAGGACTCTGCTGGGCAGTGACGGCTCCAGAAATGCGCATAATAAATGTCACCCTGCCATTAAACGAGTCCAGAAAATGAACTTTTAAGGTCGGAAAGTTACGTAATGTGTCTTTAAAGAACCATACCTTTTCATATGAATAAAATTTAGAATGCAGCTTTTGTATTTAGCTGAAGAAGATGTAAACTTAGCACAAAAGTAAGGAAGTTTTTTGTTAGGTCAGTTTTTTCTCCCCTTTAATTATACCAATTGATGTTTTGTACATCATGGGAAAGCCTGATTAGTCACCTTTACAACGAGGTATAACTTGAAACGATTGTGTATTTAGTGTATTTGTGTATTTGGAGAGGATTGAATGGCTTGCCGTGAGTCCAAACCTCAACCCTATTGAACAGTTGTGGGATTAGCTTTGGCGTGCTGTTCATTCTAGAGGGCCCATCACACACTGGTTGACCTTTAACAACTCCTGGTTGAAGAATAAGATGCCATCCCACAACAAAATATGACCAGACTGGCGACCAGCATGAGAAGGAAGAGCCAACCTGTTGTGGCTCTTTATGGATCTTCCACACACTACTGAGGTCCCCGACAGTGTTAAATGAATAAAGTGTAAAAATGGCCACTATATGTTCTTGTTTTCTCTTTAATTATTATGGGAGAGTTCAATCATCCAATCCACCAAGCAACTCAAACAAGAGTGAATACCATCAAGAGAATATTGCAGGGGATTTTGGCACATTCACTACATGTTTAGCTGTGTTGATCATTCCACAGAAGCACAATCCTTACAAGTTATACCCTGTTGTAAAGGTGACACATAAGGGTTTTTAATTATGTCTAATACACCATCGGTTGGTCATATTATAGAGGGAAAATAACTGACTAAACATAAATGTCCTTGTTTTTTGTGCTAAGTTTATCTGACATGTTAAGATAATGATGATGTTTGTGGATAAGGACTTACTTTCTTTTTATTGCCATATTTCACTTCTGCAGCTCTTTTGCTAAGCAATAAGGTATGACTATTAATAAACAGGAAGTGTACAACAGCAAATAAATTGTGAATTCTCATATTTCTACTGGCAAAAGCATAGCTTGTCAAATACAATGACCTCTACCAAGATGCAGCTTTCTCTTCTTCTTTTATGCAGTCTTCATTCTGTTCCTCCTTTTTCTATACCTTACATGTCTCTCAGCATCATGCTCATCCATTCTTCCAAAAAAGGGACAACTAACATTTGTCTCCCCACTCTGTTGTGTAATTGACCAATTTAGTAACTACAGTAGTGTTTGCACCTGCGAGTTGTCAGCAGCCAACTGATCACTTCAGCATTTTGAAAGACAATGTCATCCACAAGAGCACAAGAGTTGTAAAATCTGTGCCAAATGTGGTCCTCTGTGTGTGGTGGGGGGAAAATGTGTGATAGTTGCAATAGACATCCCAGTGAAAAGTGGAAAAGTAAAAAAAAAAAAAAAGAAGCTGGCTTAAAGTGCTTGGGACAGAGCTGTCAGGTTTTTGTTAGTTTGTGTCAGATTCAATGGAAAGCATGAAAACAAAGCAGGAAAGGATGTGGGAAAGCACATTATTCTACTAAACATACACTAAATGTTAAAATGAAATTTGTAATATTTCAAGGAACAATAAAGGAAGTGCTTGTAACGCAAAAAGTATTAACAGATAACGTCAAACCATTTCAGTAAGAAATGTATGTTTAAAAAAATCAGCTTAAAGAATAAAGATGTGCAACAGCTTTTCTATGTGTTATCTGCCTGTAGGTGCGCTGATCAGTATTGGTTATTGATAAGCAGACCTGTGCTTGTAAGATCAATCTGATCAGTGATGTCTACCTTCCATCATCTGCTGAAACAGTCAATCATTCATGTGAGCTGTTTGTCTATAAGTCTTTCTCACCTCTAATGCAGCTTTGTTATTTTATATATATACGCAAACATGGCAACAACAAAAAAAGAAGACAGTTTGTCTTTTACTCTTTGCACACATTCTGCACATCAAACACTTTGATGAGAGCTTTACTCACACTGCCCAACTGCATCGACAAATCAAAATTTATGGCCTCACCCTTTTTGACTGGACAGTGTTTATCCACACAGATACAACCAGATATGTCGCTGCTGAAGGCCTGTACACCACTCATTCATATTGACTGCACTTGCACGGTAACCCATTGTGTGTCCATTTGCATGGATAGCTGTGGATTTATCTGTACTATAGGCCACAGTGCAAACCTGTGTATGGGCATGTATGGAGATTTACTCCTGTTTTAACCCCAGGGTTAGCCATCAGTATTGATTGGAACAGACTTAGCCTGATTTTAATCCCTGCCTGGCCCGAGACTATCGATCAGGGCGCTGAGCTTTCAAGTGGGTTTAACGACCTACCTGCCCCCTTCTCCCGTCTCTCACAGCCCCTTTTTCCGATGTGCCCTTTTCCTACTTGAGAGCAAAAGGTTGAGGTTCATTATCACACCCCACAGCAGAAATGAAGTGAGGCGTTAGGTTTGTCTCCACATACTCCTCTTGCACCACAACCCTCCAACTCCAAACCATTACAGAAGCATGTGACAACGAGCTGCCAGTAAAATATGACTGTACTCATGCTTCTCCTATATCTAGAGTTAGTGTAGGACATTATAAAGCAGGGGACGAGATGAATCTGTGCACCTCGACAGCAATGTCACGATAAAAATACCTGCTGCTGAATTATGACCACTCAGCTCGAGGTAGGAGCGTCCCTTTATGTCTTTATGGGTTCTCTGAAGACAGTTATATGGGACAACATGGGAAGTCTTATAGGAGCTCTGGTGCCTTGGGAGTTGGGGAGTGTGGTGAATTTATAGTTGTACAGAATGGTCACCACTCTTATTGGTCCAGAACAGTAACACTGGAAATGGAGACCAACATTTTAAAGATTTTTGAGCATGTGTGTGCATTTACTTGCAAGCTCTATGCAGAAATGTGAATTTAAGTTCATTTCTGCTTGTGGGAACACTTGCCAGTATTTTTGTGCTTGTGCACGTGTGTGTGAGGGATAGTTATTGTGCTTGGTGTTTCTCCTCCATTTGTCCTCCTAGAGGCAGATCGGGCAAAGGGGAAATAAATTGGAGAAAGAGCATAAATCAATGCTAAACTGAGCACCAGTGAGACCTCCTTACCCTCACGCTGTCACTCACGTACACACACACACACACACACCACACAAAATGTGAAATGTGTCCAGGGAAACTGAAGCATACATCCATATCAGCCATACAAACCCAATATATACAAACTGAGAGTAGAAAAAGTGATTGGCTGGATGAATGGGTTCAGACCTGCAGGTCACGTTGTAACTATTGAACCTACGTAAACAATCAGTAAAGCTTGAACTAAGCCCTGCAGTTTTTACTTCTCTGCACATTTGTGGGCACTTCAACTTTTTACAGTGTGCTAAACCTGTATGTGGCAGGTGTTTCTTCTGTAAAGCTTTATCTGTTTATATTATTTCTGTCTATACAGACACAGATGAACAAAAACGATCAGCTATCAGTCTGAATGTGTTAACCTAAACTTAAACTACTCTCAATCTAACATTTCAGCCATTTAGAGGGCACTAACAGTAAATCATCATTGATGCTTTTTTTTTTTAAAGAAAAGAAAAATCCACTGAGTTGATGAAAAAAGATCACTGCTACGCTGAAATTCAGGTTTAAACTGAATTGGTTGAACATCAACCCATTTAAGCTTTTTTCTGCTCCTAAAGGCAAATTATGGTTTCTGACTGATCACAAGGTCTGTTTAACCGTGAAACCAGTCCACAAGTGTCTACTAATTCCCATTATGGCCAAGCATATACAGCCCTAACATTGCTGACACTGTGTAGTCGACACATGTGTCTCAACTAATCCACATTCAGAAAAATATATACCAGACTAAAAAGATAAGGAAAAGAAAAACACTTGTTCTGAAGAGACTTTGCAGAAGAGTCAATATACAGGCTTAGAAAAAATATTCTGCAGACCGATTATATGCCACGGCATGGGAAGCTTCAACACAGCTAACCAAAGTACAAGAACAGCATCTCCTGCCATCACCATTGTTGGATATTTCCACTTTTAAAAGGAACTTTCTGCACAACCCAATTTCAACACAGAACATGTAATGGCTATGTTGGTCCACGTTGCAGTTTTATAAGACAGACTCAAATAATGACAACATTTTTGCCAATCATACCCCTTTGTAAATACAGAGATCACAACATGATGACAATGATTTGCATTACATGGTTGACTTTTTCATGCACATAATGATGTACAATTGTTGTTTTTAATAAAGGAGGTAAGAGGGGCAGGACAAAGATTACATTGCCATGGATTGTAATATTACATTCTTCCATATTACCCGTCAAAGTTCATATATCTTTCAGAGGTTGTGTCGCCCTCCATGTTGCAGTCCTTCACCATGTAACCAGCAACTTGTGAATTAATTTCCCTCAGAGGGACAGTTGTAGTCCAACTAAGAGCTGGATATTGCTAGTTTTCATCATTCTCCTCGATAGATCTCAACAGTAGTGTTGTGTTGGTGTACTGTGATTGCAAGCACTCCCAAATTTGAAGTAGAGCTCTTTGAAGCTAACAGTTACAATCATCCAGACACAATTTCCATTTTACCATGTTTTTTGCCCTTGTCCTTTTCACCCATATAATTCAAAATAATGCAATCACTTTCACAACACTTTTTCTTTCCACTTTCTGAGCTGAGCAACTTATGCGCACCGACATAATCGTGGGGTTGGACACCTTCTGATAGCATGCAGCTACCTTACAAGGTAGGGGGGAAATGAGCAGGAAGAAGAACAGGAAAGATTTGTCTATTTTTCTCAATTGTTACATACTTTCAAAATAGTAAGTGAATAACCAAAGTTTTGAATTATAAAACTAAAATGTTACAGTCCATGTTTCAATAGGGTAATGTGTTACCTTTAACACTGGACATCACTGAGGAGTTGTTGCAAACATGATGTGGAGCTCAAGCTGTGTAGTTCAGGCCCCAGATGGAGTCGAGCACTGGAAGATGGGAGCCAGAGGGAGACTGTAGATTGGGATCATGGGGGTGCGTCAGGGGAAGGCTCTTCACTGTGTTTTCCATTCAAGCAAAGTCCTCTAAGACCCCCTCATCTCTTCTGAGAGCAGCAAACTGAGATCTGATCTAATGCCGAGTGCCACATGTGAGTGTGTGCAAGTGAGCCAGCACTTTGATGAGAGCCTGCTGGGGATGGGGATGTGTATATGGGTAATGAACAAGTTCAGAGAGTGTGTGTTTGTGTGCACATTTGTGTGTTGTCATTTAAGGGTAATGAATTAGTCTAGGGTTTAAATATTTCTGTGTGCCCTCCTTCTGTGTTTCTGTGCACTATCCCTCATCTCTGAAGGGTTGTTTGGGGTATTCTGTGCAGGTTTGGCTCAGGGGGGAGGTGGGTTCTCTGGGTCTTGCATTCAGATGTAATTAGCCCAGACAATGGCCTGGTTAAAGCTGGAATCCTCAGAGCTCCCTCTTCCTTTGATTGTGAGGGCCAGCTGTGGAGGAATGGCCATTATCTCCCTGTGTCCGGCAGCATAAAGAGTTGTCCCCCCCCACCCCCCGTATGTTAGGGTTCCCACAGGGGGAGGGACATGAGTGGGTCACATACTGGTCTGGAGAAAGTACAAGCAACTAAAGCACTGGTTCACCCAACACAAATGGCTTCAACTCGCACTTGAACCATTCTCTCCCAAAGCAATGAGGAAGAGCAGGTGGCACTATTTACACAAGAGCAACAAACAGAAACGGCTTTTCACATCTGGACTGGAGCAGTGCAGAGTTCAAGCTGCACTTCTGCATGACAAAATTTCTTCAAATCTGCATTTAAAAAAAAAGGCGCAGGTGGCTTTTTTCTGTGGTTGTGTTTGTTGTGCCTGTGTGCTTTTTAATCATAAATATCTCATACAGAGTTCTGCTTGCACATAGGGACACTTTGGCCCATTAGACTTGCCAACAAATTGAATCTTTATAGCAGTGGGGCCATATAATTACAGTTAATTTAACGCTCACAATCTTCATCATTAACCCTCACTCTTGAATACAGACAGAGAAAGTGAGACAGTGCTGTGTGTGTTGACAGCATACCCAGGCCTTTGACTGAATTAACAGCAACCTCTTCGACTTGTAAGAACAGGACTCGCATCGTTTATGCGTTATTAAGTTCTGTAATTGGGCAGCCAGTAGTTTGCATATTAGTCTGTTAGGGTAATATGTTTTGCCTCTCTCGACACACGGCTTGCCAAAGCCCATGGCGACACATTTGGTAATTCTCCGAATTACACCCTAATCATAAGCCAGTGTTCTTTCGAACCCAATAATTCATTGTGCATCAGTTTATGTCTATGCATTTTTATCTTTATCAAAGGAGTTATCCGTAACCTGTCAATTCCTATGTGCTATTTCATTATACTGTGGTCTCTAGTCAACTGTATAAGTATTGTCTTTGTATGTAATGAATTTGCAAAACATGTACACACATATTGTGATTGTGCCCATGATGTTTCACTGCATCCTTGTCTGCTGAAACATGGAAGTTTTTTTTTTTTTTTGAGGTTCCTCTAATTTCCTAACAGGTAGATTTTTTTTTTGTTTTTACACCCAACATTCCACTTTGAGCCAATAAAATCACATCTCCCAAATTTGTCAAAAGTAGGCCCAAGGATGCCCCTAGGGTTCTAAGATGGTTTCAGGGGGACTCAGCAGAATGAAAAATAGTTTAATTTCAGCATCACTGCCTTAATTTACAGATGGCAGCAGCGGATAATGCTAAATAAGTGCTTTAATGACTTTTTCTACTTTGCTCTTGTTCTTTTATCAGCAGTGACATCACTTTCATGAAGTTGCACTGTAAGTGTAGAAGTGGCTATTACAAAACTCGGTGATTCAAAACTGAGTAAAATCTCAAATGCATCATCAGCAAAATGTAGAGAAATCATTGCAAATACAAAAGCAAAATGCAAACACACGTAACATTTTAAAGTATAATGAGGATGCAAATTACATAATTAGTGCTTAACTAATGCATTACTCATGATGACTTGATAAAGGATGTATCATGGCACAGGCTACTCATTATTTACAAGTGACCAGATCACGATTTCCTAATTTGATAAACTCATAATAGAGTTTACACCTAAACTTACAAATGGTCCAATTTTGCTGAATTTCTGCTTTTACAGAATCAAAAAGGCTTCCATGCAGTAACTTTTAAATACTATCTTTACCAAGTTATCATTTATAAAATCACATAAAATCATACATGCAGGCCTAAACTTAAGTAAAATGTGAGCAACAAGAATGTGCAATGCATCCTGCTTTGATCCATGCACACTCTCAGCTTGCAGAGTAGCCTAAGTGAAGGCTACAGATTTCAAATTTTTGTTGAGAGGGAGTAAAATGTGGAATAAAATGGTGAAGAGTGGCTCAAATAGTTTCAAAACTGTTGTGTTGTACAGTGGCAGATAGCATGAACATAAAATGTCAACCAACTGTTTGTGTAGATTTAGTCAATTTAACGCAGATTCCAGGTCTGTTGCGTTGGTCATCCTTCGGGAAGAGCAAGTCCCGCGTGCCACTGAGTGCTTCCATCCCAAAGTTTACCCAACAAGCAGGTGGAAGGGGGCACGGTGGACGCAGAGCAGACTGAGGGATCCATTCTTGCTGCCTCCTCTCTCTTTGGCCCTGAGCTGCCCTCTCCGCTCGCCCCCCATTATTTGTCCCGACGGCCGAGCGCGCGGCCCCAATGAGCCCTTTGGAACGGAACGAAAAGAAGGAGCGAATTGCAGCTGTGACGTGGGCGTTGTTGTTCCATTCACAGCGCTCGCCATGGTAACGGGGCAGAAGCTGGAAGCACGCAGCCCCTCTCTTCTCTCTCACTCGCTCTCTGTTTCTGGACAGCGTCCTGAGGGCAGAGGCAGCTGGAAGTTTCACGTCATGATCACTGCGCAGTGTTTCACGGTGTAAATACCCCCCCAAAGTTGGCTTATATGATTTAAATGTCTTAAAAATATCTAAAAAGATATATATATA
>JBBBVU010000024.1:10333138-10346656 GCA_037177055.1 Atherinosoma microstoma | reverse complement strand
TATATAGATATATCTATATCTATATATATATATATATATATATATATATATATATAGATATAGATATATCTATATATATGCATACATGTGCATACAGTGGCAGTTCTTTTAATGCTTTTTCGTGATTTCATTCCAGTGTTTTTAATATTTATTTTCCTATATTTTCTAACCCAGTAATTATCAAAATTTCCAACAGTGCAGAAAGTATTAACATTTTAAAATGCAAAGCAGATAATTCAAAGAAACCTGCATATCTAGAGTTATGTTGACATTCGTTGCCTTTTCTAAATTGAATGAAGTAAATATGTGCATTTTCTCAAACTGTATTTAAGTACAGTTTTAGGTGCTCCTACTTTGCTTCGGCATTTATATTTGATCCAATTGATGCAATTACTGAGTTACTTTGCAGGGGAAGGGAGCTTTAGAATATGACATACAGGTCTTTTTGGTTTGCGACATCTTACAAAAAGCATGGTCACGTTTCAGAAGTCTAAGTAATATTTCCCATAAACATTTCACCATTTCAATCAGTATTCAAATGAAATCGATATCATAATAAGAATTAAAGATCAGAGAGTCCAAATACTGAAAAAGGATTTCAAGTATCTAGTTATGATTAATAACTTTAAACAAAAATTGTTTTAATATCAACTTTGATATCAATACTTACACTTTTGTTTTTATGTGTAGGTTATTACTTGCACTGGTGGATTTACTTAGGTAAAGGGTTATTTATTTAACAAATCCCATTGATTTCGGTTTATTTAAAATGTTTCAGTACCCAGAGGAATGTGGAAACATCAGATTATTTTTAACTCATCTCACCAAATACTGAGGTTTTTCATATGAAATAAGATCCAATGTGCAGTTTAAAGTCAGAAAAAAGACAGATGTGTGGATATTTGGGGCTTTTTTCTCTGTCTGTATGTCTATGTGTGTTCATGTGTGTGTTAAGCCAGGTCTAAACCCAGATCTCTGGAGGACCCTGCTGCCTGGATTCTGTCCTATCAGCGAACGACCATCTGCCCTCCTCCCGGCCCTCATACTCCTGCAGGCATCCTTCTGCATTATTCATATTTTCACACACAAAAACACACACTTATTCCTCACTGCACACAAGGCCTCACCTTATCATGCATACAACCACGTGCTAGTTAAAGCCTCAAACACACACACACACACACACACAGCTGCCACCTCTGACACTGTACGCCATCTCACCAGGGATGATTCATACTCCACTATCATTGTCAGTCGTCAATCGTCTCCTCTGTCTTGTGTAGAAAGGATCTCCCAGGGATTTCACACAATGGTGGCAGAAATCCGACCAACCAAAGCCATCAAATATCATTCATCGGTTCCCTGCTGTTTGTCTCTTCCCCTTTTCATGCCTTCTTCTCACCCAAACCCACATTGCAGTCTCCCTAGAAGAACTCCCACAACTTGCTTTCTCTGTTTCTCTGCCCTCTTTTTTCCTCAGTGTTTCTCCAGAGATCCAGCATGAGCACAAAGAAAAGGGTTCAGAGCTAATCCTTCGGCATTGTTAGGTTGGCTTAGTATTGTCATACGGTAGCAACCACAGAGGGAGAGGGATTATAGGACAGACATATGTTCGAGTGCATACACCTTTATGAACAATTTAGCAAAGATTTGCTTTTTAAAACAAAATCTAAGGCAAATGAATAATAACATATAGAATAACTGAAACAAACCAACGGAAAATATCACAGCTATATTTAATGAAATACTATCATGAATCCATTTTCATACAGCTTTTCCGTAGTTATGATACATTCACAAGATTCTTTTTTTTTTTTTAAACTTTACGGAGCATTTTCTTTTAGGTCATGTTGGTATATTAATTCAGTGTTTTGTGGCTTTATTTATTTACAGGCTGATGAGACTCCAGAAGTATTTCAGCACACACACAACAGCAAGAGACAATGCAATATGGCTTCTAGTCTACAAGCAGAAATTATGATGGGAAAGCAGCTTGAACGGTGGGGTCAAACCCCGGCACCTGACTTTTGAATAGTGAGGAGTGCAGAGACAGATGGAGCTGGCCACAGACACAGATCAGGAAGGACTTCTGCAGTTTTGTCCCACAACAGGTGATGTGTGGTGGAAAAAAAAAAAAAAGGTGAAGAGACTGATAATCAGCTGGTGAACCCCCCTCACCCTGCTGACCTGAGATCAAGCAGTCAGTCTGGTGCTATGGCTTCAGCGGAAAAGGAAGCTCACAGGAGTAAAATTTCAACTTCTTTTCGATTTATGACAGAATCCAAAATAATACTCTATCATGGCGGATTTGAACGTTTAACAAGAGTCACCTGAAAAGGAGGATGCACATGCAGCTGTGAAATGAGTGACACACTGTGAAAATGTGCAGTTTGCTCAGTGCAACACATCAGCAGGAGTCTGGGGAGAACAGAACATATTGCACCGACACTCAATCAAATTGGTCTTGGAACAATTTTCATCTGTTGAACAAAACACATGTAAACATAAGAGTAAAAATACAAAATAATGAACAATATTAAGCAATCAACATAAATTGATATCGATACATAAATATAACATTTAAAGACAAAAACTGGCTGGAACTGGTATAAGGTAAACCGTTTAGCTTCAGTTCCCGTAAGGCTAAATCTGACCACTGACAAGAGAAGGCAATAGCATGCAGGCAAGGAACTTTAAGACACTCAAATAAACATTTTCAGTTAAAATCTTCAGTTTCATCCGGTGTTATTTTCACGGAAATTCAGCAGCAACATCTCACATTCACATAAACACACAAACCAGTAAAGACTTCTCTGATGGGTTTCTCCTAAGGGTTTTTGCTTTAAGCCCAATATTTCTGTCTAAAATTATATCATTGATCATTTCTTAAAATTTCAGATCTGTTGATCAAATTCTTTTAATGAAGTCAAACTGCTTCTTATTGCTAACTATTCATGCTCATTCTTTAAAAGTGGAAACCTACGTGAAACTACTGGGACTGATGCTTCCCCCACCTACTGGGAAATGTGTTTATTGAAGGATGTTTGATCATTCAAATGAGTGTAGATTTGTATGGAAATATCAGTATTTTCAGTCCTGATCCCATCAAGAAATGTTTTTGAAAAGGATCCTGTAAATTTGGTAATCATACATGAATCTACCGCTAATAATGAGTGGGGAATTCTACATTTATGTTCAGCTATTACTTCGAATGTATTAGCCAGCATTCACTGATACGCCCCATGAAGATTTTTTAATGAAGAGTCATACCAGGATTTCATGTAGTGAAAATTTTCTAACAACTTTAAAGCATCCTTAAATGTCTAAGAGAGCTTTAGTTTCCCTCTTCAGGATGTTTTTAATGGTAGTAGCAGCGGTCTAAACAAGCAACTGCATATAGATGCAGGATCAAATGATAATAAACATAGAAAAATAAATGGATGGATCAGCACAAGAGCTTCTGTAAAAGATTTTTAAAGCTGCCAATCCAGTGGATCTTTGGATCTATGAGTCCCCACTTGGGATTTAAAAAAAAAAAACAAATACTAGCAAGTGTTTTTGCCTGATTGGTTAATGAGTCTTCTTCTGTGAAGATTCCCTTTAATCTTCCTAACCCAATTTCTATCAACACTAGACAATTACTATGAGGAAACATAAACAGTACCATTGTTTGTTTTTTCCTCAAAAAACCTTAGTGAACAACAGTGAGCACTGATGATACTTTATGTATGTGCACGTGTGCACGTTAGGGAAGAAAACTTCACTAATATGCCATCATTCATTCACAGACAGTGACTCCACAGGCAACATGGACAGAAGCGTACATGAGCTGTACTCTTTGCTCGCACCTTAAGCAGCCTTAACCCACCACGTTGATGCTGTATGAGCATTTGCTGAACGACAAACACACATAAAGCCTGCACCATCCCACCCCCCAAAATCCTGCACAGTCCACTTAAGCATAACGTAAAAGTGAGTATCTGCTCTCTTATTGCTTTACATAATGTTATCTAGGGAAAGCATCCGTTTGAAACAGACAAGAACAAAAACAACCAAAAATTTGAAAAGATCGGTTGATTCGGCCAGAGGCACTGACAAAGAAAAAAGAAAAAAAATCTGCACCATGACATCAAACTTGAACAGGCCAGCTAAGAAATGTAGAGAAATTTGTCTGCATAAAGCATAAAGGGAGGATTTGTGGGCACGTACCAGCCATGCACTTTAATTCACAATACATGAATCTATTCTATTTTTAAAAAGATTGTTTGGCTCGCTCTCAATGCTTAAACGGATGTAAAACATCTCTTTGAACCAAAGCTACATTCCTATGGATGTATGTTGTGTGTGATGTGTGTACATGACTCTAATGTAGGGATATTATTAGATTTTTTTATGTTTTTGGGGGGGCAAATTGTTGTGTATATGAGGCAAACTACAGTTGCAAAGTGCTTAATTATCTACTCAGCAATAATTAAGTATGACAAGCTGGCATTAATGTAGCATCCCTGTTGTGTAAACAGATGCAAGGGCTCCTCTTGCTGATCCTAGATCAGTAGAATGGGTACCTAGAAAGATAGTTCGTGTCCATCACAGAGGGGCTTTTGAAGAAGAAACACCGACAGTATTTACACCATATCATAAATAGGATGATTTTTTATCTATATTATCTATATTCACAATATATTCAAATATTCTATCTATTAAATATGAGAAATTCAATCAGATTTCTTTATCTATTTACACTGAGTTGTATTCATTCACATGAGTCCTGTACAGCTCCTCAGGTGTTGATGGAATTTCAGCACAAGGCGTTAACTGATCAAAACACACACAAGGCTGGGTGGTGCAAATTGCTACGAGGGACCACAGGGGGAGCACACACACACGCATGTAGTTGCCATGGTTACAGCTATGCAACACGAGAAAAAAGGTTGTGACTGCAGATGATGTTAACCTCGTGGAGGAGTTTCTCAGCAACAGCGTCATTTACTCCTTTCTAGTTCATACTTTTCAACCAATTCCTGTTTTTTTTTTTGTTTTTTTTTTATCTCCGCTGTAAATTTTTATGCTCTCACTCTTCTTCTCTCAATTTTTTGCCTTTTGACCCTTCTTACTGCAATCATTCCTCCACTACAGTTTGCAGTTTCATGTCCTCTACATCTCAGCTGACGCAAGCAACGGCAGAAAGAGTCCCCCAACTTTTTTCTTCTGCTCAAAGAGGTTGGGGGGGGGGGGGGCACGTGCACAGGTAGGATGCAGCTCCCTCCTGTGGTTTGTGTAAATGTAGTGCGTGTATACTATAAGTGAGTGTTTTGTCAACACTTGAGCGGGTCTATTTCAGAGCATTCAGTGTCCATGTCAGAGTCGTACAGTGAGTGGCCTGTAGGGTCACTGACAGGCGATTGTGGGTCTTGTGGCATGTGAGTGGGCGAAGTGTGTGAGTGTGTGGTATCCTTGGAAGTGTCCGTGCAGGAGTAGAGGCCCAGATCTGGAAGTCTGGTACGCGAGTCGCTGCCCTCTGTGGTGTCGTCATAGCGGAAGTCTTCCAGGTCCACAAACCACTCGGGCCAGAATCGCCGGCGGATCCGCTCACAGTACATTGCCAAGTTGATCAGGTCACCTGAAAGGGACCAAGGTATGGAGTTACATTAGTCTTGTAATGGTCTAAAATAAACTGAGAGCAACTATGGATACTTGCAAATGTGTTTTCATACCCACACATACAGTGCAGATAAAGAACAAAGCACCAATGGCAGGTTAATTATATAAAAATAAAAAGATATTTGAATATCTAATATTTAAGTAGGTTGTACATGAGGAGGGATTCATTTCATCGAGCAAGACAGAGACATCAGTTAATGTCACAGGTAACGGAGGACCAACTGTGAGGAGGAGACAAATAACTGGCACAGCTGAGAAGAGTTGATGGTGAGATGTTTATGTAATACACAATTGCAAATGTTTTGAAACTAAATTCCTCCCATAGAGCTCAGAAGGTACAATACAGATGGATTAATGTATGGGATGTAGATCTGCTTGTCTAAATACTCCAAAAAGTGCAGGAAAAAAGTTATTAATCTTTGTAATGTGTGGATTACCTCTCTGGTTATCTCACCTTTGATTAGCTGCTCTGGCCGTGACCCAGGCAGCATCCACATGGCTGGGGCAAGGTGACCAAACACTGCAGCGTCTACTGTTGAAAGCTTAGAGCCCATAAGGTACTTCTTATCACCTTATACAACACACACACAAAGAGAAGTCGGAAATTCAAACAATGCAGCCATGTGCCCTGAAGTAGATTCTAAAGCAGACTGCAATGCAAAAGATTACCACCTGAGGTCAGTGTTGAGCTATCCGTTCATATATTTGTTCCAACTTGTTTTCTCTTCACAAGGATGAGAATAATGACTGTGGTTTCCTTTTTCAAAGCAACACTGCAAAGCCCGTGATTCATCTCCAAAGGGAACTATGTGAACATCCAGGTGCCACAATGACTGTAAAGTCTTTTTTGTTTATTTATTTTTGTTTGTTTCTTTTTCAATGACACCATAGCATTTTCTCTCGGGGACATGAACTTTTCTTTTTACTGAAAAAAAGTTTGGATACAATTGGCAAATGAGTATAAACAGACTTAATATGACCTGTAAATCCTTCAAAGACAACATGTAGAAAATAATTTTTGAGAAATTTGTGCTCATTTTGAGTTTAATGCCAACAGCATCTATTAAATAAAGCTAGAAAAACTGACCTGCAGCAACTCTGGTTTCAGAAACCCTGAAGGTTTTGGGGGCCTGAGGACAATAACTGCTGCAACTTTGAAAGGTAATGCTGGATATTGGATTTTATTTGTTCAGCAGTTCAGGTGCTCATTTGCCATAATTTCATTTCAGATTTCAGCAAATGTTTTTATTGAGAGACAAGGCTGGACAGAAGGCAGGTTGGTTTCGTACCAAAACTGTTTCACTATGGAGCCATGTTGTTGTGATTCATGAGGACTGGGATATATTTATTTATTTTATTTTATTTTTTATTTTTTTATTCCAGTGTGCATATTGTATATACAGTGCATGTGAAGAGTGTCCACTTATAAACAACATAATAGGCAAACCGATTGGAACATAAGTAATGAATAAAATAAATAACAAAAACGAAAAAAAAATAAATAAATAAATAAATAAATCTTGTTGCCTGTCTAAAAGATTTTGCTTTGCTGAAATAATGGAGATTGAATTTGAATAGCAGCACTTGCTGCCAAAACCAAGTTTACCGTTCAGCTTTGATTGTAGCCTCACAGATAACAAGTTACAAATGAGCATTAATGGACCTTCATACCATTTTTAATTATGCCTTTTCAACTCTGCATCACACTGAATGTTTTTATGAGTCCAAATCTAAATTTTTCTCTGGAAAAATGGACTTAAAACTCTACATGTATGTTGGAATTTAAAAGATTGTATTTCTACTTAAAGATAATTAGCATTATTTATAATAACAACCATCCCTCACCTAACAAGGTGGCCAGTGTACGCATGTCTTTTTCCATCAAGGCGTAAACCTCCTCGTTAGAAAACCGTCCAATCCCGTGGCCATACATCTCCCGCTTCACGATTCCACCGGTCAGGTGACTCAAGATCCACTTGAGCAGATCGCTCAGTGGTCCGCTCACCGACAACATCTTCTGGGTCTCCTCCAGGTTGTCCACCCACTGACAGTAAGCTATAGTCCTGGGGCACAAATACAGACAAGTGAACATCTTGTAGAGCTGCAGTCAAGGCTACTACTGCTGAGAAGTCAAAGTAGGAGGAGCTTCCCAAAATTATAGAATCAGAGTATTAAATCATTTCTTTGTACTCAATACATCAGCACTGCTTGGTTGATGTATTTTGTCTTCAGGGCAGCGATAAAATGAACTTGTGCTGCTAATATGAACCATCTGGAATCATCTGGATTGGTAAACTGCAATAAGGCAAAAAAACAAACAGCTTGAACTTTAATTTTAACTCACCAGTAGAAGTGCTCCTCCACCATTTTGGTGATGGCACGAGACATGGCTCTCTCCTGAGGCGTTAGGCTCTTGTTAAGGCTTACACCCAGCCTCTCTTCCAAGAAGTCAATGATGAATTCAGTGCCGAACACATGCTCCTGGTTGTACTCAATCCATGGCATCTTTCCCTGTGGTGAAAGTCTCCCATCAAAGTAGTTCTGGGGGAGAGGACACAGGAGTCAGAAGAGATGGAGGGAGAATGTTAAAAACAGCAAAAGGTAGATAGAATTTGATAAATAGTACAGGTATCTTTAAAATAACATTGGATTAGGGCAAATATTCAAATTGTACATGCAGTTGTTATGATGTTATCCGTTATCTTTTTTGGCTGACATATAGCCGACACATACCTGGTAGGGCAGGTCAACCATACGGAGGTAGGTCTCCAGCTTAAGGCAGAAAGGAGACAAGGATGGTGCACCAGAGTTGGGCCTGGAAAACTGATGGAGTATGATGGCATCTTTAGAGTCCAGCTCCTCCTCCTTCCTGTGGAGCCAATACAGACATATCACAGAGATACTGAGTTGGGCTGTGAACTAGGCATCAGTGTTTACTATCATGTGATCAAGTGATGTCCTTACAAGCCTAACCATTACATTTTAGGGTTAAATCTTGATGGTTTTAAGGTTGGATGTATTGTGGGTAAGGCTATGGTTATGGGTTAGATAAACAACTGGGAAATGTAGCTGCTTGGAACAAATGTCAAATCCTCACAAAATGCCTTCAGAGTCCCTGGTTTACTTTAGTGCAGTTGTTTTTTTTTACATAATCTGAGTAACTGAATTAGTTGGAAAAACTGACAAAAGCTGTAGTTGCCTTGGTTATGATTCAGGTCTGAAATTGAGATTCACACTCCTGTTAAACCACATTTTAATGGTTAAAGTAAACACAAAACAACTAAAATGATATTAACTGAAATAAACACAAATATTTAGTTTTACTCCAGCTGTACTGACTGTAAAGGACTTAAAGCAATCATTTCTTTTAAATGCACTTTTTTTACTTACATGAAAACCCTGATACCATCCTCATATCTGTCCATTAGAAGTCTGTTCTCCATACAACTAACAACTGTGTTAAAGGGTTGTCTTTTCTCTGTTCCCATTAAGGGAGAAAGTGCAAACCTTCATTAAATTCTGTTTAAATGTTCTATGTAAGGTCAGGTTTAAGTTGAGTTTAGAGGTTCGGACAAACTTGTGGTTAGTAGGGATGCACCGATATGAAAATTTTGGGCGATACCGATTTCCGATGTTAATATTTTTGCAATGGCTGATAACCAATATTTACCAATATCGTTTTTAAAAAAAAAAAAATCAAGTTAGGATGATCAAATTCTGTACAAAATTCACGTTAACGTTAGCAGTGTTAGCTTCCCGCCAAAGTTTGTGAACCTCTCGTTTGAGGGTTTTCAGATGACGTATCAAACTGGTGGTGTTGAATGATTTGATGCGACATCCCCCCTCCTCCCGACACACAAATGGCTGGAAATAAATATCTGTTATTAATATCGGTCAAGTTTTACTTATTACCGATACCGATATTTTAAAAAATGACCAATATCTGCCGATACCGATATTGAAGCCGATATATCGTGCATCCCTGGTGGTTAGCATAGGTTTATGGGAAGCTAATGCAATAATTAATAATAACTTTTTTCATTTTACAGTAAATGCTTCAGACAAGCAAAAATATGATCAAATCAAATAAACCACCTATTCTAGTGTAATGAAAGCCAAGTAGAGGTCCTGATGGAAAGGCACCAGTGCACCTGATGTGTGTTGTTAATCTGTGGTTCCCTGTAGGAGAACTAGATGAAGTTTCAGATATAGCGAATGAGGACATTTTGAGAGGGTGAGCGCAAGTTTATCTATTCTCACTTTCTGACACAAGTAAAAAGATTATTTTTAGGATAAAGTTTATGATAGCCAAGGTTAGTGCAAGGAGAATGTTACAGAATGTTAATGTCAGGTGAGTATTTGTTTAAATTAAAACTAAGCAATTGTGGCCATGGTTAGGCTGAGTCTCTGCCTTCTAAATTAAAACTGACTTGGAGCGTGACCCTTGTGGGTGGCCATGGCTCATCGTCTGACTGTTTGAATAAACCAACCAAGGCTCTTTAACTGATTCTGAGTGACTGCCAGCCTAGGGCCATTTATAGTAGCAATGAAAACCGGGTGCAATGTAGCATCCCTTTGTGTGACATTATCTGCAGATTATTCCGGTGATATGGGTTACCTATTGCACAATCACGTGCCTACAAATGGCAACAAATTCAATTGAACACGCTGCAGAATTAAAGGGAGCTGTCCACTGAGTCAAGTGCTGAAACCTAAGGAAACAAATTGAGGAGCTGTTCACTTCAGTGTGGTTCTGAAATGCCTCTGTGGCCTTTTTCTAGCAGAATCAACTACAGAGGGCTTGGTTATATGATACAAAAGCCGATGGGGTGGTAACATGAAGCCAAGTACCCAGGAAGGCAGAGAGAGCTGCAATATTCAACGTCACAGCACAACGTCCAGCCTGTGTTTACGCTCCAAACGTGCAGAAATCGACCCCGCATTCAGGACTAGGTCACTCCTCAATATCTCATATGCATCCTTCAGGGGATGAGCGACTTCGCTGACATGTAATATATTTTTGCCCTTCTAAACTGTGTTGTAACACGGCCATGGGCCTAGACTGCAGGCAACCGACTCTGATAAGGACACTCGGTCAGCCAAACCTCCACACTTGCCAGTGACTGATCCAGTAACCGATGTTTGAGGACTCTCGAGTTTACATAATACGCTGCAAAGGCTGCATTATTTTAGGATGACACCAAACTGCACAGTGACACTGGCAGCGATACGAAAAACACTGGATGAAACTGTATTAAATCGCATTGCCCTTGAAATGCAGACATTTCAAAGTAGCATATTGTCCATAATGTCAATTCGCGTGGCAATATGAGGTGCTTGACAGCCTGCAGGCAGGCACAGCAACTTAGATAAACAACATGGGCAGTGAGCCATCACCATGGTTTTGTATAATCGTAATTGGATAAGCAATGACATAATCTAATAAAAACCATGTCTCTTGCCGTGGGTCATATGTGTTATAATCCACATAATAAGCCAGAGCAGGTGGAAATGTCCTATTATGTGTGTGTTTTTGTCGGGATGGAGTCGAGCGGGTGGGGGTTCCGTTACATCACAACCCACCACTCACGATTCCTTATTCTCCTCCTGTCTCCGCTCTCACACCGCCCAATCAGACGAGAGTAAGTAATATCAAACCTTAGAGGAAATGCAGCGAACCTGGGAGATTTATACAGATTATAATCCACAGAGGTTTTCACTTTGATTATGGTCTGGCCCCAGAGGCCTGGCTGGCTGAGGAGCACTGGGCTCTGCAGCTTCCCCAGACAGCCTCTGTGTTGTTGATACCTGATTGCCAGCAGTTCGTGAAGCAGATAAGCAGCGGCAGCCAGCAGAGCTCCTCCAGTCAAATACAGCGTTTTCCGCCACCATGAGTCCGAGCCCAAAGCTGACATTATCCCGCCGTATTCCTGCAGAGGGTAGGCGATGATGTATCCATAAAACGAGAGCTGCTCATCAGAGCCCAGCAGGCCGGAGGAGAAGCTCTGGTTCTGGCCAAGATCAACCACACAAGACCCTGTCCAGGCGAACCCGACGCGCCAGTACATGCTCAGTGTCCCCGGCCACTTTCCGCCTCACTTTGGCAGCTCGGGCCTTCATCAGAGGGGGCTTCATGGGTGCCGACGGAGGTAGGCGAAGGGGAACTGGACCAGGAACAGCCGAGGGGGTACAGGCATCCCGCCCGAGGCTTCTCCCCGAAGCGGGGTGGACATCATCTGAAGCCCGTTCGGAGCTCACTGATTTGACCCCTCTTCTCTGGTTACAGGCAAGACAAAAAAAAAACAAAAAAAAGTTAACACCAGCATTTCCGGTTCTACCTTCAAAAATAAAAGACAAGTTTCGCAACATTTTTTTTCTAACAATTAACCTGTTAATTACAGACTAATTTATAAGTAAACAGAGCTGAGCAAAGCTAATTCAACCAAGTTTGTAAACCTGCTTGCCCATTGCAACATGAAGAGCCAGCCAGTTATACTAGCCTCTATAAATTAGTCCCTTTAGATATGAATATAGCCGTAATCTGATGTCTCTTGCTACATAATTTATCTCAGAACCACATCATGCAGAAAGAAAGAAAGAAAGAAAGAAATAATTTATTCCCTGCAGCCTACTCAAAGAAGTCTCTGACTCAGTTTTCAGTGTTGTGTAGAAGCTGTGAAGAAATGTCCATCGTGTTGATATAACAATACAATAACACGAAAACCTAAAGAGATCTTTGTTAGAAGAAAATAAAGCTGTATTGTTATGATCATTTTTCTCTGACTATTATGTTGTGGATCTTAAACTGTGTCTGCATATTATCAGTAGTTACATGAAGAACTCTCTATTCCATCAAAGTTACATTCTGAACTTTCACAGCTCAGGCGATGCTGAAATGACCTTGCAAAAGAGAGAACACAGTTTTAATGCTACTCCCAGACAATGGTTTCTCCAGCTCGTATCTCGTCTATGTGCTGGTAGCTACGAGCTCCTTGTTGCAAGTAAACTTTCTATACCAAAATTCCGCTCGGTCGTTCCTAAATTTACAGTCTTAGTGAGTTTTTATCCAACAATCTTTAATAGTTGTCAAATGCTGATTTAAAAAAGAAAAATGAACCTAGCCTCACAAATTAGTGCAGACTAGTTACCATTTAGCTTATCGTTTTCTTAGTGTAATTAAATTTAAAAAGGCAGTGTTTTTTTTCCCCTTTTGTTATGGACTTCACACTAACACCCCTTTCCACGATTGCAGGTTTTTGTTGTTTTTTCTGAAGGAGGCACGTTAGTTTGCTGTACTACTTCCGGTACCCTCTGCACGCTTCACGAAGTCAGTGGCGTCATGGGAACTGACTGTACCAAGTCTTAACTTTCACATGAAAACGTCAGCAAATGCTCAATCACACCGATCACTAAATTCCTTCATGTTGTCAACAATAAACATAAGGACAGTGGATTCTCTCTTTTGTGCACTTAACCGATGGGATCTTCAGGCTGTTATGCATCACCACTAGGGGTCCTACCGCAGCTGACATTGAAGTTAGGTAAACGGGACTGTGGATGCCACTTTTTTTGTCCACAACACGAACATGACATAACACTATAAATAACAGTAGGAACCCCCTTCGTTTTGCAGACCATACATTTTATTAGCCAGCCTAAACTTTAAGTGACATCTTAATACACAAGATTGGGAAATGTTTTTCTCAAAGTAGTAAGTTTGCGTGGGATGATATCCTTTTACCTTTACGTCCGTTCATGTGAAGCGAGCAATGACTGTAAGGAAGCGAGACAACAGACGGAGCCTGCTGTAGGGGCGGAGGATGCCAGAAGGCCAATCAGAACAAGGCAGCACCCAAT
>JBBBVU010000024.1:10311278-10330198 GCA_037177055.1 Atherinosoma microstoma | reverse complement strand
TACTCGGAGATGTAAACAGACATGGCTAACGCACCTGAACAGCATGGATGTGAGAGAAAGGAGGAGGAAAATATAATTATTTCCAGAACTGAAGGTCCCGATTCCTACAGATTTGAACCTGAAACTACCACCTCTCCACCATCCAGGAGAGGAGACTGTTGATGGGAACACAGAAGCTTACTCATATTAAATCATGAAGTCTGCTGCTCCCTGACTTTTCCTAAAACTACATTAATTTTCATTTGAACAAAGTTTAATATTTATGCGAAGAGTATAAATTTGTACGTATTTCAGCCACAGATCTTTCTGACTGCAGGGGATTTTGCTCAGTTCTACTTTTAGATTCCCAACGTTGTGGATGAGATGAAAGCCGTTTCTGCAGACGAACGTCTAGCAGGGTTTATGAAGGGAAACGCTATTCATACTGTTACGACAAACGACATTTCTTTTGAGGTTAAACCGATTATTTAGAAGTTAAAGTCAAAACAGATCAGTCACTTCTGCAGCACCGGGGCTTCCAGTGACTTGAAGTGGGCTCAGCAGCGAAGCCGCGGCGTGACGCTTCCGTGTTCGGAGGGACTGAGATGTAACACTATTTATACCATGATCAGGGAGAATTCTAATGCCAACTGGCATGCATTATTTTCGTACATATGGACACGTAGTTCAGCAAGTTAAATCACTGTTATATCACTCCGTTACCGGTGTCACCATAGCAACACGTACTCAACCGGTCCAGATCAGCTGGCTTTTGACAGGTGAATGAGATAAATGCGCTGTAGCATCGAACGGTTGTTTATCAGAAAATTGCATCGAGGCCAGCATAAAATAGTTCTGCATACCGCAGCATATTTAACACGCTTTGTGATATATATGAATATAAAATGTTTACTGTGTGGGACCAAGCGGATTGAACAACGCAGACCTCTGCATTACACGGTTTTTAATCAACTGCACATCGGGGTGTTCTAGACTCGCCACCAACTATGGCGAGGAAACTTTGAAGCTCCAGAGCCGACCAGACCCTGCTGTTGTTTGGAGCCATTTTTTACTATTGTCTTTCCAACGTGGACTGACCGGTGTTTGTGTTGCGCTTAATTTTGTTTTGTTTTTGTTTCTGTCCGTCAATCAATGCATTGTATTGCGTGACGCCAGTAGCTCCGCCTGAGCCGTACCATTTTCCGATGAACCTAAAACTGAAGGGGCCCCAGAAATGGTACGATTTGGTATGGTTTTATGGGACGCTTCTATAATGGAAACGCACAAAGTAGCATACCCGACAGCACCGGCCCTTACCGTACCACTCAGTGGAAACGGGGCATTAGTGTCCTGAAGTGAACCAATTCAGATTTTATTCTCAAGCTCTGAAAGAGATATTAATCTTACTTTGTCCATATCCACAGAGAGCTCTGCAAACCACTGCCTCGCATCTTTCTGCTGAACCACACAGGCAACATGTAGACAGGCTGCAGGAGGAACAGAAGAACTGATCAAGTCACATTTAAGCCAATCATCAATAAATGTCTTAAAACAGCTGCAACTAGAAAAGCAAAGAGACAATTCTTACCGAGGGCAATCATGAAGGGAGGGTAGAGCAGGCACAGATCTGTCCTGTATGTGTCATTCACTATTCGCCTGGTAAAAAGAAATGGCAGGGTGAGTGATGACACCCATAACGGCTTAATCAAATGTGTTTTTGGATGCACACAGTATCGTACCAGGCCAGAGGCAGCAGCATGTCCTCCTGTCCCATGTCCTGCACATACTGCAGCAGTGGTCTGTAGGGGTGGTACACTATCAGGCAGCAGTCCTGAAACATGAAATCCATCAATGATAAGTTACCTGGACAACCACTCAACAGAAAAGTATAAAAATGGGTGAATTTTGTTCTCTGCTCACCATCAACTCCAAAAGGTAGAATTCACATTCTAATATCTATAGAGACATAAATCGGAAGAAAATTCAGTGTGATACACAAACTATTTGGACAACTTTTAAAGAAAAAGAACCTGGGGTATTTGGTGCAGTTCCAAGAAACTAAAACATTTTTTTATATCACAAAAACCTGCAAAACTGGGGAATGCCTGCAGTTTTTGCTTTTTTTTTTTTACATTAAATGAATTTGTGCTTCAGGCCTCAGTGTTAAGCACTGAAGAAAATCGCCAAATACTGTTAACCGCTAGAATGAAATGATTTATCTCCCTTTTTTAACTTTATTGCGACTATTGTTGTCGTCCCGTCTGTCCCCACGCCACCATCATCACTCTCCTTTACTATGTCTGCAATGTGGACAAGAAAAATTATGTTTATGAGTCACAGCACTTTGCTAACTCATTCTCTGCCGTGTGAACCACTCCCTCCTTTTGTCGCTCCATAGTGGCCCTCTGTAATTAATAGTTTACACAACAGCGTGTCAGAGCTGACCTGGTGACGTTCTGGCAGCTCTGTGATGATGAGTAAATGATGGGTAGATGAGTAAATTAAATGCTGGCAGCACACTGAGAGAGGCAGCGCATGAGAGGTGCGTGGATCTTTGCACATCGCATAAAGCCATCTGCCACATCAACTCAGTTTTTGTCACTAGAGTGCAAACATTAGCTGAGGAATGTTGCGTACTGATGGACAGTAATGTGGCAACACTGTGACACAGTGTAAGGGGTTCTTGGTAAGCCGTAATTCAGCACAGCAGTACATAAATAACTCTGCAGAGGAAGCAGTGTCATGCCTGGCTAACCTCATCTTTTGGCATGAGGTGTCTTGAGAGGTTTAAATAGGTGGATTTTATTTGTGATAAGTTTTAGTATAATTTGCACAATTCAGACATGAGTGTCAAGATGAAAACACCCTTTGTTCAGTTCATCTTTGTCACTGATGTCAAACCTTTCTCATGTGTGAATCACATGAAAATCTCTAGACAAACACATTTACATTACTCTTTGTGTATGTGACAAGGGATAAAATGTAAGTTATAATAAAAAGACATGCTTACATGATTCATTCTGTAAGGGAACTCCTTTGGAAAGGCATAGGAAAATCTTGTTTTCACTGTTTGAGGAAAACAGGACATGAACATACAGCATCTGCTGCAAGAGAAGCTCAACAACGTAAGTTTAGGAAACTATATGTGTTACTGAGTGTGATCACTTACACACAGATGTTGCTGCAGAAATCAGCCTTGTGTTGGACACGACTCCAAATTCCTGGAGAAAAAAATCATTAGCTTAGATCGGACACACACTGCAACTAAATATGAAAAAAAAAACATTTGAAAGGAACAGGGAATCTGAAAGCGTAGACTTAAGACAGTGCAAAAAGTTATGTTTTGCTCACCATACGATTCAAGTACAAAATTCCTTACCTCAACTTTTGAAGCCAAGAAAACACAAGTAGGAGCCATGAGAACTGGGTCTATACTCTTCAGAGAATACCTGCAAACCAGAAAACAATAATACAGATTCATGTTTCTGCTGGACAAATAACACATGAGAACAATAAAAATACAGTGGAAATTACCTGCAAATGAAGCTAGTAATACAGCTCTACTAAGTGAGGTAAACAGGATGGTGCACTAATAAAAAAAGCAAAGGTATGACCTTGTTCCAAAACTTAAGAGTTTCTATACTGATAATCTGCAGTTTGTTTATCTCCTTTATCCTAATCTGTGCTCTCATCAGTGATGGGAATAACGCTGTTACAATAAACATTGTTACTACTTTTTTCAGTAGCGGGTAATCTAACTAATCACTCTTCCCATGGTTACAACAGCGTTACCGTTACTGACGTTTACTGACAGCGCTTTACTATTGTTAGATGAGATTCATTTTCGTTTTGGCTGAACAGAAGTTTCATATCTGTTTGACTAAATTGTGCTGCTGCTGTAGTGGAGAGGAGGTGGAGTGATATGGCTGAAGCTGGAGAATACACAAGAGTAGACGAAGACTTGCCCTGTTGTGTTGTTACCGGGTGCTAGCTAAGAATAAAGCAGCATCATATGTACCAGCCAGAAGTTGTCCCCGAATCTTACCCTCGACCCTAATTCAGTTAATAGTTAACGCTGAAGACGCAGATAGCGTTGCATTATAATTTTGCTCACTGAAGCCGTTTTCATCTGACCGAGAAACAACCGCGTTGCCTGTTTGTTCCACTTAGTAAGTGATGATGATTGGCTGATGAAGAGTAAAATGTCATGGCGGACTTGGGTAAGTCTGTGTGTGCAGCCGAACACACACGCACACTCACACAAGGAGGAGAAGGGGGAGATGGAGACACAACATCCGTCAGCCTGAGATTAGTGTCCTTGATTTTTCTAAGTAATTTATTTGTACTAACTTTCCTTTTCATTGATTAATCAGATTTCATATTCAGTTTTTATTATGAATGGATGAACATGCAGATGAATTTGAAGTTCTGTTAAAGAGAACATATTTGAACATCTTTTAAAAAGTAACAGAATAATTACTTTTGTGAGTAATTAGTTATTTTCATAATGCTGTAACTCCATTACTAACGCAGTTACTTTTTCGGAACAGTAACCAGTGACTGTAATTAATAACTCATTTAAAGTAAAGTGCCCAACACTGGTTCTCATACACTGTATTTTCATACAACTGGATACCCATTAAACTCATGTAAAAATTTTTGTTTCTGTATAGACAATACACTGAGTCTAAAATAATGACTGAGGACAATATTCACCAGCAGTCACATTTTATATCAGCCATTTTTTCTGACAAGGTCACCGCTGACAACTGCTCAATTTTAGCAGCACTTACATCCCGAATTATCACTTAAGTTATTTATAACACATCTCAAGCAGATAATTTACATGAATGTCACGTTAGGGCAGGGGATATGGTTTTGTTGGGGGAAAAAAAAGCTCAAAAGCTGATACAAGAAGGGGACAGGGATGCCAAGTGTTATTCTAAAGACATACTGTACAAATAAGCAATCACTCATCAATTCTATATTATGAGGCACACTGTTACTCTTGAGATGCTGCCCATTAGCACCTGGCCAGCAAAAACTTATAAGGGAATAAGGAAAATGATTAATAAAGACAACGGGAACCAGCATAAATTCTTTTTAAAGAAACCCAAGCAGGAATTCAAGGTTCATACACATTTTCCATTTCAAAATTCCATACTTATCCAAGGTCAAATTTCCCAGACTTCTATTGTTCAGGCCATCTTTGACATCTGAATACAAACATTTACTGAAACCACTTAATAAAAGGTTTTAAAATCAAGTGATTCATAATTTTCTTTCTCCATATTAGCCTATTTTAAAAAATTAGAAACAACTGTACAAAATCTAGGCCCCTTTGACCCACCTCTTTCGCACATAGAGGGAGCTGGCTACCTGTTGAAACCATCATGAATAACCACAACTGACATAAAAGATAGATTTAGCTTTAAAATCAGGATAGTAGAGCCACCATGAAACTGTCTTATGCAGCATTCTCTTGAATGGACAGCAAAGGACAACACCTCTGGTTGCAGAAACAATTGGGAGCTACTCGAAGTTCAGTGTCTCACTCAAACACACTTTGAGCCACTCATGGTGTCCAAACAGCTATAAAAGCATTTAAGCACTTGTGGGTTTTTTAGAGAGTAATCAAAAATGTGTGGCCTCCAACAATTAAAAACATTTGAAGTTTTTGATAGATTAAGTGGGGACAAATTAAAAAATTATGTTATCTTTCAGAAAACAGAATAGGGAGAAAATACTGGGAACGCTTCTTTTTATTTTACCACAAACTAATTTCCTTTCATGACTGCTTAGGGAAGTATGAGTTGTTAGTCATAATGGTCAGATTTCAACTCAGTTTCTTCACTGTGACCACAATGACTAACACAATCAATAACTGAATCAGTGTTGTTCCAATTTTATCAATTAATGCAGAGCTCCTTACCTGGCATAGAAGCGTTTAAAGTACACAGTTGCAGTAGCAATGACCTGCTGCCGCAGCTTCAGGTGTTCACCCAAAGACTGGATCACTGAAAGACGGTTAAATACTGACTTTAACTGAATCATACTCAAAGCTGTGAACATTTACAGTAAACAGAACTGCAAGAAACTGAAACCACATCATATAATAGCAAGAGACCCTTACAGACACCGTTATTAAATTAATCTAAATAAAAACATACCATTGGCGAAAAATATCTGCAGCTTCCAGTACTCTTCTTCTGAGAGAAATTTCAGGTCCTTCTGGCGCTCTTTCATAAGGTCTTGTTTATCCAGGACCCACTGCAGACTGGAACACAAATGAGATATTATTATTTTAACACATAAGCTTAACTTGTCAAACTGCGATCTCATAAACAGTGAACTAGAGCGCTGCGTTAGCCAGCTGCATTGCTGCCCCAAGAAATATAAAATGAAGTTTGCTACTTTTGTAACACCTTCACCTTAACTTGCTTTCCTTTTTTCTCTTTATTTAATCAACTATGTTATATCGTAGCAATAGTTAGAAACTGCTAGCTTTGCCACCGCTTGATTCAGCCAAATACACAGCTAGGCCCCACAACAAAGACGGTCACTTACAGCATAAGGACACAATATTTTTTTCTAAAAATCAATAAACTTACTAATGAGAACTCTGCCAGAAGTTCCCTGCCATGTTATAGCAGTTCAGGTAGCGAAGTACACTTTAAATTAATATGATTTGTCCAAAAAGAAGCGGATAATACAGGGAAGTAGTTATGCTAGCTAAAGTTAGAGTAACATCAAAAACCTTCCGGAACACTTAAAATGATAGTTCCGGTGTTCTGTCATATTATGCATTCCTCGTCAGAGTAGCGTATCATAGCCTTGCCTGTAGGTTTAGATTGCTTTATCAAAACGCAAAAAGTAATTAATGCCGTTTTTGAACAACATGAACATGAACAACAGCTATGAATGCCGGTGTCCTGTTTTGATGGGGTAGTATACATGAAAAGAATAGTTAATGAAGAGGTATGCTGTGATAGATAGGTTACAATTATATTCAATGTTTAATTTAGTGATTTAATTGCATTAATTCATATTCAATATGTAATTTCAGAGTTACAAAGCAAACATTACATGTTTAATCCCGCGGCATTTTGGCAGAAGGCACTGGATGCTACAGTCGATGCTATAATATGTTTAAACAACATTACAACATCACTTACAGAAAGACAAACAGAACAAAACTGCATTATTAGTACAGTTTCATACACTTCATCTGGGGTTTTAAATGAAATTTCCCTCGGGCTTTAGTCATGCAAGCGATGCATTTGAGCAATGCAATTAATATGCAATATAGCCTAATGCACAAAACTACTGCTTGTGGCTTAACAATGGGCTGTGTGCAGACGCAATCTGAGCAGCCACCTGCAGTTTTCTGTGCTACGCATCCGCATTATAGATGATAATAAATGTTGACATGAATACTTTCCAAAACATCCTAAGCAATCTGATGAATAAGTACATAGTATATTTAGTGCATTTATCCTCACAATTAGAAAAGACAAAGATTACACAACAAAATTTGATCATAATTACTCAACCTGCATTTATAGTTCTATTTTTTTCTTTTTCTTTTTTACTCTTTTTTGTTATGAAAGTTAAACATACATGATTTCTTACACCATGCCCCCTTTTTTTCTCTTTTTACACTGAAGGAAGTGCTCCTCTTGAATTAAAAGAACAGTGTCTTCTATTTGGCCTTCAATGATAAATTAACCACTAAATAAATAAATCAGAGACATAAACTGAAATAAGAAAAGCAGCATAACAAACATTCTAGAATAAATATGATCCAGATGCAGTTTGTCTGAGTCCTGTTTTCTTAATGGCAATTTATTTTGACCAAATGTTGGCCATGCCAAGGTTGTTTTAACAATTTTAAAGATGTATTAAGAAAAACATTGATGATGTTGAAATTCTAAATTTTATCTCTAAAAATGGACAACTGATCATCCTGAAAGCAGTGTTACTCTTTCATCAGTCTATAGGCCATATGAATTATTTGACATGACATTGATAGATGTTTGTTGGGACAAACACCCATGGGTTGGGAAGGTTCAACATTCCTCTGTAGTGTTAAGGGAAGGGCTAAGAAGGGTATAAAGACCCTACTACCACAGGCTGTGAAAAAAGTGAGTGACCTGTTTCCAGTCTTCAGCTGAAGTTTCATCAATCTAAGAACCATCAACATGAGCCGAAGCCCAGAGAGGATGTCCTCTTATCGCCGTCGTTTCGAGAGCACAAATGCAGACACTTTTGCATGCCATCTCCGTGTATCTAGTCCATCCCCCACCCGAAGAGAGACCCGGCACCGCTCAGCCAGCTTCACCCGTAGCAGTGGGTGGAAGATGATGGGGCAAAGGGCCCTCACCACCAAGCCTCGCCTGACCAGGTGAGTTATCAGTGTAGGGTTTAAAATCCAGCTCCTACTTGTATTAACACCTTATTTTCAACAATTATTAAAAGTATTCACTAACAGTTAAATTATCTGTTTTTACTAAAGCAAAATCATAGTTTTATGATGTTACTAAATAACAATTCATCAACTAAGAAAAAACATCTGTTGGAACCTCCATTCTGCTCCTGCAGCAGTGTGAGTATGGGAGCACTGTGCTTGGGTGTGTCCACGGGACTTGGGGCAAATCTGGACCTGGATGTGGCTGCAGCAGAGAACCAGGCCTTTAAGTTGACCCGCACCAATGAAAGGCAGGAGATGGTTGTTCTCAATGACCGCCTGGCAGTGTATATTGAAAAGGCAAGAGTAAATCTTTCCACAGATTCTTTATTTTATCTATCAGACGAGCCTTCTATCTTGTTTCTGATGCACATTTCTTAATTGGTTAATTTATTCTGTTTCCATCCATAACTCTTGAGCTGGGATGGTAAAGCAGATCCTGAGATTTTGATACTTTTATCTAAGTAAGCCCGTTTGCACTTTATCTTCACGTAGGTGCGAACACTGGAATCAAAAAACAAACTGCTGGAGACTGAGATCGAAGCTTTAAAAAGCTCCTATGACAGAACATCAGGTCTCAGGCAGCTATATGCATCTCAACTGAAGGAACTCAACAGGGAAGCAGAACAAATGAGAGAGAAAGAGGTTGCATCTCACTACGTATTTAGACCAAAACAATTTTAAGTAGCAACTTAAGAGTTCAGGTGTCTTTTTCACACATTTCCCTGTTGCATTAAACAACTTTTTGGTCACTCTGCTCTTACAGGACTTGTCTTTTGCAGCCAAGGAGGTGATTGTGGGTCAACTGGACATGCTAAAGGCCAAATTTGATGAAGCTCTGGAGGCCAGGAAGCAGACAGAGCTTGACATTGAGGCTCTTCGTCCAGTAAGACACAGAGAAAAGCCTTTTTACAACCCTGGATTGAACTGTAATTCAAAAGACATGACTTTTTTCATTGTAATGGTTTTAATTTCTCCCAACCACGCAAGCGTTGTGTGTCTGTGTCCTCAGGATGTAGACAAAGCAACTTCAGCCCGAATTAAACTGGAAAAGCAGCTGGAAAACCTGGAGGTTGAACTGACCTTCCTGCAGAGAGTTCACAAGGAGGTAACATATATGTCTGCCCGTCTAGTGCATACTGCAAGTATGAGTCAGTGGCATGTGGCTTGCATGCCATTCATTTCATCATTAATGTTGTAATGGGTTGCTAATTATTGCTTTGAGTGGTTATTCTTAAATCTGGACCTTGTTGATTGATGAAGTGCGTAATACCATTAACGTGGCCATCATCAGTCTGGTGTGAAGGGCTTATCTTAGGGGGCAAGTTGTGGCTAACCTGGAGGAGTGGAATGGACTTAACTCCCTACTTAACCTATAGGCTACAACAGATTGAATGTTTAGTGTACTTCTGAGCATCATTGTCTTATCAAACCACCAATTAATATCAAAAGAAACAAGATTTGGAATCATGTTGTGTTTTAACACCACCTTTCTCATCAAACAGTTTTGCTTCTGTTTGTTTGTGATCTGCTGCAAGGAAATCGAGGAGCTGATGCAGCAGATTTATTCAGCAGCCTCTAAGACGGACTTGACCTTTGGCCTCCCAGACCTGTCCTCCGCTCTCACACAGATTCAGTCTCAGTATGACAGCATTGCTGCTAAAAACCTACAGGTACAGGTGTTCATTTTTAAGATTTCTCAGAAAACATGTAAGGCAATAAAAAGTCATTCTGGTTTAAATAAAGAATTGGTCACACTTACTCATTTTTAGGAAATGGATGATTGGTACAGTACAAAGTTCCAGGACCTGAATGATGCCTCCACCAAACATGCTCAAAGCGTTCGAAGTATGAGGGAGGAAATCGCTAGTTACAGGAAGGACGTGAGTTTGATTTTTCTCATCTTATTTTAAGGTTAATTGTTCCACTTGTTGGCCTAAGAATGCTTCATCCTATTGTTTGTACATGTTTAGATCCTGAACAAGGAACGTGACTTAGAGTCACTAAAGACAAGAAATGAGTATTTGGAAACCCACATCCGTGATGTAGCGGAGAAATACAAGAAGGAGGAGGAGGGCTTGCAGGTAACTGATGTACCCTCACACACAACTCACTTTCCAAAAATATAGATAAAAACAGAATACAACCATTTAATAATTAAATCAATTAAGGCTTTTATGTTTAACTGAACGAAATATAAAGAAAAATGCCAAATATTGAAATTATTTGCTTATTTTAGAATTCGAGCAAGCAACAATTAAGAAAAAAAAGTTACGAAAAGCAAAAAGGGGCAACTGAAGACTGGAAAAGACTGCATAAAAATAGTATCTGAGATTGCCTGAATCTATCCAAAGTAGAGACAGGAAGGCCAAATAGTTTAACAAGTAAAAAAAATAAGTTTCTCAATGTAAGCATGCATAAATATTAGAATCTGTAGAAATCTATGTATGCATGGGACAAGGATGAACACTGATACTGAGCTTTGATCTTTGGGGTGTCATGTGGCATTACAAACAAAAACAGACACACGTGTAGAAGAAATCACTCCATGGGCTCAAGAACACTCCTGAAAACTTTTGTCTGTAAACACAGTTCACTTGTACCTAAAAATAACTTTAACAGTTCTTTGATGAAAATTAGACTGTTTCAATGAAATAAACTATATAAATCAAGCTTGAATGAAAAACCATTAAAAACAGCTAAAACAAAAATTGTCTCCAAATATCAAACAAGACCAGAAAGACAACCCACTACCCTCCACCCTCTGAAAAATCTAAATAATGGGTGCTGCCTAATTAGCTGAACTAGTCAGGGGCCGTCATTTGTACTATTTGCTCATTTGTATGGGAAGGTTGTGCTTATTTCATCAGGGCAATGACAAATTAGATTCTGCACGAGTTACAAGAGTAAAGAGTCTGGTTGCTAAACTTGGTTTATTTAAGTCCTGATCTGTCAGTGAAAACATTTGGGGCAATATGAAGCAGAAAATATAACAGAGGAACCAAATGGATGAGCAGCTGATATCTTATTAAATGTTTTGCTTTCAAGAGGAACCGTTCTCCTTGGTTGTTTTGAGACGAGGTGATCTTAAACAGTAATAGAAAAAAAAAAAACCCTGTCCCAACTCTTTTAGAAGTGATGCTGGCATCAAATCAAAAATCTTTTCCCAAAGACAGATTTTCTATATTTCAAAATGTTGTATTTGCAGTATTTTCAATTCAATTTAAAGTTCAAAGGATACTCAAATAGCTACTTCTTTCCTTATTTGAATTTTTCAAAGCATCATGGTTTATTGTGAACAAAATTGCAATTATATTAAGTAAATGGCTACATTTTTTGACAACTATATTGTCATCACGAAGTTACTTCAAGATCAAACTTGTTCTAATCTATTGCAACAGGAACATTCAGACGCACTTAACATGGATCTGAAGCTGACCAAGGAGAAGACTGCTCTGCTGATGCGAGAGTATCAGGAACTTCTGAATGCAAAGATGGCTCTGGAAATAGAGATCACCACCTACAGGTGAACAGAGCTTTAACCTACTTAAGGTTTTATGAGAGAAGTTTGGTCCCTGTGAGGATCCCCATGCCATTTCCACAGCATGAACTATGCACTATGTACATCAAACAGGATACATAATGGAATTCCATCAACAGTACTGTGTATCCCCCTTGTGTCATTCATTTTTTACTCTACTGCAAATTGTACATGGCAGGTATTTGTTTTAGCTTCTTTCCACTCTGTTTAGGAAACTGATCGAGGGGGAAGACAGCCGTCTGAGCACCATGGTTAGAAACTTGTCAGTCACTGATGGCCCTCCGCTCCCTTCTTGTGGGCTTGCCAGCTTACTCTCAGCCTCAAATAGCTTGGGAACTTTGAAGCTTGATGGGGGCCCTGCTGAGATAGACAAAGGTATGGCGGAGAAGGTTCCAGCTGCTGGCTCAGTGGAGGCGGTTTCATTAGAAACCCAGACTGATGGTAACTCAGAGCAGCAAGCATCTGAGATGTCTGAGAGGAAGACGGTCCTTATCAGGTAGATGGTGACTTTATATATATTACATGAGAACTGCCATCATTTTTAATTTTAGTCTGGCCAAAGAATCCAGTTACCTCTCTGAAATATACTCTTTACCCTGGTCTTTTATTTCCCCAGAACAGTTAAGACAGATGAGGACACTTACGTGAACAACACACAGCAGCGCACCATCATCATCTCTGGAGCCGCCGAAGAAACGGATGAAGAGTAAAACATCCCCTAATCGTGTGCTGCACTCCTAAGTTTCATGTCTTATCAGTCACATCTAGAACGTCCTGCAACTTTAAAATGCGTCTCAACAGCAGCAAGAGGAGCTCAAACTTGTGCTAAGACAGTATGTATCCTGTCATTCTGCTCTTAACTGTCGCCTTCCCTGCTTCTTTAATCCTCCTGTGTAACAGGGGATTATGTTTGACAGTAATGAAATAAAAACAATCAAGCATAGTCGTGGTTTTCATTTAATGAGGTACCATCAGCATTATTTAACTCCAATAATATATATATAAAAAAAAATTGCTTTTTACATTTATTCAGAATCAACACCGACATCTATTCAACAGACATGTAAACTCTTGATTTCATCGCTTTGAAAATAAATGACTTACAGTACCGGGTGGTTATAAAAAAGTTACAAATTAATAAAAATCTGATTGATAGCCTTATGAAAACCTTATAAAAATAGTTCAGACAACTGACCATTAAATGACTGTTCATGTATACAGTAGCTCATAAAACAGAATTATGCACATGACAACCTTTTTGATATACAATTACTTCCAGTTATTGTCTTCTCCTTTAGTGTTAACTATATAATCACAGTCATAAAGAAGTGCATAGTGGAGTACCAAGTGCAATTAAACATAAAGTAATTTGGACCCTCCCTGCCAAAAAAGATATTCATGATAAATTGCTGCCTTTCATATTATTAACTGGCGTTGCATTCAAAAAGCATTGATTGCTCAATATTCTGAATTTTACAGTCTGTGGATGTGCTTCTAGTGCAATGGTTTGGGTTCATCTCCTACTCCCCCTGCGAGGCGGTACACCGCAAGGCTGACTTCATGTGCCAGAGCGTCTGCATTCCCCTAAAATGGAAAAACAACACAAGGAACCACAGAATTACTTACAATGCAGTCCCAGCCACTTGTGTTTTTCCGTGAGGTATAAAAGTCAGATAACAGAAAAAAAAAAAAAAAAGAATTTCTAACCTGCGTGTCTGCCTCTGCATAAACTCTCACCACATCCTCGGTGCCGGACGGCCTCACAAAGGAACGGGCCTGTCTGTACTTCTTCACCAAAGTGTCAATGGCCTCCTGCAGCCCTGCTGGGCTTACTGCCCGTCTCTCTGCATCTGTCGTGTCTATCACCCTGCGGTCAGAAACCTTCAGGAAAAAACAGATCAAAATCAAATACAGCTGTCTGTCGCTGCTTGCACATATAATTGTATGGTACTTGTATTTTGAGTTTACGATTTTATAGAAAACTTTAAAAAAGCTTAAAGTTCCCATGAAATCAAAGATGTCTCAGTTAACTCAAGACAAACTACCTGAAATACATTACTTTGCAAAACATGATTGTATGTGTACCTTGACTTTAAGCTGCCTGTTTGGCAGATCGCTGTAGATGGCATCCCACTGCTGCAATGTCATCCCTTTAATGGCTAATATGGCTTCAATCAGCAGCATGTCAGAAATGGCATCTCCTACTGTCTTTATAAGGAAACAAGGAAATGGATCAATAACAGCTCCAGCGTTTGCTAGATCTTTCATGACAGACACAAGTTCACAAGGGTGTGTGTTTTTACCTGATTGATGACGGGGATGGTGCTCCGCAGCAAGACAGCTGCTTTCTTCTGCTCATCGTTGATGCTGGAGTCTTCCGCAAGTTTCTGGATTTTCATCTCTGCAGCCTTACTGAACAACACCTGACAACAACACAAGCACACTCATGGCACCAGACACGCAACAATATAAAATCTTGGACTTTATTATGAGGCAGACTGATGGTTAAATGTGTGTCTACTTACAGTCCCATGTCCATTTGCCTCGAAGTACACACCAATATCAAACTCCAAGGCGGCATGATGAAGATGTTTTACTCCAGTCTTGGTGCACTTCACTATTACCTAGGTGACATCCAAATCTTTGAGAATTAACTTCTCTGCATAAGTGCAAAGCAAAAGGATTGGACTTTGTGTGGACTTTATCTCACCTTCATCGTGTCCTCCAGGTAGCGTGTTGAGCTTCCATTTGCATAAGCAGTTTGCACCACTGCTATCTTCAAGTCTAGACCAGCCTGTGAGTGCAAAGAGGAACTACTTAGCGAGTGTGTGCTTCTCTGTTGTTAACGTCTTTGCATTTGAGAGTATACCTGACTGATCAGCTCTTTCAGATAAGTGCAGATGAGAGTAGCGATCTTGTCTCCATCCAGCAGGTGGAAACATCCCTGAGAGTCAATGTAGTAATAAACTATTCTGTCAGCATCGCCGTCGAAGGAACAGCAACGGTCTCCTGGATTAATCTCGATGCCTTCACACAGGGAACCGAAATACGTTAGATCGAGGTGGTGAACTAAAAACTAAAATTCAGAAACTCTTCAGATGCTACAGAGACAAATACAAACATCATTTTACTGCCACTTAGAGGCAGTCTTAGAAATACAAAAAAAACCTAAAGTAGGCGTACTCTTTTTGTCTTGGGGTGCAGTTATTTATTGCATCTCATTACTCAAATTTCTTTACCTTCATTTCTTTTTATTTTGTTGCTTTTGGCAGCGTCTTCTTTTGTGATAAAATTAGCCGTTGTGGGCTCTACCTTTAGCTAATTTCAACCAGTCCCCAAAAAACTTGACATCGTGATGGGTTTTTGGAGGACTGGGCACAAGCTGGTCTACATTGGTTACATAAAAAAAAAAAAAAAAAATCCTTTCTGGTTTAGGTGAGTTTGATGCAGATGGCTAACTTACAAGCCAACATAAATAAGGCTGAAAGAGTCAATCTGGGAAGTTCCTGTACATTTTTGCACCACCTTGTAAATTCCGGCATTACTCTTCTGCACTGGAGACCATATCAAATCCTTTTTCACTGGTCTTATCCAAACTTAAACAAAACTTTCAAATTAAGCAAAAAGTTTAAAAAGCCACTTCCCCTGATAACAGTCTTAATCTCCAACAAGTTGTCTCTAGCAATCACACCTGCTGGAGGTTTTTGTTGCACTTTGACAAAGTCGGCTCCACACTGGAAGTTTAGCTTTCCTTTGCTGCCGTCGTTGAAGATGGAAATCTGCAGGTCCTTCTTAACGTGACTTTCCATCTCTTGCACCTTCAAGGCTCCAATACCATTAGCACCATCTACACAAAGATGCTTCTGGTCGTCTGTACGGTTGGATACCTAGCAGTGGGAAAAAGAAAGGAGTTACACGTCTATGAGAAGATGTAAAGAAAAACACACCCAATGTAGACACAGCACTGAATGCAGGCTCAACAACACACAACACACCCTCCTCTCTTACATGCTTAGTGAGCTGAAGGAAAGCTGTGCAGAGTTTCCTGTAATACCCATCCATCGTGGCTTCTCCATATTTACCCTGTGTGTTTTGACAGCAAACCATGTAGTGAAGCTGCGGGGTGGTCACCAAGCCATAGTCTGACAGGACAGATAGAGTGTGTTGGAAGGCAAGCAAACAGCAAAAAGATACAAAAACAGTGAATAAAATCTATATTTTTTAACTAAACATTACCTTTGCTGTGACCACCAAGGGCATTAACTCCATCCAATACTGACTGAGAGAGGGTGGCACTACTGCTCCTACAGACAACCACATTCACATTGACATCCACTGCAAAAATGTTCAAAACTATTCCATTCATGTACTTTCCTCAGTGTGTTTTATATACCTGGTGTCTTTTCCCACAAACACATTAGCCTCCTGGCTCATGTCTATGGCCTCCTTCCCCGTTACATCCTTCAGGGCTGCGAGCAAATCTTCCTGCTCAGCGTTGGCTAACTGGGTTGCATAGCCCTCCCACGCTGGTGTCACCATTTCCCCCATTGGATCAACTAGCTTCACCCCATTATCCTCCTATAAATCAAGTGCAAATATAAAGAAACGCAGAAGGATGGACTGAAACAGAGTGCTATGATCAAGATGCATATTAAAATGATATAAAATGATCTGTAAGACAAAGTAGAGAGGAAGATGTCAAGCGGCCTGACCTCTGGGTTATGTGATGCAGTCACCATGACTCCAATAGTAGCTTCGGTCTTCTTGGAACGGAGCGTGGCCAGCAAGCCCATTCTGAACATGATGTGGTCCAGATGTTTGGCATTGGTCCTAAAGCCAGATGTGCCATACTCCAAAATCAATCCTGCTGGCTTAGGGTGCAGACTGGACTGCTTTAGTACCTCCTCAAAGTGGGCAGTCACTGCAACACAACCAAAGACACCAGTGAGTGGGGGAGAAAGTATCCAGCAACTTCTAAGAAAAGTATGGAAACTGTAAGCCTAGGGACCATTTCCCTCATCAGTGTAAGTTATTCAAAGGGACAATGTGAGTTTTTGCAAGAAAACAACAGCGATAAAATTTGTGGATTTAAAAAGCTTTTAACATGAGGCAGTGGGGCATGATTGAGATCTGACTAGTTTTGCAACAAATATCTGAAAACATTTGTGTGCTTATCCTGCACTTTGTAAACCAGGTAGACAATTGGTGGACAAATGCAGCCTAAAACCAAAACAACTTTTCGAGAGGAAAACACTGAACTGATGAGGAGAGCTGCTGCAGACATATGAGAGTACATTAAGTACAGTATGGACAGCACAGCAGAATATCAGCTTTAGACCAACACCAAACATTTCTGTCCTTATTAATGACCCCTAGAAAATTCTAGTTTTATTCTAAGTAGAAGTAAGATACTGTACAAGTCTTCATTCTGAGAGAAAATACAGAAATTCTGAACTCAAAATGCAAGGAGTAAAAAGTACTACTCTGAAGCAAACAAAGCAGCTTGTAAGAGATTAAAATCAGTGTAAAGGCATTGCTCATGTTGAGAAAGGGCCAATATAAAACATAAAGGACTTACAATATAGCTGAATAATTACACTTTAGATGTGAAATCTTGTTTGTGAAGTAAAATCCACTACAGCTGTGAAATAAAACTATAGGAAAAGAAGGGTGGCACCATTACATCCCACCAGATTTTAGTGGGGCACAAAACAAGCAAATAATAAAAACTGTCTTAGTTACCTCCTGGATGTCAGTGATATGAATATACTAAGCTCCTTTAGTAAAACACAGGAACTCAACAGGAATAAAACACATTAAAAAACCTTCAGAAGAGCACAGTGAGTTAACACTTTCAGTTTCATAAGAGGGCAAAGTATGCAGTTAATTGCAGCAGCAAATTGTAGCTAACAGCAGAGATAAGCTCAATAAACCGAATCTTATCAAATGAACTAAGGATTGGGTTCCCAAGCATTTCTACGTCAGCGTAATCACCTTGAATTGTCCTGTACATGAAATGTGCTGTACAAATAAACTTGCCTTGCCTTGCCTAAGCAGGAGGCAGAGTCGACAAAGCAGTGTTGCACTCAGCTCAGATCCCACCCAGCAAAAGACGCCCCATATAAACCCAACGAGGTTATTCTGACGTAAAAATGTTAATATGAACTTAAACATATCAATTAATTCCACGTATCTGCTGAATAAGTTTGAGTCCAGGCTTAATATGAGCGGGTAATCAATGGAAACAATTTTTGTCAACCATTATTGACATAGTAAATCAACCCTGAATCCCTAAGACAGATAATCTCTTGTTTAAAGAAGACCCCCCCCCCCCCCACCCCAGCACGCCTCCATGCACATCTAACATGCTGCTCGTCTAATAATCACCCACAGCTTTCCCAAAGAGGCAGACCCACCTACTTTGTGTTTTGAACCTTCCTTGATCAAGTTAGCTGAAGTGGCATTAGCAGACAGCACAAAACGTGCTTACTGCGCCTAAATGTAAAGGACTGTGCTTTTAAAGCAAAGCTGAAACTGTTGAAGCATTTAGTTATCTTCGATTCACTTACTGTTTTATATCTCTTAGAACTTCAGAGCAGATGTGACAACTTCCTGCTTCTCGTTCCGTATGACACCGTGGCTCTTGTCACCTGATCACCTGATACGAGTCACGCCCATTCTCTTCTTCTTTATTATTTCACGTCCGCTTGTTCATGAAACAATGCATTACCGCCACCTGCTGGAACCGTAACAAAAAAATGTTTCAAAAGGTGCTTTCCTGTTTCCTTCGCCACAGTCCAAAAATGTTTTTAAAGTCCGTTCATCAGTTTTTTTCTCTGCATCACAATAATTACGTCCCATCTATCTATCTATCTATCTATCTATCTATCTATCTATCTATCTATCTATCTATCTATCTATCTATCTATCTAT
>JBBBVU010000024.1:10274454-10303697 GCA_037177055.1 Atherinosoma microstoma | reverse complement strand
CCCCCCCCCCCCCCCCCCCCCCCCCCCCCCCCCCCCCCCTCCCCCCCCCCCCCCCCCCCCCCTCCCCCCACCCCCCAAAACCGCCATTACTGTCTAACATCCTTGTATTCTGCATCAAAAAGCTGATAAGAGCAATGTGTTTGAACAGGTTGTGTGAGGTGTGAATGTGTGCCGTGATGGGGGTGGGCAGCGAGACATCCACCACAGAAAGACTAGGATCAGTGATTAGTATTAATCTGTTTACATGCCCTAACTGTAGAAACCCCCAACCCCCTCATCCAACCTGCTGCCATGTTGCAACCTCAAACAGCTTCACTACTTTAACTCCCATCTCTCTTCATTTCCAGCACACTCATCTGACACCCTACTTTTCACTCTGCTCCTTCTCTTCATCCTTCACTTATCACCTTGCTGTATTTTTGCTCTGGTTGAACTTACAGTGGAGCACCTATTTGAGGCAATCCAAGGTCTATCGAGTGTAACGGCCTTCCTTTTTTTCCCATTAGCATTGATGTCTGCCAATCTGGACACACACTGAGTCCTGTCTTTCCTATTCACGTCACTGCTTGCAAGACAAACCAAAAATGAATTTTTAGTTTAGTATTTTAGGTTGGCAAACACCCTGAAATATACTTAATTCAGAAAATGAAAGAAAATACGATTAAACATCAGTGTGCTTGCTTTTATTATGTCTGTTTCTGTGGTTACATGTCTATCTGGCTCTTTATGTCTCAGGATAAAATGACCCAAAAACTCATTATGTGAGGAAAAGAATAGATACAATCACAAAGATAATCATTGTTGAATAAAAACATGAAATAATTTCTGATAAAGGGGTTACAAAACATGCATAAGGTAGAAGAGAAGCTCACACATGCTTTATTTAACAAAATCAATTTGATTGCAGAGCAAAAAGCTAGTATAAATGACAGTATCACACCTCGAAGTTTCGATTGTGAAACCTTTGTTATTTTTGCGTTGTGATTCTTGAGTTTCTTCAACATGACTGACCGATTGATCTCACTCAGCAAAACATAACTTCCATATTATATTTCTTAAACTGGGCTCCAATTACACAAAACCAGTCCAGTTTCCTTTTTACAATTTTACAATTTTACTTTTTTGTTTACCAAAGGTTATGTAGCTTATAACACTGAACCAAAAGAACTAGGTCCTATTCCCAAACCTATCACATTTTGATTGCATGGTTGTGAAAGGCTGAATTTAAGCCCAATCATGATATTTTTCTAACCCTAACTAAATAATGTTACCTAAACCAAACAAAACAGCAAGTCAAAAAGAAACTAAAGAACTGAACAAGATATTAACAAGGTGTGAAGCAAGCTTCTCAGTGTGGACTTGTCTGCTTGCTGAAAATATAAATACGCTTGGATAGACGCAAATTATACAGGTGACTGGCTTTTTTATCATCAACTCTTTCTCCACAGCATCGAGACAGCGCTGGAGAATAATGAAAAACCAATTCATAGATTTATTCCTACTAAAACTCTACTTGTCAGACTAGATCTGATGAAACTGAACACCTTGGCAACTGATTAATCTTTTTTTTAAACTGACAAACCTCCCTTAGTCTCAGGTTGTCCACTATGATGATTTCTTTTTTTTTATGTTACAGTGAATTAACCATTTAACCTGAAGACTAATTAAACCGGAAAAGTAATTAAAACAGTTATTGAGATTATTTGTCTCACTGTTTCAGTTTCTGCCTCTTGAACTTAGTGATATGGCAAACAAACTAAAAGTTGGAGCTTCAACAACAGACTTGTCAAACCACACCCATCATGGAATATATCAGTGGTTTTCAAACCTGGGGTCTGGACCCCAATGAGGGTCGCCAGATAATTGTAAAAAATATATTTAGCCTACATTTATCAAAAAAATTTGGGATTCATATCATGACTGTCAAAATTAAACCATTCATTCAGAGATATGTCTGTGGAATTAACACCGTAATTTTTTTAAAACATTAATGAATAAACAACAAAGTTAGCATACATGTATGTAAAAATCTGAATTTATTATTATTTTAGCGAGAAAAGCAGATTTTGGGCATAAAGGCAGCCAGTCTTAAAAAGTCTCATAAACAATTGCCAAATTGCTCAAAACCCCTTTTGTGGTAGTTCCTTCAGCATGACTACATGTTGCTTTCCTTCAGTAAAGGGAGATGTTAAACACAGAGTTCTTATTTATCTGCATCATTAAGAGAAAATGTGTTAATGCAGGAAATATATGTCCACTCTTCCTGCTGCACCTGCATGCTTTGTATTCCATTTTGTATTTACACGGCAATCTGAACACTTCTCTGTTGGACACCTCTCTGTGCGTCTCAGCATCAACCAGGGATGTGATAACCAGAAGAGGAGATGACAAAGCATTTTTCTCTCTTTCTCTGCATTGTCAGCGTGTGTGCCTGAATATTTGTGGGAATGTGTGTGTGGGCTCCTGTGCCAACATTATTTTGTATGTGCATCAGGTCTTCCTCGTGGCTTGATATTCTCATGGGTGTCTAGTGCAGCTCTGCTGCAAACACATAGCTTTCTCACTTTATCAAAGTTTAACCAGAGCCATTAAATGGACGCAGCAACTGTACAGAGATTTTCTTGGGAGAAAAAAAAAAGCATCCCTTTTAAAGTATGCTATCTGACCAGGTGTTACTAAATGAAAGAGAATCTCAGTATTTTTGTGCCTGTGTTGCAGACCTGGTGTCAGCCACCAATACCACCAACGTGAACATCCCTCAAATGGCTGATACACTGTTTGAGCGAGCCACCAATGCCAGCTGGGTGGTCGTCTTCAAGGCCCTCGTTACCAGTCATCACATGTGTGTCCACGGCAACGAGGTTAGTGAGCACAATACATTTACAGATATAGCAAAATATCTGTTCAGCTTACATTTCTCATCATAAGATAAAGGAGAAATGGGGACTTTTTCTTCATCATAATAAATGATAACCCCGTTCTAATGAATAGTGTATGAGTTACCACATAAGAGAGCTGAAATTGGTCTTTTGAGGCCAGTTTGGGGTCACTTTCATAAAGCTAATGTTTCACATATAAACAGAGGTTTTGACCATAATTGCCTAAATGCAGTAAACAGTGTGTCACATGTTGATATTACTTTGGTATGAGCTGCTTAATTTGAATATTGGAAAAGTTCATGTAATGTTAATCTTGCAGAACTGTTAATAGTGTTTTTCTTTCTCAGAGGTTCATTCAGTATCTGGCTTCCAGGACCTCCTTGTTCAACCTCAGCAATTTCATTGACAAAACCGGCTCTCATGGTATGAATAAAATATTGATGCTGTATACATATAAATGCACTGCGTGCTACAAAATGTATAAAACAGGAAAGATATGCATGAAGAGAGACATCTGACAAATAACACAAAGCTTGCAGTGTAAAACGCCCATCTACACACAAACAAATACACATGCATATACATACATGCAAACAGGTGTTTTTGATGTCTAAGTGTCCACTGTTCAAACACTTAATCCCAAAGTGTTTTTTACTGTTACTGAATTGTATTGCTCCTTAAAGCATATTAATGTCTACATGTTGATTTAAGGATACATTTATATTAAAGGCCTAAACTTAGTAATACAAAACCACCAGCCCAAAAAACAATAATATTAAAAAATAAAAAAAAAAACATAAAAAAATGATCAAAAGTTCTCAAGTGTCTCTGGTTGTTATCTTTAGATTATATATTCCTGGTATCACTATGTTTACTGAGGAAAAAAGATTGTCACAGCTACCAGAATAACTTTTAAGGCAAGGTGAGGTAAGATGAACCTATTTTGCCTCAACTTCCTCTTTCAGATTAGTGGAAAGAGGGCACCCGAAAGACAAAGATAGGTGTTCATTTTACTGCAATTTGCATGTTGTAAGCATAATCACTAATCACACTAATCACTAATATAATATTGGAAGGTTAAACCAAAAATTTCAGAAAGCTTACAGTGCAGAGCGTGAAACATCCCCCTGCATGAATATAATTCCAATTATAAGCAAATTATGTTCATATTGATAAAAAATTAAACAGCAATATATTTTTTTTTTGGGGGGGGGGGATTTCTATAAAGCCAAAAATAATTAAGCCTGTCAAATTTTCATTGAGCACTTCCTGGTCTTAATCTCTTGCTCTATCTCTCTACGTTTAGGTTATGATATGTCTACATTCATCAGGCGGTATGGACGATACCTGAATGAGAAAGCCTTTGCCTACCGCCAGATGGCTTTTGACTTCACCAGAGTCAAGAAAGGGTATGATAATATCAGATGTCATCCTCATCCACATACCTCTTCTTTCATTCCACATAGTTCCTCTTTTGAGGTCATGTCACTCAGCAGCTTATTTAGGATCAAGTGCAGTTTTAATGTCTTTGCTTATGATGTCCTTCAGTATAAAATACGATCTGTGTTGCATCCTGCAGGGCTGAGGGAGTGATGAGAACCATGACCACTGAGAAGCTGCTGAAAGGAATGCCAGTTCTGCAGACTCAGATTGACACACTCCTGGAGTTTGATGTGCGCCTTTACTTTCGTTTATTTATGTTTTTTTTCTCACAAGTTTTTATTTTTAATATCTGATCCTCATTTTACCTCCGTGTGTCCTCTCAGGTTCATCCCAAGGAGCTGAACAATGGGATCATCAATGCTGCATTCTTGCTTCTTTTCAAGGACTTGGTCAAACTGTTTGCGTCCTACAACGATGGGATCATCAACCTATTAGGTCAGTAGTCTTCAAAAAATCAATGCAGTAATTAGAGGTGGTAAAATGTAAATCAGCATGTTTCTGAGTTCTCAAACTGTTTTGTTATGCACAGAGAAATTCTTCAAGATGAAAAAAAATGAATGTAAGGAGGCCTTGGAGATTTATAAGAGGTTCCTGACCAGGGTGACAAAAATTGGGGAATTCATGAAGCTGGCTGAGGTAGGAATAAACTTTCCTCTTCAGCATCAAGTACTGATCTTCATTTAGTGTCTGCACTCTGATAATGTTGGTTTTATTATGTTTTCACCTTAACAGACTGTTGGAGTGGACAAAAACGACATTCCTGACATCAACTATGTAAGTTACATTTCATGGTAGCTCATAGTTCATTGTTTGTTTTTTTTTCATTTCATGGAAGATATGGGATCAGGGATAGGAGGCAGATGAATGCCGTCAATCTTTCCTAAGCCCCCCCCCCCACACACACACACACAGAAGCTCTTGTCTCACCCACCACCGTCTCCTCACTCAGTGTCTCCACCCGGGGGTTGTGGTGGATCTAGCTGACTCAGATGATGAAGACTGCCCCTTTAAACCAATCGAGGACCCGGTAACCACAGAAACAAAGGGTGCCCTGGCAGAGTGCCTGTTTCACTACAGGATGAAGTGTTGGCATGCTGAGCCTATAATTTGATCTGATAAAACCAATGAGTGTGGTTGTGTGTTTGCAGTGTGGGGTGAGATTATTCAAACGTTAAGGGGTTAAAGAGTTGCAAGGTAGAGAAATAATTATTTTTTGGTGACTCACTTTTGACTTTTTTTGTTTGTGTGTTAGGCTCCCAGCAGTATCCTGGAGTCTCTGGAAACACATATGAACGGTCTGGAAGATGTAAAAGGTGGAAAGAAGGGGTAAGTCAGTGTTTGAGAATGTTATTCTCATATCAGAGCAGAAAAACTAAAGCAAATGAACCTGAGATCTCTTCTAAATGCATAAGTTGTTGTAAATTGTGAAATAATATTAATGTATTCCAGGACTAGACAAAGACAAAGTAAGCAAAGTACAAAGTTATCTATTTAGACATAACCATGTGTCTTAAATCAAACCGTAACCATGTACTTCCAGTTCTTGATCCTGAGAGCAAAGTACAAATGGAAATAATTGCGAATGGAAAGGAAGCAGCAAAGTATGGTAACTGTGGAAACCAATGTGCAGGATGAGCATCATAGGCAATGATTTATGTTAGTCCATTAGGTGATACCTTCCTGCATCTCTTCCTTCCTCATGTTTGCAGCAAATTTGACACTAATGACACGTGGGAAGGACATCAGGACATTGGCATGTTGACAAATTGAAACTTAAGCTATATCTCTATAGGGAATTGTCAGAAAGATGTAGGATTTCTGAATATTTTGAGCTTCTATCAAGAAAGTGCAGTGTTTTTTGGTGTGTATAACATCAATATTACATAGTCGGTCATGAGACCACGCTTCCGAAAAATACAGTGCAGAAATTTTGCTTGGAATCAAAACTAAACTCAACTAAAATGAAAATATGGATTTGTAATTTCTACAGTGAAGCAGGAAAAACAGCTATTTCTGTAATTTCCCTTAACCCCTCCTCTCTTCTATTCTCCTTTATGTTGATTTGGAAACACCAGTGAAGGGTGAGCATATATTGCATCTTTTGTTTCGATTTTACTAACTCTTTAGTGTAGATGTATTTGCTGTCACACAACCCACAAAATGCTAATTTGACACATTATTCACATGTGAATTATGTAAGTGCACATTATGCATATTCATTTCTATAATTAACTTAATTCACATGTGGAAATGTGTGACGGTGATGTGATTTCATGTATGATTTTTGAGAGGGACACATGTTTGGATAGATAGTAAGCCCCATGTGTCCTGTCATATGCAATGTGAATCGACATGTGAAGGATTTTTTTTGCCCCAAGTGAAGATTTTGATTGTTTTTCTTGCACAGTCCATACACCTAAAGTACAGTATGTAATTTTGGAAACTTACCCTTCATATGATTACATGTGATGACATCAACAGTACATGAGACATTTGTTTGATCTCCTGAGGAAAATGATCTGTCTTATATAAAGTCTGTGTCCAGAAGCACTCCTAATTTATAGCAAGTCACTTACAACCCTCTCTCTCTTTCACTTTCAGGTCTCCAACAAAGGTAAGAAGCAGATATTAAATTGTTCTTACTTTCCACTGTGCTTTTTCTGTCTGATGCACCACCAGAAATGTTCTTTTCCATCTGTCTTCCAGATGTCTCCAACAAACAACGTGTCTCCAACGTCAACTCCCGCCAAATCTTCCAATGCTGTTCCCACGCTGCAGCCTCCTCCTGGGGACGGTGCTGCCGGTGCAGCAGCTTCAGCTGCTCCTGAACCAGCTGAAGAGTAAGTTAATGGTTTCTTCACTTCTGTTTTTTTGGGTTTATGATGCCCATGATTCTGATTAAGCCAAAAAATAACAAGAGCATGAATTGGTTAATACTAAAAATACATGCAACCTGGAAAAAGCTGAAGCACAGTTTACACAATTTATGTCAGATTGCTCTTTTTGTACACTTTGATGTGTGATGGGGAAAGAACCTGTACTTACATCCTATTACTCATTTTTGCATAATATGCCACCACTGGAATCCGGGATATCATGAACAAAAAGAATCCCTTTTTCACGCCAGTCAGATTTGAAAATAGATTTCCTGTTAATAGTAATAACCCTGTTGTTCCATAATAAATGTTTGTGTGGGGAGAAGTTGTGGATAAATAACATTTTGGGTTACTGCAATACTTGTTTGTGGAAGTTGGACAGAAATTTTAGACACTTCAAAATCACATCTAAGTAAGAGATTAATTCCATCGATCTTACTGAAAAGTTTGTTTGGAATGTGGTACTATAATGAATGAGACTGGGAAATGTGCTCTTTCAGCCATTTCATTCTAACAGCTGCTATTACGGATTCAAATTCAATGGTTCTCAATCCCCCATTTTCATAATCCTTAAACAGTTGAGATTTACGTATGTAGTGAGTTTTGTTTTTCCATATAAAGTTAAAGATAATAGAGTTAGCTGATTTGATTACTTTAGATGATGTAAAGAAATAATGACATGGATAAATAAGACTTGATATTCCATCAGCTTTATACAAAAGAATGCAGCCAAGCAAAGATAAGTCTTGCGTGAGCCAGTGATTTAAAGATTTGTGGGCAGATTTCAATCTGGGAAAGATATTCAGGGTTTCCCTTTCTTGCCAATTCCTTGATATTCTCAAGCCAATATATTTGACCTCCCTCCTCACAGGGATGTTATTAATGCTGTTTAGGTTGTTATCATTAACAGGCAGGATTTCAGATTTTTGGAGATTAAGAGTTGGACCAGATGCTCTCGAAAAGATATTAATTTTATCAATTACTTTGGGAATCATATTGCTATTTTTTAGTAGTAGTGCTGTGTCATCAGCAAACTGGCTAATTGAAAATTTTTACCTAATATTTCAATGCTTTGGATGTCTGGTGAATTCTTAAGATAAATGGCCATCAATTCACTAATGATAAATAAAAAAGGGGTAATAGGGCAGCCTTGAAGGATACCCCGATCAACTGAAAACCTTGAAGAGGGACCCCGAGTAAGGGAAATGCTGCTGGAAATATCCTTGTACAACATCTGGATTACTTTACAAAAGTTATTCCCAAAACCGAATACCGCAAAGGATTTATATAAAAATGGGTGTTCTAAGGAGTCGAAGGCTTTAAAGAAGTCCAAAAAAAGGATCAGGCTGTCATGTGGGACCAGTGAGTTGTAATCAAGTATATCTAGAATTAAATGAGTATGGTTATGAATATGTCTCCCCTTTATAAATGCGGACTGTGTCTCATCAATTATTGCATTTAATAATTTTTCAATCTATTCGCAAAAATGTGACCCAACAGTTTATAGTCTACACACAGTTAAGTGATGGGGCTCCAATTATCTAAGGAAAGTGTATCTTTATTTGGCTTGAGTAGAAGAATAATTAGACCTTGCTTCATAGTTGGTGACAGCATGTTATTGTCAACGCATTCCATAAACGTAAAATCTAATTTCACTCCAGAAATGTTTAAAAGATTCTGCACTGAGGCCATCGGGGCCGGGAAACTTTCCGTTGGACATTTGGGAAAGGGCCTCATCCAGTTCAGTGATTGAAATTTTAGCTTCTGTTAGGGCTTTAAAGTTATCATCAATTTTTGGAGGCTGATCTTTAATCATATCCAAGAAAAAAGTAGTCTCACTGTCAATATAATTGGATCTGTACAGGTTCTTATAGAAAATACAAATATAATTGTCAATCTTATTTTGGTCTTCAATAATACAGTTGTCAATATTCAATTTATTTATTAGTTTTTTTGATTTCTGTTTTTTTTTCTAAATTAAAAAAATAAGATGAATTTTTTTCTCCTTCTTCAATCCTTCTTGCCTTTGAGCAGATAATGCACCTCTAGCCTTCTCTGTGCAGAAATAATCTAATTCTGATTGTAGTTGAAGAAGTTCTACCTTGTGTCTATCTGTAAAATTACTCTGGCTGTACAAAAAGTTTATTTGGGATAGCAGTTCAGATTGTTGCTGTCTTCTACTAGCAGCCATTTTCTTGCCCTCTTGAATACTGATATTCCTAACTTAAAATTTAAGCCATTCCCATTTATTTAAAGGACTTAATTCATCTAGCATCGTGACTTTTTTTATTAAAATTAATATTTTATCACAGAACGGCTTATGGTTTACTAAATGGCTGTTGAATTTCCAATAAGATTTTTTTGGTGTTGGTTGGTCCTTATTCAAAGAGACAGAGAGGGTAATAGCACAATGGTCAGTAAGAGGAGAGGGTCAAATCTCCCAGCTGGACGAGAATTCCATTAGGTTGCTTGATATTAGCCAGTAATCTAATCTAGAGCATTTGAGACAACCTGCACTGTTGCGCCATGTGTATTGTAATTTTTCAGAGTTTTTTATGCGCCATATATCAACAAGATGAAGGGATCTAGAAAAATTGGAGATCAGAGGGTTGAAATAATGGGTATTCAGCTGGGTTGGTAATCTATCTTGCCATTCGTCTGGGACCACATTATAAACGCCTGCTACTATGACCTTGTCTGTTGAGAACATAAACTTCCACTCATCAATCATGGTATTCAAGTTGTGCATTAATCTCTTATTTTTAGATTGGTTATTATAGCCATAGATGTTCACTAGAATGTATTTATAATCCCCGAGTTCAATAATAACCACTAACCAGTGTCCTTCAGTGTCACACTTGTGATCAATAATCTTGCCATCATTATGATTAAAAGAAATAGGAACACCTGCTGAGTGTGCGGTTCCATGCGAAAAAAATAGGTCACTGCGGCAGCCCCACTGGGATCTCCAAAAGTTTACATTGTTGCTGGTTGAGTGTGTCTCTTGAAAAAGAAAACAATTAATTCTAGGCTGCTCCTTGCAGAAAAGAAAAACTGCCTTGCACTTTGTGCTGTTACTTAAGCATCTAACATTTAACGAAAACAAAGAAAGTGTCATAAGTTTAGCCTGAGTAAGTTAACATATTCCGTGCAGGTTTAAAGTTGAACATTGACCTTCAGTAAAAAATAAAGAATTAACAAACCTCAACAAGACCCATCCTCTGGCAATAAAGCTGCTTAAAAACATACACACTTGAAAAACTATTACTTTGGGATGACAGGTGACAAGAGTTCAAAATCTTAACCTCTTAACTTCTTTTTACCATAAAAGCGTACTTGTCATCCATATGAGAACATAGGACAGTGTACCTTTATCAATAAGCAAGCAGTCAGTTTGTCACCCGGCAACTGTCGATGAAAGGAAGGCTTTAAGTCCCTTCTTCCTTGCTTCCTCATCCTTTGGCCAAAGATGAGTGTGAGCTTCGCGGTCTTCCTTGCAGAGATCTTCCCTGACGCGTATCTTCAAGTTTGGGCAGATCTTGGCTTTCTTGAACATTCTCCGCACTTGATTACGAACAGTTCTCATCTCGAACTGTACGATGATCTGTCTGGGTCGGTCGGCTCTTGTCTTCTGGCCCAGCCTGTGCACCGTATCCACCTTGTTGTAGAGTTGCTGGGTTGACAGGGGAACAATTTCAGCTAAGATATCGATCACTTCCTCTCTGGTATTTTCACCTTCTTTTTCAGGAACGCCATTTAGTCGCAGCGACCATTTTCGCTTGTATCTTGCGTGATCCAAGCATGGTTCGTGTAGCTCACTGTCCCCTTTTTGAAGCGCAGTCATTTGTGTCTTCAGTTTGTTCACGTCTTCAATAATTCCCTTCAAAGCAGATGTGTTGGCACCATAATTCCGAATTATTTAATTCTGAATAATTCATTCCGAATTAAAAAACATCATGTAAACCAAGCGCAAGCTTTATGAAAATGTGCCTAGATATCTTACTTTTTGTTTCCTTAATTAACTCCACTGTAAATGAGACCTCTATATTCTTGGTTTTAATAAAATAAAATAAAAACCTGCTGTGTTCATTCTCTAGTTCTCTGTTGGACCTGGATCCTCTGTCATCCTCTGGTCCTGCAGCGTCATCGGCTGCTCCAACATCTTGGGGAGGTAAGTGACTCCTTCCAGTTAAATCTATCTATGTACCTTTGTAAACATCACCCATCTTCAGGAGAGTCAACTAATGTTATCTTAAAACAATGACAAGATATTTTACTTGTCTTTTCCCTAATTTTCTGCTTCCATAGATCTTCTTGGGTCCGGTGAGTACCGTTTCCCTCTTTACTACCCCTGCTCTGATCTAAAGTAGTGTAGTCCTAATCTTCCAGGTTGTTTTGATGTCACTAACTTTCCTACCTAATAATCACTAACATATCAAAGTAACCTGGACAGAGTATCAGTGTTTGATTCTAACTAAACATATGAAAATACCGTAAGACCAATGTCACATGGATAGTTCCCTGTTTGTCTCCTCAAGCTGTTCTCTTTAGTCTGAGTACTGAGTAGTCTGTTTCTCTCTGCCTTTTCTCTCCCCTCCCTCCACATACTCCATTGTCTTCTTTTGGTTTATAATGGGGGCTATTTTGGTTGGTTGGTTTTTATTTATTGGTTATAAACGGATGGTGTTGAATCTTTTTACGACTATAATTTGTTAAAAATGTGGATTTTATTTCGTCGATCAATTATAATTTTTTTTAAATGGCTTTAAATTGATTGGACTTTTGTTTTTGGCTTTTTTACTTAACTGTCACATCGGTGACTCCTCTGGTTATTTTGGTTCCTCCTTTTTGGTTTATTTCTCTGCCTTTCTTTGGGAATTTCAAACACCCAATTGGCAGAAATGGGCGATTCTTTGCTATCTGAACCCACCCTCACCGCAGAGCCTGCCCCCTCCTCTGCAGCAGCAACGCCCACTCCTGCAGCGGCAGAACCTGGAGTCTCTCTAGCTCCTCCCACTAGCACAGCAGCTGCCACTTCTCCTGGCGCCGCCAATATGGATCTGTTGGGAGGTCAGTGGGCTTCCAGAAAATTCTCCATGAAGGAATCAGTCTGGAAAGCTCAACCCTAAAGCCATCACACAACATGATAGCACAGATGACCGCATGCTCAAACACATACAGTATGTAGGCAGCTCCGATATTGTTTGTGCACTGCAAGCAATCATCAAAACCGTTGCTTCTTACTGCATTGATGCCCCTCCCTTTCATTTTCAGCTTTAAAATTCATAAAAATTATAAAACTTCAAATCTTTCAGTAACCACAAAGATCGAACTAAAAAGACATGGAAGCTGTGCAAAATATAATAAATGAAGAAAATAGAAGGCAATAGTTTGCACTTTATTTAAACCCTATATTCAACTGAAAATTGCACAGTATAGGACAACATGTGAAATAGTCAACATGAGTGGCTAATTTAATTGGGGGGTTTTTGGGGAGAAATTTTCTGAATTTGATGTCCACAGTAATGCCTAATGTGTAACATCAATGCTACATTCAATGTTACATTGCTAGGTACTAAAGTAAATTTGATAACAGCAGCTTAAATGAAAATGCTACTTTATATTCTATCACTGTCATTGGATCAATCTTGATGCACAATGAGTCAGGGGGCATTTGATCAGCTGAAAGTTGAGGGGGTGGTAATTATACATCAATGTTATCAAAAGTGACATGATACAATCAAAATGAACACTGCACAAAAAAAATAAGATCTTGTACTTTTTCATTGACAGAACCTTGCAGGCTTGCAGTGCCTTGAAACAAGACCTTACCAGGCTTTCCATTTTACTGTATGAACAAATAGATTCATAGAGAGATGCAATATTTTGCAACAACCTAGGCCTTAAAATCAATTCTGAGTGAGCTGAAACAACAATAACAATGGAGAGAACCAATATAGTTGAATGCCAAGCCCTTCCTAAGGTTGAAACTTGCAGCAGTCTTCCTCCTTGAGTTTTGTGAAATCTGGGAATTTCTTATGTGGCATACAAATTCATTGCACTGAGGATCAGAGTCAGAAGCTGTAAAGAAGGGTCATTAATAATTACCTATCTGGGATTTGTTCTTTTTTCTTTAAAAAAAAACAAACAGTACAAAAGTGGTTTTTGCAGAGGTGATTCCTGCAGTTAGAGCAAGGAAAGGTGCAGCCTGCTCTCAAATAACCTGCAAGCTCCTGTTGTGAAAACTGGTCAATTATTTTTTCATAGGGGTTTTTTTCTTGGACTAAAATTCTCCATATTGAAATTAATAAATTAATTAGATTAAAAAAAAGGATTGTTACTGAAACATAATAATAATTAGATAACAATAACGAATAATAACAGTACAATTTGTTAACTCTTTTTTTAAGTACAATTAACATATAAGTGGAATCAAATTTTCTTTCTTCTACTCATACATTTAGATTCAATATTCCTTTAGAAATACTCTATGCACACTCACCATTTGGCTGGCACCGCTGCACTCATTCTCCACATGCGTCTTGTTTGATAGGTGGACATGCTTTTCTTTGACCTCAGTGAAAAGCAATTCTATCAAACCCTAGCACGTGGCTACAGCTGCAGATGGCAGCTGTAACACTTGTAGACTGCTGGCTTATTCTGCTCTTTGTGCAGTAGATTAATCCTCACTGTAGTGCCTCCTGTCTGTTCCCATTTGTCTATTCACCTGTCAGTCATCTATTTCATATAATGATGCTGTAAGCTACTGCTTTTTTAACCCCTCCAATGCAACAAATGCTGCTTTTTTTCTACTCAAATACAAGATCTTCCTTTGATACTCGCTTTTCCTCCCAGTATTTCTTAACTTCTTCTTCTCTTTTTCAATCTTTATATCCTCATCTTTCTTTTGCCATTTCCATCCGGGGTTTTGTGAACTTCAGAGGCCTTTGCGGCACCTGTTACTGCTCCTGCCACTGAGGCCTCTGCAGCAGCAACAGAGGGTGGCGCTGCCGCTGCGTCCACCCCAGCTGCCAACGCTGGAGCCGGTGGGTGACTGAAAATCTGTGTATTTGCTTGTGTGAGTGAGTGTGAATGTATTCAAGTCAGTGACGTACTGTAGAAGAAAAAAATGAGTGAACTTTCCTTCTTATAGGCAGATACCTGTAATTTACAGTTTTATTGTGATTTGTTTATTTACAGTTAAAATGTATATCATTTTCCCCAATTGAGTGCCCTTTTTTCCCTCATTAAAGTGGCTATTTTTAGCCATAACTGTTTCATTTGACAACAGGAGTGTGTTGGAGCTCGACATGTTTTCCTATAGATGCTCTTCTTTTCCTCTCTCCTTCTTTTATGGCTATTGCAGCATTTGCGTCACCCTATGAAACATACATAACAGTGCTTTGCAAAGAGAATGCTTTAAAATGACATAATGCCAGAAACTGTCAAATAATCTGAAACAAAGGATGGAAAAACCAAGGTGGTCTCTTGCTGTGTCTGTCTGTTGATGTAATCTTGGACTAAGTGTTGTTGCAATCAGCGTTCTTTAAAGGGACCAGTCGCACGCCTCCTTGATAAAGAAGAATCTTGACATCTAAAATAGTCTCAAACTTAATCCAGTGTTTCATCACAGTCATCTGTTTTGTGTTGATGTCAATGTCTAACATTACACTTCTTTTCTATGTGTCATATTTCTTCCTCACCCCCCAACCCACATCTTCTTTAAAGACCCTTTTGCACCTTCAGACGGTAGTGCCAACGCCACGTCTTCAGGCCTTGATCTTTTTGGCATGATGACAGTGGAGAATAATAGTTCCCTGGATAGTTGTTTTAGCTCTGTGGCGCCCCAGCCCTCCCCCTCCCCTTCCCCTTCGCCGCTCTTCACCTCCTCATCCAACACCATTACCACCACTGCTACCATTTCAGCGTCAGATGCCACCAGCCCTGCGACTGACCTTTTCAGCGGTAAATGTTAGAGATGTGTGTTTTGGTATTCATCTCACTCTTTTTTTCTTGCTGACTTGCTGCATCTATCTGGCTCTCTGGTCTGATGCAACTTGTACCTCCTTGTTTTCACCCCTCTTTTATTTATTCATTTATTTTTTTTGCATTATGCTTGTAACTTTGCCATGTGTGAGCCTCACCAACATTTTCAAGAGTTTGAGCATTTTACCAATCCTGTTTTTGGGCGCGCATGTGTTTGTAGATATTTTTGACTCCATGCCAGACTCAAGCTTCCCCAAAGCGGATCCCTCACCCAGTGCAGACTTGTTTTCAGCAGGTACCCAATTGCACTCAGTCTTCCGTCTTGTGTGCATTCTTATTTCCTATTCTGTTTTTTGTTTTCAACTTTTAACTTTGTCCTTGGCTTTGATCAGGGAACAGAAAAAGGGAGATTGGATTTCTTATGGGTCAACTAAAAGCTATAGAGCTGTCTAAAACATTTACTAAATAACTTACCTCCTTTTCCTTTCCTGCATGAACTGCGTGCATTATAACCATGATTGATGGCGCATTGTATTAAATCACTGTCAATAGTTTTAGTGCATTTGTTCAAGTGTGTGTTGGGGTCTAAACAGCATCTTCACCTTTGCCTTCTCAAGCAGATGTATTCAGCTCCCCTGCCCCAATCCTCTCCTCAGCACCCCCACCCAAAATTGACACAGGAGCCATCATGAGCCTGTTTGGTGGTGGGTAACTCAAATGATTGCCTTGCCTCACTCTCTTTCCCTGGTTTATGAAAATAACAGAAGATGAGAAGGGTGCAAATAAAGAATGAATTTCTTTTGGAAGTATAACAAGCAGAGTTCTCAAGTGAAGTTTGGTCATTTTGAAATAGTCCATTTATTTTTAAACTTAGAGTAATGACTTTGGCCTAGGAGATTCTTTTTTAATCTTTTTTCTCTTCAAAAATGTCTACTACATTCATAGTTCTTAGGCTGTCATTGGTACAATTAGGCTTCTGAACAGACATTTGAGATTAAATGAACATGTTTGTACATAAAAATGAAGAAAAATGTGAGCATGTGTGAGAGTGTGATTGTGTGTTTTGAATCCAATAGGCAATGTTTCCATGTGCACTTGCTGGGAAAAAGCTTGAGATTTTGTATTCATATTTTAAGTGATCATTTTCTAACTCTAACTTTTATGTCCAAAATTACTTGTGTTGAAGGTGAGCGCTGATTATTATCCTTCTTTACCCTTATGCTGCGATGGAAACCTCTCAACCTTTTTTGAACTGGCATGGAATGGTTTGCTCATGTTTTGATTGACCGGCGGCAGAGTCCACAGGAGGTGATGCCACAGCTGCTGCTCCTGCTGCCCCTGGTGCTGAGCTGATGTCAGGTAAATCCTCACATGTGTAAATCTGCATGTGTACTGCAGAAGGCCGAGATGTTGCCGTCATTTCACTGCTATATTTCCATTCAAATACTGAAATGGAAATATATATCAAAATTTAAAGCAAATTCAATAGATATCTGTTAGGTCTGTTTTTTTTTGTTTTTTTTAAATATTTCATTTAGACCTTACTAGAAAAAGAGAAAAATACTTAGGTGATGTCTAGATCATGCCTTATCTTCTTCTAGCAAAGAACAAAAGATTTAAACAATAGGCATTACTAGCCTGTATAAGGAGCTGTAGTTGTGCAGACATCTTAGCTCAACAACTGTACATAGGATAATTTACTGTGTTTATGTGAAACATTTACATTTTTAATGCAGTCTGCAAGCACGCCATAAGTAGCCAGGAAAATCTAGTCTTTCTCAGAGCTAAAAACATTCAGAGGATTTTGAAATGTAGTGCCAGGCAGCCTGCATTTTCACCAGCATGTTAAAACTGTACAACACATTAGCTTCATGACAATAACATTTGGTCCAGTAACAGACATTGTGAGTCATTATAAATATCTAAAGGAACCTGCATTTTAGACTTTCTTTGAGGATTTTCAACAGTTTTTTGTATAGTGAAATGATTTTGAAAACCTCACTGTGGAGGTGGCAGAAGGTCAGAGACAGGAGGAATATTTTCTCTTTATCCACATTGTGAACTAAACCAGATTCAATAGTACTTTTCTTCAGAGAGCAGCAGCACCTGAGAGTTGTCACTCACTTGCATTATATATCTGGAAAGGATTGGGTGCTTTTATTATACATCTGTGCTCGCAGACTCACGGGCTCATAATTTGTCCATGTATATAACTATAAATCTCAGAGATGCATGATGTCATTTACCTTCAATTATCATAGTCACTTTACACATGGTGTTTCATGGTTTTACATGATCCTTTTATAATCTCTATAGTGGTGTTTTCATGGCGTCTACGTTTTCCTTTGCCGTTGTTTATTTCTTTAGTTCAGTGTCAGTAAAGTTGCGGCATTTGTTGGATTTTAAACTGTGTCTATAAATGGTCATGCTGACATCATTACTGGATCCCCTCATTTGCATACCACCACTCAGGTCATTAGTCTTCAGGGAATACCTTCATTGTTCTCTGCTGCCATTCATTACTATACAACTGGTAACTGTAGTATCTGTTACCATGGCAACACAGACCTCTGCTCACCTGGGTTCATGATCATCTCTTTCTTCACCACTAGTTTCATTTTATATTATTGATGGTCTGCAATATTACTGCTTTAAGGCTTAACACTTTCTCTTTTCCTCCCTTTCTATTCATTAAATGACCTTTGATGGTCTCTGTGTCACTCAGCCCTTTAAATCTCTAAAACCTTACTGCATTTTCTTATCTCTCCTTGGCATCTATGCTTTTTTTTGCTATCCTCTCTTTCTCTACTCCAATTTTCCCTGCTCTCTTTCTCCATCTGGCTCTTGGGCTGACTCATTGCTTGCTTCCCGCCATTTGATTGGGTGAGTTTCCCTGCTCTTAAACACTCTAATTCCCCACAGTGGTTCAACGCGAGCTCAGCTGCACTGTCCTTTCCACCAACAGATTGATGCTTTATGGCTATAAAGATCTGTGTGAAATAGCATTATTCAGTGCTTCCTTTGCATGTGACACACCTTCACTCTAGCTGCAGTGCTTTTGACCCTCATTGCAATTTTCTGCAGCAACCATAAATATGTGATTATAAACACTAAAACAATTTCATATTAACCACTGAAATATTTTACTTCACATTGTTTACACTGTTCACGCTGTTTTTACTGAAACAAAGTGGCCAATCCATGGTTCATTCAGGTGTTTATTTATCCCACATACTTATTTAATGATGCAAAGAAGCAGTTCCCTATTGCCATCTTATAAACTTTAAATACTGATGTCTGCTGTTACAATGATATATAAATGATATTTCACCAGTATTTGAGTCTTCACACAAAGAACAACTAATCATTATTTGAATACACAATAATTGATCATTTCACACTTTAGTATTTATGATGCTTTTGCTCCACATAAGTCCACATTCCAATGCTTTTCTCTTTCCCTGTCGTCATGGTGACATCTATCGGTTGTCATGGTAATCCCCAGTAGTGAGGAGGGTTGCTACTGAGTTATAATAGTGTGAGGATAGCTCACACTATAGGATGCTAACATCTCCCTCCCTTTTCCATCCTCTCCCTTCCTTTATTCTACCCTCTCCCTGCTGTAGTATTTGATGGTCTAGGCGATGTAATGAAGCCCACTGTGACCCCTCAGGGCGGTGATGCTGACACCTCCATGGCTAATATGGCTAGTAGTAAGTAGTAATTTAGATTTTGTTTGAGGAATTGTTTGACATTTCGAGGTAAACAGTTTGTTTATTTTCAAGTAGAGAATTAAACACATACTGCATTTTCTCTTTCAAGAAAGAGTAAGAATACGTATGCTAGCTAAGCTAATCACTGTCTCTTTCTACACTTGTCATGACACTAAAGCAGGTATGTCCTGTGTAGGTCATCGAGAGCCGTTGTCCTGCAGATTTCAGATGGTTCCCTGCCCCGACACACTTGATTCAAATTAAATGGATCTTCTCAACAATTTGTTGCCAAGTTCTGCCAAAACCTGTTATTGACATTAATATGAGTCAGGTGTGTTAAAGCGGGAAACAACTAAAACTTGCAGGATAGCGGCTCTCAAGGACTGAAACTGAACATTCCTTCATTGAATCCTCAATCTTCTCACCTTTTGAAAAGAAAGCAAAGCATCCTCCAAAATGTCAAACAAATGCTTTCCTTGTTTCTTTCTTGTAACTTTTGAGTTATTTTCCCAGTATGAACTGATAACAATGTTAATGAAAACAGTGATTTTGCAGTACTTGTCTCTCTATCTCTTTATTTAAGACCTCACAATGGGAACTCCAGCGGCCCCTCAGGTAGCTCCCCCCAGTTGGGGTGCTCCCATGGTAAATGTTGTCTGTGTCTTATAGCATGGAGTGGAGCCGCATGGCAGACTGAGCATACCTGTAACAGCAATCTCAAAGCATTGCCTTCATCTGGCTCTAGAGGTTCCAGGTGTAATAGTTCAGCTGAGAAACTCAGAGGATGTGACAGTGAAAAATCCAAGTAAACAAGATGTCATGTTCATACATCCAATAACAAATACAAAAGAAATGACGGATTGATATCTTTTGAAAGTAGCCAATAATCATACAGAGAGCACAGGCATAAAGTCAAGCAGGTTTAACCGTAGTCTGGTTCACAAGAATTGTTAGAAATCTGGAATTTCTATTGGAGAGTGATGAAATGGCAAGTAAAAGGCTATTTTCGAATCAAGAAGTTGTTGTGGAACAACTTCTTATTCTCTTAAATAAGAATATTATCTTTCAATCACGATAGAGAGTTTGGAGAAGCCGAGTGGTTCTCCTTTCTCAGCTGAGCAGCCTTCAGTAGTCGCATATTTGACAACAGATTCAATCTGAAGGCTGCCAGCTTCCCCCTGCTCTCTAAATTTTTATGCATGTGTCTATAAGGAATATGACCTCATTGTTAAAGGAAGGGTTTTTGTTGCACGTTATTTCTCGTCTGCAGTGTTGTTGTGGTTGTCTTCCACATTACCTTTGTGTTTTACCACAAAACATAAATGCGTTTTGCACCTTTTTTTTAATTGTGTTTGTCTTGCATCAACTCTGTGTTATATGTGGTACAGTAACATCCCAACTCCTCCTGTCCATCCCTCCCCTCCATACCTTTAGACCATACCCATGGGTGTCGCTCCTTTTATGGGGACTCACCCTAGCTTCACCATGGTAAGATGACCTCTCCGGTCCAGTCCAGTAATGTTAAGTCTTACATTACTGGATCTTGATGGACAATCAGCCCTTTAGGTGTCCCTTACACAACCATCTGATGGCAGACATTTTGCCTTACTTTCTTTTTGTCCCTCCATTTCTATTTATAAAAGGCCGGGGCTCCAGCAGCTGGAGCACCAATGATGCCCATGGCCAGACCAGGATTCCCTGCACCAGGAGTGACCCCAGGAGCACCGGTAATATTACTCAATCCTAAGTGGATTTAATATGATTAAACAATTTCATACATTGAAAAAGAGGGTGAGTGTTAAAAAAGATGTATCTGCAGATGTCTCCTGGAATGGCCCAGAGCCCCAGAAAGCCCCCACCACCCAGGAATGCTCTGGATGATCTAAATATTAAGGATTTCATGTAGACTGCCTGACCTATAAACCCCAAGGTAATTATTCAGGCTAAAATATTTGCATGCTTGTGAAAACCCTTTTGTGCCTTTTCTGAATAGAAAGCTGCAAGCAAACAATGACAGCAGAGATTATAGAAGCTCTGTTACTTTAAAAGATGTTTCACCAGTTCATTGACAAATTATTTTGTGTACATCAAAAAGAGTGTAGACAAAAAAATGAACAAAAGAGAGCAAAAATGTGTTGTTGTATTTTTTACTGTATTAATTGTCAGCATAAAGTTGTTAGCATCATTATTATCATTGCTGTAAAAGGCAACTGAATTATGAATTAAATGGCAGTTAGCTCACCTAACAACTGCAAGCTATAAAATAGTCACATCAGTTTTTCAGCTATGTATCTTCCAAATGCAAGGAAGGGTTCTCCTTACCTGAGAAAGTCACAGCATGGAAAGTTCAATCTTTCCAAGGAAGCATCTTAGACTTTGAAAAACACTCATGGCTTAAATTCGGAGTCCAATGACAAGGAAGTGGTAGATAAATTTAGAATAAATGCTAGATCATAAGGCTAACATTCCTTGTGTTAGGGGGGCAACATTAGAATAACACTTCCTGTCTTTTTAACACACACAATTAACTGAGGAAACAAACCAAATTAACAGATATAATGTTTTCTCACACCAAGAATTCACAATGAAAGCTGTTTGCTTTTTCTGCTATAAAGAGGGATACATGGAATAAAAAAGATTGTCTTTTGTTCTGCTTAAGCAATTTATTTTATTTTATTTTTAAAGTATTCAGTGAAAAGTCAGTCAAAATAGGTTGTAACAGGGGACCTTTTGGGAAATAGTTCATTCAACAGTCAGGATTAATTGTTTCTTCCTCTTCTATAGGTTTGTCTTTGTGTCTGGAGCTCTGTGGATGTGGATGTCTGCACCCCTCCCCCTTGCCCCCTCAGCCAACCAGCCATCATCTCTTCTATCTTTGCCCTCTAACCTCCTTCTAGCCTTGAGTCCTGAAAAAAAGCCCTCCTTATCTAATGTTGTAGCACAACTGTGAATGTGAACCCTAGTTACAGAAAACTAAATTCTTTTAAAGTGTGTTTGGGTGTGTGTGTAATTCAGTGTTAAACTTTACTTAATATACAACAGAAAAATAAACAAAAAAAAACAAACAAAAAAAATAAATAAATGTGTATTTAGATTCATCCTGGATTTTGGCATATCAGCTGACTTGGAATGGTGGATATGTATTGGTTTCTTTGCGCATCTCCCAGACAAGGACTTTGTTGTTAAATGTGGACTGTGTTCGGTGTAACTTCACTGGCAATGCCCCTCCCCCCACTCTTCTACCCCTAATGTCCAAACTAATATGAGCTGTGTTTAATGTCATCAAAGACTTGGTTGTACCCATATCTGCCTGGCCGTTCATCCTCACACCTGTTTACTTCCAGTTTTTTGGCAAACTACAAATCCAAATGTACCATAATGCAACTTGCACTGGAAATCGGGACTTATCATTGAGCACTTGAAGAGCGCTCAGTTTCAGTTTTTCCTTATGTTTTTTTAGGGATGGTATAAAACATGCAAAAATTTGTGTACTGTGTTAAAATTGACTTATGCATTTTGAACTATTTTCTTTAATCTTTATTCTGAGAAAAATGTATCATATATTTTAGTTACTTTGAATTATAAGAAAAAGGCAAGTAGACAAATTTCTCCTCTTTCTTTGTACATACTTCTCAAGAATAAGAGGTTGTATTGATTGGAAGTGTTACCCAGAGTGTGTTCTGTTGCGCCCTTTGCTGGTGTGGAGTGATACTGCATCATTACATGCAACGCAGGTCAATCTGGGATGCATTTTACTGCTCTAAAAGAGCTCCTTTCCTTGTCTCGGTCTCATCACAGGAGGAGTCAATGAAGGGACATAGAAGTAAGTGTGATTGAAATGAGGCCTCAGTTCTTTATGGGTCATTTCTGATGCAGCAGCGGTCAGTGCATTTGCTTATGTGCTGCAGCTGAAATCATAGGGACTCACTGTAAAGCACTTGTGTAAGCTGGATTGTTTCTGTGTGTTATTTATTTCAAAAAGTGGTCTGTATCTTAATCCATTGTGAAATTAACAATGTGTTGAAAGAAAAATAAAGATGACTATGCCTCATAAAAACAAAAAGTATGTGGATAAGTAATGTTTGCTAAGTATACATGTTTCTGTTTCTTTTTTCTTTCTTTCTCTTTTTGTTATAATGGATGGCATCATCCTCCCTCCCACCTGCATGTGAGTCCAAATGAGATGCAATAAAAGACAAATACACTCATCAAAATGACCCTTGTGGTTGATCCCTTACATCCTGTTTTGTCAGCTTGGCATGTAAAATTTGATATTTATTTGTTTATTAGAAGGGAATTTTAAGATCAAAGGACAATAACCAAACAAAAGTATGCTCATCAGGGAAATGTAAGTCCCCATTTCCAAGAAAGTCAGGGTCCATTGTAAAACATATAAATCACATATGAAAATGAAAACAGTATAAAGACAAAATATCAATTGTTGAAACTTAGATGTTTAGGTTTTTTATTTTTTTATTTGTATGTGATGCCAGCAGCATCGTGATAAGTTGTGCATTCCTAAAGCCCCTTGGTAGAACATCTCACAACTAATTGGATTATTTGGCACAAGGTCAGTTAAATGCCTTGGCACAAGAAGAGCACTCCAGAGATTGCTAGGCTGTCATAACTAAAGATGAGGAGGGATACAGACATGAATTTGTATAGGAAATCTCTGAAAGAGCTCAAGAATACCTCTGTAAACCAGTCAGTTAACAGTTTCCTGCTAAATTTAAAAAACGAAAAATCTAAATTTTATCATGCAAAGAAAATAAATTTCTAAGCAAGACCCAGATACACTGCTACTTTCTCTGAGTTCATTTTGGATGGACTGAGGTGAACAGTAAAAATGTCCCATGGTCCTAATAAATCATTTTAAAGGGTAGAGGGCAGATCTGATCTACTGATCATCTACTGATGTTGGTTCATATGACTGTTGCGCTGCTCTGTGCACCAAGGGTTCATACAGCTCAGGAAATTTTTTTTTCTTGTTCAGATCCTTCAACATCAATGCATGTAGTTGTCTTGTTGATAGATTGCTGACAGATTGTGTGTGTGATCACATATGTGATCACATCTGCAAGGGTAACAGGATGCAGCACCTTTGGTTGCCTTATGTATGAAATGTGCTGTTTCAATACATTTGCCTTGTTATGACCATCAAGTTGCTGTATTAAGCAGTTTCTAAATGGAAAAGTCTCACTTTCTGGATACAGGGTAATTAAAAGACTTTAGGGCTTAACTATAAGGTCAAAAGTGCAAAAGTGAATCTAAATATTTACATTCAAAAATACGAAAAATGAAAATAATTGCTTATGATTAAAATAGTTTAAAGTCATAATTTTAATTTGTTCTAAGTCACTCAAACACATGGGATATTTTTAGATCACTAACCTTTGTGAATAGGTGCCTGAATCCAATCCTTTATGCTTTTACTTCTCACAACATTTGCATTGTGTGCCCAAAAAAACTGAACCACTGAGGCAAGACATTCAAATTCCCCAAACACAGGATACAGCTATAGAGCCGTGATAATAGCACGCACCTGTTTTGCTTAATACGGGGCAGGGAAAAGTATTTTTAGGCAAAATATTTTATCTCCTCTTTTGACACATGCTGGGTGTTGGACTCAATTTGTTACATAAAGCTGTAGTTGAATAATACATCTTTAAGTTAAGTGACATCTCTTGTGAATTCAACATCATGCTGACTTGACAACATATCCTCAGATTAATCAGTTAAAATAGAAATTTGTTGAAATTTAGTCAGGAAGAAGATAAGAAAATAAATGGTTAATGTTACCAGTTCTCCTGGTAACATTCCAGGAGAACTTGAGATAGCCAGGAAGGCCAGCATCAGGGAGCCAGATTAAGTTAACAGCAATTGTTTTGGATCAGGCTGGACTCGTTTTAGTTTGCCTTGAACCTCTCAGTGGTCTCATGGCGACTCCAAAACAGCAGAATCCGGGGGTCAATTACAACAATCCGAGCCGACGACCGGAGAAAGATGTTATCATTGTTATCCTTTGTTTAAGAGCAAGCCCTTGAGATTTACTTTGGGCACCTATGCTTGAGTATATTCATATTAAATTGAAAGAAATTTGTGACCAGTATTTGTTATCATTATTTTGTTTAAGCTAACAGGTCTATCTGTCTGTTTTTTTCCCAGAACATTTAAAAAACAATACAGAGCATAGTCATAATACCGAGGTATAGGCTACCGTTAAACTGTGATATTTTTGCTCAAGGTTATCATAGCGACAGAATTTCATACCGGCACATGCCTGGTTGGGGGTTTGCGGAACTATACCTTTTCACCCTGGTCAAAAAACAGACCAACACCTGCGATACTCTGGTATTTGAGTGCAATGCAGAAGTCCTTCTGGCATTCAGTCCAGCTTAAAATGGCTCTGCAGTAGATGTGGCATTGATGGCAACACAAAAAACAGGCACAAACCATCATATTCAGTGAGGTGTCTTCACATGGGGCTGCAAGGCTGGGCATAGCTCTCCTTTTCTTGAAAAAAGCATATGTTTACAGACTGCAATGTCTCACACAGAGGCTCTTAAAGTCACAGAAACAACAGAAGACTAGATTGATTGATTTTACCTGACTGCAAAAGGGTTAACAAAGAACAAACTAGCTCTGTGGTTGCTGATGGCTATCTGGGTCTCAGGGCTATCTTTGTCTGCTTCTGACTCACGGAGGGGGAGCAGTCACATTTGCATACGAGCACTTTTCACTGAACACAATTTATTCCTTATCACATTTACAAATGCACATGCTTGTACAGTTACAACACTGTCCTGTAGGTTTAATAACCAATAGCTACAGTTATGTTTTCATTTACTTGTTGCTGGTATTGTTGTCGTTATTCATGTTTTTCTCAGTTTGTCTATTAGTAGGCGGTCCTGATGATTGTCTGCTTTGTTTGCTCAGAGGACGCTTGCTCTGTAAGTTCAAACCTCTTTACAAAGACTTGAATCTCTGAGGACAAATCTAGGCATATTTATGCGATGTGATCCTCACATCAACATTGGCAACATTGAAATTCCACCTCCCCCCATCTCCATTCACTGATGGCCAAAAACCATCATCATCTGACTCCCTTGTTACTGAGCAAAAACAATAAATCACCTTCTCATCTCCATGTCCATCCAGCAGGGTGTTTGTCTGTATTAATACCCTGAGAAGTGGATTCCCAGCCTCAGTCAGTTTGATGGTCAGCCACACATGGTAAATATCCCTACCTCACCACCAGCGTATTTCAACTTTTCTCAACACTTATACACTTAAGACATTCTCTCTTCACGAAATTAGTTTATTTTCCCCACACTATACACTGTTACAGAAAACACCTTAGCATTGTACAGTAGAATTACGTTTATGTTGTTTTAATATTTGTTTCTTTCTCTTTGAATTACCTATAGTCTGGTATTTTAGTTCCCTTTTTATTTGTTCAGGAAGATCAGTTTGTCTGTTGTTTGTTCATTCATTTTTTAAGTTCTCTTTAGTTCCGAATTTGAGTCTAGTAATTTCAAGTTGACCTTTCTTTATCAGCCGGTTTAGTTAAACTTTTATTTTGGCATTTTTAATCTAGATTCTTTTTTATTGTTGGGGTAAATTGAAAAAAGAAGAAAAACCCCCCCAAAAAACCCAAACAAACATAAAAAACCAATTTGAACAAAACCTGTATCCTTGCTGCCTGAATGTGGTCAGTCAGTTTTTATATTTTGGACTATTCTGCATCCATAACAGATCTTCTTTCAAAGTAGTGGAAATAACTTTCTTTTGTAGACACATAAATTTAATTCCTAAAATGAGGTACAAATGTAACACCATGCAGCAATGATGGAACAGTGATAAGATCTCAGTTTATTCATAGCATCACAGCTTATTTATTTTTTCCACTTCCTGTTTCTCTGCATCAACACTGACAACATCTTCCTCTTCATTTCAATGACTGCATATTTCCCCACCATCCCTTGCTCAGTCCACAGCCTTGCTAGGGATTGCAGCATGGAGGAGCTCACCACCACTCAGGTCATCTCTAACATCTCATCTTCTCCAGAACCTCTTTCCCATCCCGTCTGGGATTCCAATGGTCTGGTTCCTGCACTTGTGATGTCTCTCTGCTTCCTGATGGGGATTCCTGGAAACATTGCAGTTATCATTCTCAAGCCTAACTGGGAGCACCTTTCCAGTCTGAGCCAGACTTTGATGTTAAATCTGACCGTGTCAGACCTGTTCTGTCTGCTGACCCTTCCACTGTGGATTTACGCTTTTCTCTACGGTTGGACCTCTGGCCTGGTTGCCTGTAAGTTCCTAACGTTCCTGGTGTACTGCAGCGTTTATGGCAGCCAGCTGACTGTGACTGGGCTGAGTGTCCAGCGCTACTTACTGGTGGTGCACCAGCAGAGGTTCTTACATCAGGCAGGAATCAGAATGCTGCTGGTTGTACTCTGGCTGGTTGCAATATTGCTATCCATCCCTACTTTGGTGGTTCGACAGCTGATCACAGATCAGCAACTAGTACATTGCAAACCTCAGTACTCTTCTAAGGTCCAGCATATGGCTGTGCTGCTGACAGAGACCCTGGTAGGGTTTGTTTCTTTGTTTCTTGTGATATTTTCATACATTCAGCTACACAGGAAGGTAAATCAAACAGCCTTTTTCAACAACCCTCAGACAACCAGACTGGTTACCAGCATCATCGTGACCTTTTTTGTTCTGTGGGTTCCATATCATACCATAAACGTGCTGGGTGTGGCAGCTATTTCTCTCAAGAATAAGGAACTGTTGAAGTTTTGTACGGACGCATGGAACATTGTTGGATCACTAACCTTTGTGAATAGCTGCCTGAATCCAATCATTTATGCTTTTACTTCTCACAACATTTGCAATGTGTGCCAAAAAACTGAACCACTGAGGCAAGACATTCAAATTCCCCAAACACAAAATACAGCTTCAGAGCCTTGATAATAGCACACATATCAGTGTTGCACAATACGGGACAGGGAAAATAATTTTTAGTCAAAAGACTTTATCTCCTCTTTGACACATGCTGGGTGTTGGACTCAATTTGTTACACAAAACTTAGTTGAATAATGCATTTTTAAGTTAAGTGACATCTGTTGTGAATTCGACAACATGCTGACTTGACAACTTATCATCAGAATTATCTATTAAGATAGAAAATTTGTTGAAATTTAATCAAGAAAAAAATAAGAAAATATATTTTCCTTATGAATTTACAAAATTGAAAAATGTTATTGTATGATAATGTAAGAATATCCATGACAGAAAATCTAATTTCTCTCATACATTTAGTAAATAAAAAATACAATGGATTATGTGTGTGAATCCAACTGAAGACGTAAAGAACCTTGGAGTCATTTTTGATTCTAATGGGATGGGATTCTAAGGGTTCTTTTATCTCAGGAATATTTCCAGAGTGTGACATTTCCTCTCTCAGGCCAATGCAGAGACACTGATCCACGCTTTTATCACCTGTTGGATGTAATGCTCTTTTTTCTGGTCTACCTAAAATCCGTTACAGCTTCTACAGAACTCAGCTGCTCGTCTGCTTATGAAGACCAGAAAGCGAGCTCGTATTACACCAGTTTTAAAATCTCTGCATTGGCTTCCTGTGTGCTTCTGAATTGATTTTGAAATACTTTTATTTGTTTTTCAAGCTCTTATAGGTTTTAGTCTGGAGTATTTATCTGACTTGCTTTTAGTTTACGAGCCTCCCAGGGCCCTGAGGTCGACGGGGGCTGGTCTTATTGTTTATTCCTAAGGTAGGGACAAAAACATACGTAGAGGCATCTTTTAGCTTTTAAGGTCCTCTCCTGTGGAACAGCCTTCCAGACAACCTGAAAGCAGCTGGGAATGTGATATCTTTAAAAGAAAGCTGAAGACTTATCTTTTTAGCAAAGCTTTTTAATGAATATTTTTCTGGATTATTATAGGTATTTTTATTTTATTTCTTAAAAATTTGATTCTATCTTATTTTATTAGTGTATTGTATTCTATTCCATTTTATTATAATAAATTTGAGATTGTTTCATATCGCCTCTCGCCTGATAATTGCTGGGATAGGCACATGCCCACCCGCGAATTGGATTAAGCGGTGCAGAAAATGGATGGATGGATGGATGGATGGGTACAGAAAATGGATGGATGGATTGTTTTATATCATTTTCTCCAGTGTCTTAGTTGCCCTGATGCAATTAGTGAGGGTTAGGGGTAATGTAAAGCACTTTGAGTTGCAGTTCTATGTATGAAAAAGTGCTCTATAAACAAATTTTGTTTGATTGATTGATTGATTGATTGATTGATTAATATAT
>JBBBVU010000024.1:10254983-10274354 GCA_037177055.1 Atherinosoma microstoma | reverse complement strand
TATATAATTGAATATTTTAACAGTTGGAACCCAAAATATACAATTTCAATAATGTCATTGTAGCAATAATATCACTATCATTGTCAATGCGGAAAATCATTAAATCATGAAAAAAGTAGAATGAAAGGTATTTGATTTTCTATATCTGAATATGAATTTTGATATAAGCTACAGGACTTGCAGTATTTAAAACAAGCATGAAACAGTCTTAAACCTCAGGATATTTAAAAAATAAACATTCAGGAAAATAATGAGGGCACATGGGGTTTTTTCCCTCTCTCGGCAGTATCTGTTGAGAATAGATTACAGTAATGCAAAATTCTAAATGTTGCTACCTGCAACCACTTGAAAACATCTCCATGAAGTACTGTACAGCTCATCAGTAAAAAATATGTGCATGTATATATATTGATCTATCAGTGACTTCCACTAGCTTCATAATGGGCTCTAATATGGAATAAAGAAAAGAAATAAATCTAAAAATACATGTATGGTATTGGAATTCAAGGAGAGGGAACTTGAAATGTCTTCAAACAAATATGCATCCCATGTTAGGGGTGTGAAAAAAAAGAAAAGCAAGTTTTTTTTTAAAGCCAAGCCTGTTCAGCTTTTATTGTGTGTTCATCATTTCTTTCTGGAATCAAAAATGCCAAGAAGATCCTCACAAACAGGTGGATGGCAGATCTGAGGAATCTGCCATTTCAACTATGTTGGTTCATATTGGTATGTCACACTGCTCTGTGCACCAGAAGTTCATTCAGTTCAGGAACTCTTTTTTAGATTTTTCCCAATAAAGAGAATAGCGTGTGAGAAGGATGATGAATCTGATGCTGACAGCCATGCTGTATTTTGCAGATGCTGCCACCCACACCAAACAATGTTTTTATTGCTTTTATTGAAGGTGTTTGCAAAGATAACAGGATATCACACTTTTTTTTTTGTATGAAACACAGTAGGATGTAGCTAGATGCTTGAGGTGTGCATGTGGTTGAGAAGGCAATGGGGGTTTTGCTAAAATAGTTCAAACCAATTATGTGATTGCTCAGATCAATAGATGAAAAGTGTGAAAAACCATAACTTTATTACCTGCAGTTATATTTTGAAGGCTGAAGGCAAGGCAGTGTTATTTGTATAGCTCATTTCCTGTACCATTCAAAGTACCACAAACAGATGGTGCAAAGAAAGCATTAAAAATCCTTGTGCAACAGGATTCTATGATTTACCGTGTCAGATCCAGCAGAATCAGAACTGATACTTGACCAAAATCAGTATTCAACCTAATGTCATCTGACACTTGGTGTTGGTCTACAAGATTAATTTGAATTTTTTAACATTTCATTTTGATATTTTGTGTCAGACACAGGAACAAAATATGAGTCAAAACACACTTTTAAAAGTCAAGAGTGTTTTTCTAAAGTTCTTACATCAATTCTTGTCACATCTAAGCTATATTTTGGACAGTTGTGATTTCTTAACATCTCTTGTTTCAAAGTAATGGCAATGACTTTCTTTTGAACATATTCACAATCCAACATATAGAGACAAATATTCATGAAACAATGAACAAATGCAAAGTCATGCAGCTTTGATAGAACAGTGATATATAAGATTTCAGGTTATTCATCCCCCCCCCTCCTCCTCCCTCCACTTCCTGTTTCACAGCTTTTAAGCATATCGTGTCAGTTCCTCCTCATTTCCATGACAAACTCGCTCAGTGCACAACCACCATTAAGCTTGCAGGATGGAGGAAGTCAACTACACTGTGGTCACATCGAACATATCATCTTCTCCAGAACATCTTCCCCATCCCGTCTGGGATTCCAATGGTCTGGTTCCTGCACTGGTGCTGTCTCTCTGCTTCCTGCTGGGAATTCCTGGAAACATTGCAGTGATCATACTCAAGCCTAACTGGGAGCACCTATCCAGTCTGAGCCAGACTTTGATGTTAAATCTGACCGTGTCAGACCTGCTCTGTCTGCTGACCCTTCCACTGTGGATTTACGCTTTACTCTACGGTTGGACCTTTGGCCGGATTGCCTGTAAGTTCCTGACATTCCTGGTGTACTGCAGCGTTTATGGCAGCTTGCTGACTGTGACTGGGCTGAGTGTCCAGCGCTACTTACTGGTGGTGCACCAGCAGAGGTGCTTACACCAAGTAGGAATCAGAATGCTGCTGGTTGTGCTCTGGCTGGTTGCAATGTTGCTATCCATCCCTGCTTTGGAGGTTCGACAGTTGACCACAGATCAGCAACTAACACGATGCCAACCTCAGTACTCTTCTGAGGTCCAGCATTTAGCTGTCCTGCTGACAGAGACCCTGGTAGGGTTTCTTACTTTTTGCCTCATGGCATTTTCATACATTCAGCTACACAGGAAGGTAAATCAAACAGCCTTTTTCAACAACCCTCAGACAACCAGACTGGTTACCAGCATCATTGTAACTTTTTTTGTTTTGTGGGTTCCATTTCATTTCATAAATATGGTGGGTTTGACAGCTATTGCTCTCAAGAACAAGGAACTGTTGACGTTTTGTACAGGCACAAGAAGCACTGTTGAAGCACTAACCTTTGTGAATAGCTGGCTGAATCCACTTCTTTATGCCTTTACTTCTCACATTTGCATCATGTGCCAAAAATCTGAACCACAGCAGATGAACATTCAAATTCCCCAAACAGAAAATACAGCTTCAGAGCCTTGACAGTAACATTCAGATCAATCACTTTCACATATTGGACTGGGGAAAATATTTTTAAGTCAAATTTGATTCCTTCTGTTCATGCAGAGTGTTGGATTCAATTTGTGGCATCAAACTGTAGGTTAATGGAAATAATCTATTCTCAAATCAGCAACATGCTGACCACAACATATCCTCAGCTTCATCTTTTAAATGAGAGATTTTTGGAAAATTAATCAGGAAAAGAATACGAGAATAACTTTTGCCTTTTGTGGATTAATACAAATAATTTTCACAGATAAAGAACAGCAATATTATGTCTGGGTCCTATGGGGGAAATTTGGTCAGAGGAAAGTACAATTAGTTAAAGCAATGAATGTTTATGGAGGGATTCACTGATCATGTCTCTGTTGTTAAGTTTGTAAGAAAATCTGAACATGAATGAAAAGGTAAATATATAGATAAGGGGACAAAGAGTACGCATTGCATTACCATTAGATGTATAAACTCATTTACCATCTATCTGTTCTATTTTCTTTTGTCTTCAATCTCCACAGATTCCCAGAAAGACTATTTTGCCTTTTTCTGTGTTTTTTAATAATCAAATAAACGTTTTGTACATTACTTTGTGTCATGTGTTCAGTTTATATGAAACAGGGATATGAATCACCACAACCACAGGTTCTGCATTGTAAATCTGACTTGTGTTACACATTCTTGAAAATGGGCTTGTTTTCTTTGTTTAGGAAATAGATGAGAAGAGTCATACCACTGGTGCGAATGTAAAGCTAGCAGCTGCATGTCTTAATTTAGTCTAAAGGCTGAAAATGGGAGAATAGCTCATCTGGGTGCAGCGTGGCTGTTATGTGAAAGTGCTTCTTGCATTAAGTCCAGCTTCAAAAGATTCTGCAGTAGATGCAGCATTGATGGAAACATAAAAACTGGGTACATATGCTAATTTTCACAGAGGTTGCTACACATGCACTGTAAAGATTTTCCTTTACAAGGACACATGTTTAAAGACTTTAACGTCTAGACTAGGCTGATTTTAACTGACTGCAAAAAGCAAGTAAATAACAAACTAGCCTAAATATTTTAAAAACTTTGGTTCATTCGTGTGGAAATGCTGTCCCTTCATATTACCATAGCTTACAGGCTTGTTTCCAAGTAGTGGTAGTTACTGGAACATTAAAAATCCAGCATCAATGACTGTGAAGACATTGTTCATAATGATGTACAGGTTTTGGAGCAAAGCATTCTGCCATCTGAAGAATGTCTTACTCAGGGAAAGTATAGTAACTGACATCAGCTTTTAAACACAGTGTTGTAAAGAGAAGAATTAATGCAACACATGGTAAACATGCCCTAGCCAAACTTTTGTTAATTTAGTTACTGACATCACATTCATGAGAATTTATTCTATATATATATAAAAAAAAAGCCCAAGCAAACAAACAAGCAAAATATCTCTGTCTCATTAAGAAATGTGCCTTCTTCCTCTTTCAAGTAAATGCAGTGTTTAAATGGTCTGTAAATCATTTCAGACAGTTTTTTTCTTTGGAGACACATTCAAATGACACACCCGGAACTTGTGCTTTGACATGAACCTATGCAATTGTCTTTTTTTGAAAGGTTTTATTGGAGTCTGTATTGCAATTGGATACAAATGTTGTATAGGACATGAACAAGAAAAATCATATAAATGATTATGCTCCGAAATACAGCAGCAACAACACTGTCATTGTTCGTACAGGGAGAAACATGTTTGCTAAGCTTTTCTTTTCATGCAGCAATGTACTAAAGAACATTTTGGATAAAATGAGAAATTGATCATATTATTGGCTGTTTCAGTGCTAAAGGGATGATGATGATCATGTGAGTAAATGTCTTGAAGGTTGTAAACATACTAGCCCTGATCTCTGAATATCTTGGATGATGATAAATGGGTCCATTGCTCTGTAAGTTCAAACCTCGTTACAAAGATTCGGATCTCCGTGGATCCAGTGGCAGATCTGGGCATATTTCGGAGGTGTGATCCTCACTGCAATATTGAAGTCTCTCTGCTCACCTCCCTCCACATCCACCCACTGATGGCCTGAAAACACTCCAATCACCCTCCTCTGCCAGTTCCCCTTGCGTCCCGGGTCCTGCCTCAGACGAACGTAAACCCCTGCTCCTGTTGCACCATTCTGTGCGTCACAGTGCTGATACATCAAATCATCAGATTCCTTTGTAACTGTGCAAAAGCGATAAATCACTTTCTCATCCCCACGTCCATCCAGCAGGGTTCTGTCTGTGTCATAGCCTGAAAAATGGATCCGTCCAAGCGGCGTTTCAGAGGGTGCCACTCCGATCTCCATGTACCTTTGCTTGACAGGACGTCTGAGCTCCAAAAGGGCATAATCATAGTCAGGGGACACAGAGTTGGTGGAGCTCTTAGTTTGAATCCATCCTTGAGGGATCTGAGTTTGTTTAACCCGAGTCCAACGAAAGACAGGTTGCTTTCCTGTTCCTTCACTCCGTCGTACACGATTGGGAATTTTTCGCTTTCCTGGTCTTCTTTTGTTAGACTCCCTATTTCCACCATCAGCTTCTTCCTCCTCATCCTTTTTCTTTCCTCTGCCTCCAGCCCTCCTTCTCCTTTTCTCTTCTCCAGTATTCTTTTCCTCACCTTCTTCTATTAGCTGCTCTTCACCTCTCCTCTCCTCTCCCCTGTCTGCTTGTTTCCTCTCACCTCTTTTTCTCTCTCCTCTCCTTCTTCCAACCCTTCTTCTTTTAGTCTTAATCTGTAACAACCCAACTTTAAGCCTTTTGACACTCTCCAAATAGTCCTTGCCATCATGGACACAATGCGCTGCTGTCAGCACATGCTTCGGAGATACCAGGACTCCAGAACAACCTGTAGAGAGGCGGACTGCAGTGGAGAATGGGTAGTTGGTAATAAAATGTGAGTCAGAGATCACAAATCGGCCATCTGCTCCATAAACTTGTCGCTTCTTGCGGACATAAACTGATGAGCGTGCCGGTTTTTCTGCAGACGTCTTGTTCGTCCACTGCAAACTGATGTATGTTTGTGTGCGTTCACCATTTTCATTCACTGTTTCATATCCCAAAATCCTCTCTTGCTCAGTCTGGTCTATCGATGGTTGGGTGCTTTGACACTCTATTCCACACAACTTCTTTGTCGCTTTTCTCACCCCATTCTCCTCCACCCCGCTGAACAAAGTTGTTTTTAACAGTTGTGTGTGTGTAACCAGTAGCCTCGGCAGGCTCTGCCTGGTCCATCTGTAGGCATCGTCGATCTCATTCTTGGCTAAAACCCCTGAATCTGTCAGGGCAGCCACGTAAAGAAGCACACACATGAAGCTTTTAAACCCCATTTCACTGAAAGTAAAAAGAAAACAACATGGTTAATTTCCATAGCAATCGAGCTGGGAAGAAAAATCTGTTTCCTAATTTTACTACACCAGGCCAAGACATAAATGACCAGCAGATGGCATACTATCTTAACTTATAAGCAATACAGTAAATGGAAAAAATCAGTGATTTCAATGATTCTAAATCAGACTGTCCACTAATTATTCTTACATTCACACAATCCATCAGTATTATCAACAATGAAACCTTTAACTTTAATGTCATTTAACAAAAGACAGAACATCCTGGATTTATTGTATCGTAATATTAGAATAAAACTTGCAGTATTTTGAAAAATAAATCAACTTTATGAAATCTCACAAAATAAAACAAAACATCCTGGCAAAAGGAACATAATAAAGGCACTTGGAAAACTGCGGCAAAAGTAAGGTTAACATGTTTTTCCATTTCCGTCCAAAGATGAACAAAAGTGATGCAAAAGATGTAAAAATTCAAAATGTTCCTACCTGTATGCACTTGAACAAACCTCCATAAAAACGTTTCGCTGCTCATCAATGGAAAAAAAAAAGTGTAGACAACGTATATTGTAAGAAAATAATCTATCCAATCGACTTCCCAGATTCTCGTTCCATCATTACCTGGGCTCAAAAAAGAAAAGAAATAAATCTATACATAGATATACGCAGTGGAATTCAAAGACAGGCTGCTTGAAATTTTCTCACCGAAATCTGGATTCCATACTGAGGAGAAGAGAAAAAAAAGAGTTCAGCTGAAAAGGCAAGTCAGCCCAGAAGCGCGTGGATGAGGTTTCTGATCACGTGACGAGATTGTCCGTTTAGTTTATCACCAGTAGACAAGATGACATTTTACTGTGTGTTAGTCTTGTCTTTCTGGAAACATAAATGTAAAGGACATCCTCATAAACAGGTGGAAGGGAACATCTGAGGAATCTGGCCTGACGACTGTATGCTCTGCTATAAGCACTAAGACCTCATTCATTTCAGGAACTCCTTTCTTTTTGTCTAGCTGCATCACCAATGCACGAATTCGTCTTGCTGATAGATTATGCAAGTGCGTTTGCAAAGGTTTAAAGCACATTGGGTTGCCTTATTAATGAAAAGTGCTAGGCTGTATAAATATATTATATAGCACATTCCAGATGTCTAAATGGAAAAGATCTAGTTAAAGCTAAACTATAAAGCTAAAAATGCCTCAGAGGGCAAAAGTCCATTTAAGTTGAACAAATATGGTTGATGAGTGCTTAGGCTTTAAACAAATTTAGATTGGCCTTTGTGTCGAGGTATTTGGGTAATAATAAGTTCAATGTCAACTGAACTCAATACATTTTTTGAATGAAATTTTCTCTACTATATTGTATTTTTGGCATGAAATATAGGGGAGACCGGGGACAGTTGTAACACAGGTCAGTTGTAACACTTGGAATTGCTCCAATTGGGAAGTAGTTAGGAATCAGCTGATCCACTCTGCATATGCTCAATTTGGTCTTTAGTCTGCATGTGAAAAAGTATTTCCTTTAGGCAAACACAGTAAAACTTGTGAAGGAAAATATAATTTTATGGCAGGAAAGTAAAAATTTTTCCTCAAATTAATTTTGTGATTACATAGCTTGCTTTATAGTTGAACTTATCAAACATGTATTATGTTGATTATGTGTCTGTTTAGCTGTTTTTCAGTCAGGTTGTTTGTGGTAATCTTTTAGCTGTTAGCTGCTTCAAATGGACCGGACTAGCCAGAGAAGCGAACCAGGGTTTGCTTAAAGTGGACCAAACAGTGCCAGTGTGAATGCACCCTTAGTTTCAGTATGCCTAAGGTCTCGGAAGTGAAACTGACAAGGGGTTGCCTCTCGACATTTTGAAGAGGGCATCCATTAATGTAAAAGTCTAGGGAAAGTCAGTCAGATCAGTGGGAAAACTACGTGGCATACCATCTCACACTCTTAAGATTCTGCAAACACTAATGTTTCAGATTGTTGGAGGTAGTGCATAATTGCACCCTTTCTAAAGATTTAACATTCTAAATGTTAAAAATTGAGTGCATCATATGCTCTTTGGCATCACAGCTATTTTTTTTTTTATAGTTTTGCATAAAAAGCTTTCAATATCGTAACCCTGACTATGAGGTCAATTGTAACATTTCACTTCTTGTCTTTGAGATCAAGCCATGCATATTCTGTTTGAGTTGCAAAAGCAATTCCCATGCCATTTATTAGCAGACATTTGAGACTACATTGCACAGCTATTTGAACACGCTGGGTTAAAAGAGCTCGAAGTTACAGACAGAAATGTAAAAAGTGTTCCAACTGTCCCTGGTCTCCCCTACTTTTTTGAGCAATTATAAATATGTGCTCTGTATTTTATGTGTAATGTATTTCTGTATGTATCTGTGGTAAACACTGCTGTTCAAGGGTCCTGATAAATAAACTAAACTATACCAGGGGTTTCTCCCTATGATACTGTTTTTTTTTCTTTTGTGACGGAAGATTAAACATAATATAAAAGCCTGTCAAAACTCATTTAAAAGTCAAAAGTGTTTTTTGAAAGCATTAAAGCGAACGTTTTTACATCACTTCTTATCACCCATTATAGTATATATATAAATATTTTGGACTATTCTACTTCCACAACATCTCTTCTTTCAAAATAGTATAAATTTTCATGTGATCGCCCCAATAGCCCAAAATGCAGAGACAAAAATGATCATGTGATCATGCAGCTCTGATAGAACAATAATATAACAGGACCTCAGTATTCATATCATCAGAGCTTTTTTTTTTAAAGTTTACACTTCCTGTATCAACATCGACAGCTTCTCAGTTCCTCTTCATTTCCCCACATTCACCTGCTCAGTCTACAGCTTGCCAATAAGCTCACAGGATGGAGGAGCTTACCACCACTCAGGTCATCTCTAACATCTCATCTTTTCCAGAACATCTTCCCCATCCCATCTGGCATTCCAGTGGTCTGGTTCCTGCACTGGTGCTGTCTCTCTGCTTCCTGCTGGGAATTCCTGGAAACATTGCAGTGATCATACTCAAGCCTAACTGGGAGCACCTATCCAGTCTGAGCCAGACTTTGATGTTAAATCTGACCGTGTCAGACCTGCTCTGTCTGCTGACCCTTCCACTGTGGATTTACGCTTTAATCTACAGTTGGATCTTTGGCCTGGTGGCCTGTAAGTTCCTAACATTCCTGGTGTACTGCAGCGTTTATGGCAGCCAGCTGACTGTGACTGGGCTGAGTGTCCAGCGCTACTTACTGGTGGTGCACCAGCAGAGGTGCTTACATCAGGCAGGAATCAGAATGCTGCTGGTTGTACTCTGGCTGGTTGCAATGTTGCTATCCATCCCTGCTTTGGTGGTTCGACAGTTGACCACAGATCAGCAACTAACACGATGCCAACCTCAGTACTCTTCTGAGGTCCAGCGTATGGCTGTGCTGCTGACAGAGACCCTGGTAGGGTTTGTTTCTTTGTTTCTTGTGATATTTTCATACATTCAGCTATACAGGAAGGTAAATCAAACAGCCTTTTTCAACAACCCTCAGACAACCAGACTGGTTACCAGCATCATCGTGAGCTTTTTTGTTCTGTGGGTTCCATATCATACCATAAACGTGTTGGGTGTGGCAGCAATTTCTCTAAAGAACGAGGAACTTTTGAAGTTTTGTACAGCGTCATGGAACATTGTTGGATCACTAACCTTTGTGAATAGTTGCCTGAATCCACTCCTTTATGCCTTTACTTCTAACAACATTTGCAACATCTGCCAAAACAATGAACCACTTGGGCCGAATGTTCAAATTCCCCAAACTCAAGATATTTTGACAGCTTCAGAGCCTTGATAATAACACACAGATAAACCACATTTGTATATGGGATAGGGAAATGGATTTTTGGTCTACTGAGACATGAAGGGTGTGGCACTGAATTCATCACATCAAGCTGTAATGATTCATTTTCAAGATAAGCAACATTTATTTTCAAATCCGCAACATGCTGAATGCTACACATCCTAAAATGTATCTGTTTCAACAGAAATTGTTTTCAAATTAATCTGGAAAAGAGTAAGAAAATAAAATTTACCTCATGAATAGTCTAGTGAGCTTTGAACATTTTTGACTATTCTCAAATTAGAGTCTAGTATATAAGATCCTAAATGGCCTGACCCCTGCATGTCTACAGTATTTCTCTGCAAGTTCTGTAATGGACCTTTCTGCTGCACAATCTTTGGACCACCTGCCTTTTCTTTTAAAGAGTTGCATCTCTATAAACAATTTTAAATCTCAATTGAATATGTTGTTGAAAACCACTTAAATCTGTAACCACTGACTTAAATAACTTTAAATAATATCTTCTTGTTTTTTTCAATAGTGCTGACAAACTGTGTAGTTGTGTATGTCTGTGTGCTTGGGGGGGAATATATAATACTTGTATATATGTATTGTGCCTTGCCAGAGGACTGCAGATGCTAATTAGAATAAAGCTATGCACCAATTGGAATATATATATATATATATATATATATATGTATATATATATATATATATCCGTTCCATTATTTTCTTTTGTCTGCAGTGTCTACAGATACCCAGAAAGAGGCTCATTCACTGTGCATTTTTGGGATATTTTATGCTTCTGACATCAATAAACTTGTGGTGATTTATTTTCTGTCATGTTATTCAGCTTCTTTATGTGAAACAGGACTTTGTGTCACCACAACCAAAACCAAAAGATCTGCATATAAAATGTCAGTTATTGTTACATGTTCTAGAAAATGGCCTTGTTCTATGAGTTAAATGAGTCACATCACTGGTGTGAAAGTAAAACTAACACCCGTCTGTCTCAATTTAATGCAAAGGCTAGAAATGGGAGAAAAGCTGAAGGGGGTGCATTGGTTAATGTGTATCTATGTATGTATGGGTGTGGGTTGAGGGGGGTTGCCACACTATACCATTTTACACCCTTGTAAAAAAAAAAAACCACACAACCCATCACTTGCTCTATGCTGGTATTTGACTTCAGTGAAAAAGTGCTTCTGGCATTCAGTCCAGTTTCAAATGACTGCAGTAGATTTGGCATTGATGGGAACTCAAAACCCAACAGACACTCATTTTCTCTGAGGTTAATGCATATGGGGCCGTAAGGCAGCTCCCATTTTCTTAACAAAAACACATTTACAGACTGTAATGTCTCACATATAGAGGGTCAAAACTAACAGCAAGAAGTTGTGGACAAAAAGAGACTAGATTGATTGATTTTACCTGATTGCAAGAGAGCTAGCCAATAAACCAGCCAAAATATCTCATAAAGTAGCAGAACAGATATTGTGGTTTATCTGTGGAAATTCAATTCAATCTTTATTTCAGACTCTCAATGGGTACATATAAAATTAGCAAAATGAAACATAAACACAAAAAAAGACTACCAGACAATTCTGAAAGGAACATAAATCACAACTATAAACCATACAAGCACTTTCTCCAGTACCTCCAGAGTCCAGAGTTATATTGTGCTCTGCTCTCCTTACACATTGTTATGGCCAAAGTAATATCATTTTCAGAATTCTCCAATCTCATAATCAATCTGTATATACAAGATTTCTAATAACAGCATGTAAGCATGTACATTCAGACCAAGATCTACTTTTCTCACTTAGTTTTTATTTGCCACGGCGAGAGCTGAGGAGGTGTTTTATCGCACCCATATACAGAACCAGAAGAAATATTTACTTATGTTTCCTGTCTTCATGTTTGCTTCATGTGGCTTCATGTTTACTGTTCAGACCTAAGGTTTTCAATCAACTTACTCATCTCTTTGTATATACAGTATGCATAATAATAAAATTAATAAACGATTCCTTAAGTGTCATACTTTTCCTGCCAGTATTTACAGAAATGTTATCAGATGTTACCTAAAGTTACCTCATGCAGAATGATTCATTATGTTTTTAGTTTTCCTTTATGTAATATGTCTGAATAAACAGTTTTCCTTGTGCAGCTGATAAAGTTAAAGTAAATCTTTCATTGCTAAGTGTTCAATGACTTGAATATGCATCATATCCTTCTCATTAGTTCTGCATCTTTTTTACATCAATTTTGTTCACAGTTTTTCAATATTAGACGTTATGCTTCATTATAATCAATTTACAGAGAACTGGAACTGGCTCCAGTATGACTGGTGAACCATTTGTGTGTGTCTGTGTGGAGCTTCTGAGAAGCAGAAACAAAGGCTTCTCAGAAGACTTTCTTTCTGGAATAACTCTTCTGCTTTTTTTCTCAGAGGAAAAGCAAATACAGTTATTTATGTTTACTTCACAAGCTCTGTGGACCACAGTGCTAGACACAACTGTTAATAAAGCCAGTCCAGACAAATGTTCAGGACTACTGCTGGAGAGTGTAGGTGTGTGTGTGTGTGTGTGCGCACACTATTTTGTGACTCAGTATTTCCTCCAGCTGTTCCTTTGGAGCCTAGGCAGGGTTTTCTCTGGCTTCATCTCAACAAAGAAACAATTCATTTTTCATGCAAGGATGACTTCTACTCTACATGCTGTGTATCAAAATCTGCCAAGATGCTCAGTTACAATTTCCAAACTCTTTAACACTCACTTGTCCCAACTTAACCCCTGGCCAGCAAAGGAAGAAAACATCAAGCTGAATAATTTTTATGTATGTATTCATGTTGAAACGCTTAAACTATTTGTGTTTGAGAACATGAAAATAAAATCTATTTCTTTATGAATTATTATTATTACTTTTGTTATATCATTCCTCAGTCAGTGCATTAAGCCCGTCGAAAGGATGCAAGGCAAACGTATTTAAGCCATAAATTATAGTGTAATTATGCTTATGCTGCCATTTCATTAGAAGTTTTGACTCCAAAAAGAAACATTTAAACTTCTGATATAGATATAAAAAATATATTTGTCCAATTAAGGAGCATCTATTAGCACAAAACCTATTCCTGATTTTGCTGAGTTTAAAACACAAGAATATGATCCAAAAGTTCTGGCTTTTTGGTTGCGCTTAATTCATTTCAAAATCTTTTTAAAGACTCTTTTGTTCATTTATTCATTATACTTTCACTTCGAGGTCACATCAGGCTTTTAATTTTAAATTTTTAATGTGGTCTTCTGCATCAGGCACAGGATGTCCATAGAAATGAAGAATGTTCCACTAACTATTCCTGTAAGACAATCCACTTAAGAATATGAGATATTCAGTTTAGTCTGGCTTATAAATTGACAGCATGAGGAGATACTTTATAATTGTGATGACAGCAGAGTAATATTTTTTTCGCTGGTTCCTCTTTTGAGAAAAAAAATCAAAGAATAATGGGATTTCAGGAAACAAAACAATCAGCCCTTGTTTGTTAATGGATGAACTGTTGTGAATAAACTGAGGGCCTGCAAATCTAACCAATATACTGCAGGATAAAAAATGTATAGTTTAAAAAAAAAAATACATTTCTTGAAGCGGCACTGCTGAACTTTGGCAGATATTTACACTTTAGTGCCCCCTAATGAAGACTAATCTGTCATGCATTCAGTTCCTTCTCTGACCTCCCTGGTAAAAGTCAGTCCAATGTTGACTCTTATTTTGTCTCTTGCTCTATCACTTTCTCTCTTTCTTTTTCTCGCTTCTACCAATAATGTCCTGTTGCATTTCTTTGCTGAATCCTCAGAGATTTTGGTCCATACATGACAATTTGCAGTTGTTGGTGTGTGACACAGTGGTGTAAAGTAAAATGCAGCTGTCAAGTGATGCTCCAGGCTGGTACACATCGTTGAGAAATGCTGGTTCTCAGCCTCAGTAAACGTCAGGGCAACAACAGCTCTATAAATTTGCATAATTAATGTTTTTGTGCTGTAAAAAATTAGTCAGAAGCCCAGAGTTTTATGGTTAGAAATTTATATAGTGTATCTTTAAACTCTTGATGATGAGTGCTGAAAATGTTTAACACCTGCTTTTTATTTAATTGTTTTTATCTAGTCTTTGGAGAGCTAGAGATAACAGTAACATTGCCCTGGGATGGCTGATGACTCATTATTGCCTGCTCATTCCCATCTTCTCACGGATCTTGGATTTGCTGTCCTTTTCCCTTCTCCATTCTTTGATGACTTATTTGACCCTTTCTTTGCTTTTATTTCTTTCCCCTTCCTTTCTTTCTATGCATATTCAATCTCCTTACTCAACAAAACAAAAATGCAAATCCCCCTCCTGACAAGATGCAGACTACAGCTGGCAATAGTCACAGAGAAGCCAGGTGCTGAGAGGAAGATGAGTGAGGACAAAGCTGGGAGTAGAGGTGGAGTTGGTTTAGCTTGGCTCACTACACTGTCTTTTAGCTTCTCTGATTCCCATAATTCCAAGTTGGTGGGATTCTGTATTTAAATGGAAATTTCCTGTGAGGGTACCGGTTGAATTATATCACAGTGTGACTTGTTGACTCAGGTTGTCATCGTTTTGATAACATGGCCTTGGTCTGACTTCTTTTAAATGCAGTGAGTAAACCAGAGTTTAGTTTTCTTTTAAATATTCAAGTTTTTGGAATGAAACAATCAGAAAATATCAGAGGCTGACTACCTGGGTCTGTGTTCATGCTTGGTTTAGTCTTCATGTAAATACACGTCTCTGGGGGAATTGTTTAAGACAGAACATTCCAAGAGATTTGCTCAAAGTGTATTAAAGCTCATTGGCTGTCAGCCATCACTATGCCACAGCATGCCTACTTGTACTGGAATACACCATCAGATTGGTTGAGATACAACTACAACATGCTTGCATGCCTGAATTTTCTTATCATTAGATGGTGGATGTGTTCAGGGTTTGACAGTATACGTACATGGATAAAAAAAAGCTAATTTAGACTAAATGCAGGCATGTGATTTGGCACTCTGGCAGTGCAAAACCAATTAGTGTTGTATTATACATTGTTAGAGACCTGATTAGTCACCTTTACCACAAGGTATAACTTGTAAGGATTGTGTTTCTGTTGAATGAACAATATAATTAAACAGGTGGGAAGTGCCCCCAAATAAATGTGCCAAAATTCCCTTGCAGTATTCTCCTGTTGGTATTGTTTTGAGATTCAAGTGCTGCTAAATGTGTGCCAGTCATAGATGTATGACTGGCACTTAATCCATTGGCAGATATATTGTAATGAGATTCTGGAGCCTGTGGCAGTCCCATATCTTCAGTAACTGGGACCTATAACTCCATGATAATGTTCTTCACCATAGAGCCAGGATCATCACAGGGTACCCCCAGGATTTGGGAGTGGGGAGTATGGAACGGTCTGCCATGAATTCAGATCTCAACCCAACCAAACAATTCTGCGATCAGCTCAGGTTTACTGTATGTGCTAGTCAGTGACAAATACAACCACGCTGGTTGACCTTCAACAACCCCTGCGGAGGTATGAGATACCATCCCACAGCAAAATGTGACCAGGCTGGTGACCAACATGAGGAGGAGGAGCCAACCTGTTGTGGCTGCATATGGATCTTTCACATGCCAACAGGAGAATATTGCAAGCGATTTTCACACATTTTTAGGGGCACTAGTCACACAATTAACTGTGTTGCTCATTCTAAAGAATCACAACCCAATTTATACCTTGTTGTAAATGTGATTTCAATAATGTATAATACAACACCAATTGGTACCATCAAAGGAGGTTCCAGAGTATACTCTGCCTCTCGCCTTGTAGCTGCTTGGAAATAAGCAGTTATAAAAAATGGATGGATGGATAGTTCACACATTTGGCTCATATTTATATAAATCCAAGTGAGTCTCACTTTAAGTCTTCTTAACATGTACAAACATTCTTAGACGTATACCCTTTTAGTGTAAAACATGAGGTTAAGTGAAGAATATGGGTAATTTCATGATTAACAATCATTAGTCTTGTAGTTTACTTTACAGAAGCAGGTCTTTGAACACTGATAGAAATAATGGTGAACAGAACAAAAGAGCCCTGCATTATATCACAATTTCCCAGGAATTCTTGTTTTCTTTAAAATGAGGTCTGGTTTTTCTCAAAAATCAGCTTGCCAATCGACACTTTCCTTTCATGCACATCGTTCCAGGGAGAGATAAACAAATCTCCAGCTACTCTGAAATTACATTAAAAAAAACATTGATGTAATGGAGGTGATTGGGTTTTTCTGGTTCTTGCAGCTTCAGTTAAACAGGCCAATAAAAGGAACAATTTCTGCAGGATTTCTGTAGAAACAAGTGTGGGATTTATTTTGGCCCAGCTGCAGCCCAGAGTTGAACTGTGGAGGGACACTGTTCATGCAGACACAGCAAATCCTTTGAAATATGATTAAAAGTAGCAGTTATTGTAAACTGGGTTGGGCAGATGGAATCCCAGTACTGGACAATGTATTTGGGAGTTTTCCATTAATAGATACTTTTCTTTTCAAGTGCTTGTTGCACTGATGATTGTTGTGTTGTATCAATGTCTTTAGTTAATGTCTGTAAGTTCTTTGTGATGTCTCTGGTTGTGTTTAAATGACATGCTAGCCAAAAAGAGATTTCTTGACTGTTTCCATTATAAAAATATACACATAGCACATGTGAGGGGGCTGGAGGAGTGGTGGCCATTTTTTTTCTTTTACATTTTCTTTTCAATTATTTATTTATTTATGTCACTTTTATGTTTTGTATTCTTCAACTTAAAACAAGCAAAAAAAAAAGAAAAAAAAAGTGGATAACATTGGGAAAAGATTGTAGCCAGATTACACTTTACTTTTTTCTTCATTACATTGCCCTCTTTTTATAGGTTGTACTCCAACTTTATCAGACATTCACCATGCATTTTTCACATAAAAGCTGAATATGACCTACTTTTAAATTGAGCAATATGTCTGCATATTCCCTAATAAAGTGATATGTATACATATACATATATATATATATATGTATATGTATATGTCTGCCACATGTCTTTCTTATGAATGAAATGAAATGAAATGAAAAAATACTGTATAAATAAATAACGTATTTTTTCATTTCATTCATAAGAACAACATGTGGCAGTTCCCCTTCCTTCTAGCTCGGGTCCTAGTAATCTGTATTTCAGTATGTAGTTTCTTAACTATTCCCAGGTCTGCCTTGATCTGGACAGAGATCTCCGATGGTGTTACTAGGATTTCTTGAGGCCACTTTCCCAGTCTGGAGTCCATGATCCTGAATACTCCAATTGCCACTGGCACAACATCTTTTCCACATCCTACTTCAGCCCTTGGTTTTTTTTCTAACTTCTTATGTTCTTCGTCCTTGATGTCGCTGTATTCATGATCTATTACTACTGCCTTCTTCTGTAGTTTGTCAACCACCATGGTGCCTTATGAGGGCCTGGTCAGTTAGCCACCAGTTTATCAGTCCGCATGGTTTACAGGATCGGAGCTTTGCCATTTGCCAACACCTTTAGAGAAATCAACTAAACATGATTCCTGTGCACAGATACAGTTTTCACTTTTATTCATGCAACTACGTACAAAATAGCTTAATTGACAAATGCACTACCACCAAATATTGTGAAATGGTAAAAAAGATAACTGTTAGGTGACATTTAAAAGGCAATAAAGTACTAATTTGAAGGTTGGAGGGTCTGAATGATGGAGCTACAAGTACAACAGTAAAGCTGAAGAACAGAGTTTGACCTCTTTCCTGACCACAGATCTTTTAAACCAAACTTACTTTGTTACTTTTGGATTCAGTCCATTTTTCCATTTTCATGGATTTTTTCATGCATCCCTGTGAGACTGGACTTTGATTTGACCCCATTTAATACAGAAAGCAATTCATTTTTCACATTAGTGTGTCTCTGCTATAATAAGCACATTTGTGATAAACAAGCTGATGTGTGCAGTGACTAATGTTATCACTCCAACAGGAAGAAAAGAGGATTTTGTTTTTTTTCTTATTCCAAGTAAAAACAGATGTGTGTGTGTCTGTGCAGGCATTTGTTTGGGGGACTTTAACATCCATGTTTGTTGTTTGGGTTTATTTTTCCATGTGTGGGCCATGCTTGGTGTCTACAGATCTTGTGCCATAGTGAAGGTCACTTATTTGTGCTGTATTTACTCTTTTCTAATCACACAGCTCTAGAAATTGCATTAGTGAATCTGAGCACCATGTGTTTACCAGGGGCCTGTTCCAGAAAGCAGGTTATGTAGAAAACTCTGATGTTAACCCTGAGTTGGTGAAAACTCTGGGTTTTCCATTCCAGAAAGCTAGGTTAAGTCTTACACCGAGTCTGTTACCATGGTAACTGACTCCATGAAGTAAACCTCCTCTCTAGCAGGTTCACCATAAAGTAACCCTGGGTTTCTACCCGTCTCCTCCCACCTGATGCAGCTGTCAGACATGGGTTGTTCATACTAATGTGATTCCAGAGAATTAGAAACTGAATTGATAATACATAATTAATTCATAGTCATTTATGTAGGGAGAGGACTTTTCAGATATTAAACAGACGTGTTATTATTTCCTGATCAATATCTCACAAAAACAACACCGTTCTATAGTCACTTGGCTTTTCTAGCTCTACATATCCAACATGACAGCGCGTGCTGCAGCATGTGAGGATGTCACAGCAAGATTCGTTGTTTGCGTTGCAACACTTCATACTTCTTTGTAAATTAAAACTTCCTTTATAACGTTGGCAACACAAAAGATTTTAGAGAGACATCAGTGGAGTCAAGAGTAAAGTCCTCACACTTGTATAAAATCATAATTCCATAATGTTTGATAGAGATCTACTGTTAGTCTCCTCACCATCCTCTTCCTCCTCACATGAAGGAGATTAATCTTAGTCCATAGCTATATCTAAAATAAAAAATACAGATGATAGGTGAGAGGACATGTACTGTGTCAGTTAAAACTGCATCTGTTGGGGGTTTAAATCACTAGACTGAATATTTATTTTGTATATCAGTATGAAACGGACAAAAAAGTTATAATTTTGGTGTAAATGTTATAGCTTAATATAATACTTTCATAAAAGTACTTCATTTTCTGTTGCCTCTATGCATTTTTCACCCTTAGCATTGAACCTACATACAACTAAGATTGTTCTATCCACCAATATTTGAACCCACACCCTCCAGTTTTGATCAAATTAATTATCCAGTCGGTGGACCAGTGGACTCCAAATTCCACTTGGACTCAGGCAGCAGTTTTTTCTCATGCTGCTTCTCTCTCTCCTTAGCAGCATCAGTGTTCCTTTCTTAATGAAATACCTCTTTATATTGCTCAAAGGTTTCACCAAGCACCTCTGCTCCAATCAGGTTA
>JBBBVU010000024.1:10201452-10243617 GCA_037177055.1 Atherinosoma microstoma | reverse complement strand
TGTGTGTGGGTGTGTGTGTGTGTGTGTGTGTGTGTGTGTGTGTGTGTGTGTGTGTGTGTGTGTGTGTGTGTGTGAGTAAAGACCCATATATTTTCATATGGGTCTGTGTGGGGGTATATTTAGGGAGGGGACACAAGTTGTTGATCAGTCTGGCAGCTGTTGGGAAAAATCTTTTCAGCTTCCTGCTCGTCCTGTAACTGATGCTTCTGTATCTTTTGTATAGATGTTGTAGGAGGAGTGATGGGGGGTCCATAATGATTGACGTGGCTCTGTCTGAGGGGGCAGCACTGCTTGAACACTTCCATCAGGGAAGTGAGCAGGGCACCTACAATCCTGCTGGCTGTCTTCACTACTCTGCACAGTTGTTGTTGTTGTTGTTGTTTTCTCAACAGTGCAGGATCTGAACCAGGAGGTGAAGGCAAAGGTAAAGAATCTTTCTATTGTGCCTCTTTAGGAAGTGGAGGCGTGTATGGGAGGAAGTCCAGTTTTTCTGAGTTTATAGAGGGAGTGGAGGCACTGCTGCGTTTTTGATGACAGCAGCGGTGTTGGTGGTTGGTGTGAGGTTATCATCAATATAAACGCCCGGGTATTTCACACTAGAGTGTCTCTCAAACATGAATAACCATCTCTTTTAAAGACCCAAATTGTAGACAAGTTGGGACTTTAGGCAAGTAGAGTGGAATAGAGGGGACGAAAGGATGGCTTAATACTGGGAGATAAGCTTGGGCTCTGGGTTACATGAAAAAGGAAAGAGGCTAGGGGTGTGCTCATAGAGCTGGAGTTACATCCAGTGACTTCTTTCCCTGAGAGGTGGTTCTATCCCAACCCCAAAGAGAATTATCTTTATTGTCTTAAATCCTCCCAACAAATATGGTGTTGTCTGCAAATTGAGCTATGGAGCTGGAGATGCTGATGAGGGGTGCAGAGCATGCACTCATCAGAGCTCTGGGCCTCTTGTGTTTAGGGTGTGTGAAGAAGAGGTTACTAGTTCAGACTGGTTAGATGCAAATAAGTGCATGACCTGTGAGTTATGTGTACACTATGCTGAGATCAAATTGTAACACTAACTTGGTCTTATCTGCTCTTGATACCAGCTCTTTCACACACTCTTAAACCATGACAATTTGCATTAAAAAAAAACAACAACAACTTGTCAGCCTGTGGATATTACACTTGAACAATCAAAACATTTATCAAGACTTTGCTGTCTGTTGGTTGGAGGAAATCTCACAATGTGAGTCTGTGTAACAATATAAAACCAATATGCATACCCAATACCTGTAAATGTGCTAAATAGACAGTAAAGAGAACATGATGTCACATGAACATACTAATTGAAATCCAGACTAAATTAGAAGGTGTTAACAGAGTGACTTGAGAAAGGAAGAAGGTAGTGTAGTGCACGTTCACCTAAAGGGTTCACCATAATCTCTTAATGAACTTCCACGTGTAGTAATAGTGAATCGGGGTGGCAAAGAGGATGAGCAAAAAAAGAAAAAAGGCGTACTAGGGAGATAGGATGAAGGAAAGGATGGCTCAGTGGCAAAAATATAGAGGGAGAGATGATCAAAACAGGAAGCAAAAGACCAAATCATGTAAAGACCAAGGCTGGGTCTCACTTTTGGAATGAAACTATCGATCAGATTTATAATCATGCTCCTAGACAGAGGGCACAAAAAGAGGCTTAAAAAGTTCTCTCACAAAAAGGAATGCACGAAAAAATATATAAGAAATATGTGAAGAAGAAACAGAAACAATAGCTCACAAACATATGCTGCGCTGACTCTTGTATATTGTTTAGATATAAAACATAGATTGGAACAACATATTCACAGAAAATTACTTCATTTTTGTATTTAATGGTTGGCTTGGCTTACTGCCTGAAATCTCCCGCCAATCCTCTGATGTCGTCAGACATCAAGAACCAAGCTGGTGTCATCCACTTGGCAAGTTAGAGGTCATGTAAAAAAGCTGCTTCATGATAAGTATCCCAGGCAGTAAGCTTGACACTGAGCCAATGGATGAATGGGAAGAGTGTGACTGACCTGCTGTCTTCTGTCAACCTACAGTGTGACACTTCATGCGGTCTGGAAATACTGAGACAAAACTGCATATAACTTCAGTAAAGTGATGTTTACAGTTTGCTGCACATAAAAACACATCATCTGATTAGACTTTTGGTTATTGTGACCACGGCAAGCCTGAAAAAAGAAGCATTACCAAGAAGTGAAAACAGTTGCTGTAGCTACACTTCACTGCACACATTATTGACATTGATACTGAAATTAGTTCCAGAAAATCTAACCTTAATGTCTCAAGTTGCATTTTTAAGTGACATTGTGCACTTCAGTCTTTTTTTTATCATTATTGCTTAAATGCTTGACATCGAAAGTTTTTATCTGACAAAACATATAGAATATTTATACAAATATATATTTATATAGCCTGTTTAGTTTTTTTTATCACCAATATTTTAGTGTTTCATATTTTTTCCTGCACAGAGCATCCAGATCATATGAGGGTTTTCATATGTGTGTGTGTGTGTGTGTGTGTGTGTGTGTGTGTGCGCGTACCTGTGTCTGTATGAACGCGTGTCACTGAACAGAGGGTAATCTGCATTAAGCTGGTTAATGGGCTCGTCTGCAGTGACGCAGATACAGTATATGCGCCAATCTGTACACTGATAGATTCTCCATGACAACTAACCTGCAGAGCTCGTGGCCGATAGTCTACATACTCGACACAGCTCATATATGGAATATCGTGCATGTTCTCTGAAAACACAAGCTCTTTTAAAACATCAAATATAAACATATTTCATAGATTCTCGTAGACATATTGTAGCCTATGTGTATGTACACCTAAGCAGTCATTTAGAAGAGGAGGAGCGGAACATGGATTTTTGAATGGTTAAATGGATTGGGTGTAAAGCTACCCCTAGATGGCGTATATTTGGATTCACAGTTTCGCCTGGAAGTGATCAGGATGGTCCTAAAGTTATGAGTAGAATTGTGAAGACGCGTATTTGTGAATTTTATTTGATAACCAGCTAGACAATATTGTAAAAGAATGAGAGCACAAACACAAAGAGACGCACAGCAGTACGGATCGGTCGTGCTTGCCTGTATTTTTTTCTTTCTCGTGATAACGGGATTATCTATCTCGTTATCACGAAAAAACGAAATGCAGGGTTATGAGAGGACAGGAGCTGTTCCTAGTCCATCACAGAAGCAGCACGGAGAGAAAAACTGTCTCACACTCACTCCCAGCGACAATTTAGAGACTCAAATCAGCCTAACATGCAGGTCTTTGGACTGTGAGAGGAAGCAGGAAGAGATCCCACGCAGAGAACATGCAAACTCCACACAGGTTCAATAATTATAAAAAAATTAAAAATTTGGTAGCTATGTACATTTATATTGGCTTTGAAAGTGTGTGTGGTGTACTGGGAGCTGTGCTGGTTTCCAGTCTAACTGCTTGCAGGAATAAGGACATGGGCACTTTGACGCTTTGGGTGCAGCAGCTTGTCAGTGAAGGGACTGTCATGTTCAGGAGGGGTGTGGACAGAGGGAGGGGAGGGGGACTGTCCTTCAACCTGGATGAGAACTTAGCCGTTATCTTCTCTCCCACCACCACCAACTGGTGGGTCCAAGTACAGTCAAGCCATGAAACGGAATCAGTACGAACTTGTAGCCTATCCCTGTTTATGAAACATAATTAAGTTTGTAGGCAACGTATTTTGAATGCTTTCAGTGTGGGTGAAGGGGAGAAGAAAAGCCAGAGAGACACATATAGCTGATGCTCTGTCTGACTCCTTGTCAACGCCTTCTGTTTCCCTTCAAATTGCTACACCCCTCTAACTTCATACTTGCTGCGTCTCTAAGCTCTTGGAAGCGGAGGCAGCTATTAGTGGGTGTGGTCTGTCAATCAAAACAACCCGCCCCGACGCATTTCAGACTGGAAGCGCAATGTTCACGCACAAACTTTCCCAGCAGCTGTGGAGCGGGACCCTCTGTGGCATCACGCAGTATCCCTATGCGACACACGGCCAAAATGTAAAGGATAAGCAGCTGTACACCGCTTCCAGAAAGTAGGTGTGCATTGGGGGTGAAAAAATAGTGCAGCAGCTTTTAAAGTATGCTCAAAGTTGTAGTTGCGCAACACGGACGCACAATAACCCGTGCGTAAAAGTGTGTCAAAGACGACAGAGGTAAAAGTTTTGCGCTGTACGAGAAGTTTTCTCGGATGAGATGGGTACGTTACTGAACATCTGGGACTTCGCAAAAACCTGACAGCAAAAAGAAGACGTTACTGTTTCCTGGATCTGACTGCACAGCGGAAAGCGCAGTGAGGCTGCTGATACTGGACAAGCTCATGAGTTGAATTTGTCTTGTGTGCAGACTTTATGTAAGAAGTAGGACAACGCCACCTTAGTTCTGTCCGTCATGCGTAAAGACGTCTTGCCATCCAGTATCTTGTTATGACTGCATTCAGCTCCGTAGGCTTAATTTCCAAATAACGTTGCAGCTTTCTGATGCCACGGCTCCAGCAGGGGTTAGTGGGAAGTTTTGCCGTTTGCATCCTACCGTTTACCTCTTTTCAACATGGACCGGAGTGCTGAGTGTACCGTGGCCGACAGCTGCCCGGTCGGGGAGAGCATCAACCTCAGCGTGCTCAACTGGGAGCAAGTGCAGCGGCTGGACACCATCCTCACTGGCTCCATCCCCATCCACGGCCGCTGGAGCTTTCCAACCTTGGAGGTGAAGCCGCGCGATATCGTCAAGGTGGTCCGGAGCCGCATGGAGGAGAAGCGGATACATGTCCGGGAGGTACGGCTGAACGGATCCGCGGCCAGTTACGTCCTGCACGAGGACAGCGGTCTGGGATGGAAAGATCTGGACTTGATATTCTGTGCCGATCTGAAGGGAGAGTTGGAGTTTCAAATGGTGAAAGAGATAGTTCTGGACTCTCTTCTAGACTTCTTGCCTGAGGGAGTGAATAAAGAGAAGATCACACCAGTTACTTTAAAGGTAATACATGGAGACATGACACATGATGACTTGTAAAGCAGAACTGGTATTTGTCTTAAACTTTTCGGGCTGTCAAAACTACCAGGAAAGATTCTGTAGAGCCTTAAAATTTCCAAGTAAAGGGCATTTAAGTTGGAGTTTACAAAACAAGACTGAGTTCTGCCCTGAATACATGAAACTAGCACAGAGATATTAGACTGCAAATAGTAAAAAGGTTACTTTTAAATAGGATTCGGTCTAATCCAATTGGAGTTGGATCCACATGAATCATTCATCCCTCAGTTACCTGGATACCACTGACTACCCAGGCAACTAATGGCCCACAAACAGATATAATAAACATAATATCAAGACAAACAGAGCAAATTCAGATTTCTATCTGGTGAAAATAGAATTAATGTTGGGTTACTAAAAGAAGAGCATTTTCTCTAAATTCTATTTTATTTTTATCCAGTACATCTCCACTTAAGATCTACAGTGAAATAATTCTCAAACCTAATCCCAAACACATCGATCTTATGAGCAGGTTGAGTGTATTTTTCTGGAGAAGAAATGTGTTTGGAACACTGGTGCAAGAGCTGAGACTATGCTGCAGCTGGAAAAGGGAGGAAAAGGAGGCAGTAGGCCTCTGTGGGATGGATTCAAGGCGGAAAGATTGATTTAAAAGATTTCAAATAATGCTGTTATTATACTGGAGTGCCTTTTGCTAGCTCTAGAAGATACAATGTATGAATTAGACCTTTGTGCTTTGCAGTTATCTAAGTAAGAATTTTAAAAGGTGTAAACGAAGCTTTTTGACATTGGTTTTCCCTGCTGAACTGAATGGCCTGATTGAAACCCACAAAAATGAACAGTTCAGTGATGTCCGACTGTCACATCTATTTTTTCACTATCTGTTTCTAGGAAGCTTATGTGCAGAAGATGGTGAAGGTGTGTAATGACTCTGATCGCTGGAGTCTCATCTCGCTCTCCAACAATCGTGGCAAGAACGTGGAGCTCAAGTTTGTGGACTCTCTTCGACGGCAGTTTGAGTTCAGCGTGGATTCTTTCCAGATTCGCCTGGACTCCCTCCTTCTCTTCTATGAGTGCTCCGAGCACCCCATGGCCTCCACCTTTCATCCCACGATCCTTGGCGAAAGCGTCTATGGCGACTTCCCGACAGCCCTCGATCATCTGCGCAAGCGTCTCATCTGCACTAGGAGCCCTGAGGAGATACGGGGTGGGGGCTTGCTGAAGTACTGCCACCTGTTGGTTCGAGGTTTCCACGCGGCATCGGACGCTGAGATGAAACTGCTGCAGCGCTACATGTGCTCACGCTTCTTTATTGATTTCCCCGATGTTAGCGAGCAGAGGAGAAAACTTGAGTCCTATCTGCAGAACCATTTTGTGGACCTGGAGGACAGGAAGTACGACTACCTGGCCACGCTGCACAGCGTGGTGCAGGAGAGCACTGTGTGCCTGATGGGACACGAGAGGCGACAGACGCTCGGCCTCATCTCGTCGCTGGCACTTCGTGTCCTGGCCGAGCAGAACGCAATTCCCAACGCTGCCAATGTCACCTGTTTCTACCAGCCGGCCCCTTATGTTTCAGATGGCAACTTTAGCAACTACTATGTAGCGCAGGTTCAGCCTGTCTACTCTTGTCCACCTTCACCTCCTCAGCAGTACCTTCCTCCTTTGCAGCATCCCATGTATGCCACCTGGTTGCCCTGTAACTAAACTTTGTGTAAACCCATGATCTTTTGAGTAGCTGGTGGAGCTCAGGCCCGTGTGAAAAGGAGAAGTGATGATCTTTTTGTCTCTTTCTTGAGATGGAAAGTTGAAGGGAATGACAGAAGGCAAACAGAAATCATGATTAGACAAGAGATAATGAATGTTAGAGAGGAATTGAGGATAAGGAGACTGGATCAAGAGAGAAAAGGTTTTTTGGGTTCAGGTGCCACAGCAGGACGAGCTGAGCACACAGAGTGAGACATCAGTGAGAGAGAGAGACTTATCAGTTTGTGTGGTTTGGAAGAGCAAACCTCGACTGAGCCGTATTGTCGTCAACATCCCAAACAAGTTCTTTGTGAGCACTGAGTTACAACTCATGAGAACATTGGACGTTTGACTCAATTAACTTGTGAAGTATTCTTGTCTTCTTCATTTTACAGACCAAAACAGATACTCATGTGCTACCACAAAGAGCTGCAGAAGACCCCCATGATTTTCTGAAATATGGATTCATTCACATTCTTTCAATGTGCACTGTGTATATGTATGTGTGTGCGTGCGCGCGTGTATGCGTCTCCTTTAACAAAACAATGCAAAAAAAAAGAGGAACTGGATACTGTTTACAATTTAAAAAATCTTTCTGAATTTTGAGAAGCAAAAATTAAACAACAAAACAATGCATGCTTTATTTCTGTACAGAAATAATTTTCAAGTGCCTAGATCAAGCCTAAAGGGAAAACCTGTTTTTGTGATTCTTTATCATAGAGGTTTTGATGTCTCTTACATTTTCAAGGTGACTATGAATGTATAGGGTCTGAAAGTGTACCAGTACTGAGTAAGGGTCTTTTACACAGAGGGAGGATTTGGAATAGATTGTAATTTTAACAGTGTTTAGGCAAAGGCTCTGACCTTATCAGCAGCTCTGCTGTGTAAGTACACACTTAGATTACCAAAGAGGAAGTCGCAACATAATCTCATCTTCTACAGAAAGGAGTGGGGGTTGGTTGACAAAGAAGAAAGTTTATCAGAGTAAATTAGATGTTGAGAGAAAAATAAGGCGAGAGAGTAAGAAGTTTGGGTGCAATATTTAAAAAGGGGCTGAGCTACTGTTTTCATTGCAAAGTAAGTAGTATCAATCCACAGCTTGATAATCAAAGAAACTAGATCTCTCGGAGAAGAGACCATTTAGAGAGGAAATACTGGGGGAAATAAGTGCATGCTCACTTCAAAACACAGCTTCCTCATTGCATATCATGCAGTGTTTCTGTGCAGTGAAATGCATAGACAAATCTGAAATCCAAAACTCTTGCTTACTTAAAGACACCTTGTGGAGTTTTCTTGCAAAGAATAAAAAACAACGTTTACATCTTTAGTTACTCATAAAAACACTAACAGCCTTTGCACACCAGGTCTGCATTTTTCATGTGTTTCTTTTTCTCTCCACCATCTCATCTGGCAGCAAAAGCAAGGAGATCTTAACTAGGTGATAAGAGAGCTGTGGAGTAATCCTGACTGTTTCCAGCTGTATTTTTGTATGTCAGTGGTCTAGTTTGATACCCATTAGTAATACTGGAAATGTTCATTTCCATGAACCAATCAACCCTGTACTGGTTGCATTTGTTGATTGACGCTGGGAATTAAAGTGAATTAGTATGTCAGATGATGTTTGCATTGTGACACTGAGCATTCAACTTACTCTCAAAAAAATATTTGAATGATGCTAAAACAAACCTGTTCTTAACACTGTAATGACCTGAAAGATTCACAGTCCGTGTATTTCGGATAACAAATGTGGACTTTGTGTGCAAAGGCCTCAAGTTTTCCTTCGAGTCTTAATAAAAGCAAATGCACTGAAATTACAGCTGCCGATCGGTGATGCGGCGTGAAAATCCCAGCAGGGTGTCAACCTACACAAATCAGCAAAAACTCTACCAGGTACTTTTAAATTTCATGTTTAACATGAGGCAAAGCAAATATATCTGTATATTAAAGCAGCAGGGGCAATTCGTTTTTTAAAAAGTGACACTGGAAAGTTGCAATACACTTAAAACACTCGTTTTTTTTTTTAATAATTCTTGTCAGTCATTTTCTACATTTTCACATCCTTTTTACATTTGGCAGTTTGGATGCATTTTGCCATTATTTATGCACTGTAAAAGCAGGCTGTTTCTAAACATGACAAAATACATGAGAAGTTTGATGATACAAGCTGGATGAGGGGTAGAGGTGGGATTGTGTTTGCAGGGAGGACCCAGATGATTTACATTCATTTCTTGATGCATATTTAATCCTCTCCTTCAGCTGACCTCATTTAAATTGAACCTCAGCCTGGGAATTATGTAGAAAATGTAGTGTGCATGATGAGGATGAACACAATCATGTGGATATTTGAATGGATGTAACAGGGCTATGATTCCAGATGGATTTTTTGTGGTGATCGTGAGAGTAACAGGTGTTCATTTTTCCAGATTTGAACATACTTGGCATATTCTCTCAAACATTTCAGATCACCTATTTTTCTATTTCACAATCTCTATTTTTGTACAGTTTGTGTTGGGCTGATGTAGCAGGCAGATCCAAAGCTGTATGAATATTTTCTGTGGTGTGTGCAAATTTGTGTTACATTTTGTCTGATGAAGACCAGCGCAGGTGGTCGTGGTGGCTTTACTACGTTTTTTTTTTGTTTGTTTTATTTTCACTGTGTGTTTGCTCTGAGCTGTTTTCGGTGGATATCTTGTTGCTCTAAAGAGATTGATTGTTCGTCAGAGTTTTAACAGCAATGGCATGAAAATAATCATCTTACTATTGTTGTGTCAAGTTGAAAGACTTAATAATTAAATGCAAAACAGACCATCAGAAGAGTTGTTTTGTCTTGAATGCTTTTATTATTATTTTTCACTTTATGAACCATATTGTTTCGCAGGTATTTCACCTTATGCTAAGGTAACATGCTCTGGCATTTAGATTTAGTGCCCAGGTTCTTCTTAGGTTCAGCAGAAAACATCTACATTAGGTCAATGCTCTTAGGTGACCACACAATCCCATTGGGCAAAACTTTCACTGCCAACAAGTGACAGCTGATTGTAAAGGATTTCTCCCCCCCTGAGACGTCACAGACGAGCGTCAACGGGCGTCATTGTGTTGTTTGCCAACCTCATTAACTTAGGTAAGTGTCACGGAAATACGCAGATCTTACTACCATCAGAGCCCTGGTCTCCAGGAACACATGGCAACACATGGTCCAGGTCTGCATTACTGTAATGCCCAGTAGCCTTGTCGTCCAGATGTCACTTTTTCTGCTGACTTTGACAAAATATTTTACCCAAGTCTCTCTCTTCTGATCTCTATCTTTTTCCCCCTACAGTCTCTGCCTTTCCCACTGTGTCTTCTCTACTCTTTATCTTTCCCTTAAACTAAATTTCTATATTCTTTCAATAAGCCTTGTGGTGTGATCACTCTGTGACTTGGTTGCACATATTTGTACCATCTCTGTGCGGCATCTTTGCCTTTGTGGGCGTCTAGATGAATTTAAGCGGAGAGATAAGCTACGGAGAGGAGAACAGGGGCAGTGTTATCCCCTGTTAAGAGGGAGAGAGTGACGCTAAATATAGGCCCCCCTCTCAGCCACTGTAAGGTTATTAGCCCATCTGCCTAAAGCTGATTAGCTTTCCTCTGCAAGCATGTACTCAAAGCTCTGGTGCGGCTGCTGTGGGGAGATTTACTGCCTGTTGTCCTGTAACACGTAACTGTCCCGCCTCCCATTGTTTTTTATGTCACTCTCATTTGAAAGAGCCAAAAGAAATAAAATCTGTCCACTTCCTTGTCAAAGGCTTAAGAGGAACTGAGAACAAGTGACTGAAGCCTTCAGTCTGTTGCATAACAAGGAAAGGCGCTAACCCATTAGCACAGTCTACTCCAAACAAAGGAATTTTTTTTGTGTTGCTCTTTTTGAGGATTTGTGTAAGTGGGCTCAGCTAAGAAAGTGTGTCATGAAGATTTTGTTAAAAACCCTTAAAACAGAACATTTTAGAAAAGGGGTTCAAAACAAGTCTTTCATCGTGTAATTTGACACTTATACTACCATCATCATGTCTTTAATGTGAATATCAAGTTACAACCAGCAAGCAGGGAAAATCCAAGTTGCCAAAACAGTATTTCCCCCCCAGAAAACCCAAATCCAGAAGGCCAGGTGGAACAATTCTGTCCAGGTAGGGATAAATGACACCAAGGAATAAGCCCAAAAATCCATGAACCAGCTCCAGAAGCTGTAATGAAAAAAATTCTGTATTTTGCCAGAATTCACATTTGGTTCACATTTGGTTAGAAGGCAGCTAAATTAACCCCTAAAACTCTAAATCTGGCACCCCTTCCTCAGCCTCAGCTGACTTAGTTTTAGTAAGTGGCTGGTAATACAACAAAGTGTGCCCACGATTACCACAATTGGCGTGTTTGGGTGGCTGTCTGGGTAAATTGACTCTGTCTGAAGGTAACGCGAACCCACTTATTAGCATCTTTTAAGCTGTCTTAACCCTCAGGGCACCTTTAAAAACAACATGCGTTTTTTGCGTCTGGGTACCAAAACGGTATCCCACATAAAAGTGTCATAAAAATGTCAAATATGAATGTTTTTTTTCACCAGACCACCCTGTGCACACCTGGAGCCTCTATGAAGTCTCCACATCACACAAAGCCCAGATTTTTCCAAGGTTTGGAGGGCATATACTGTCTGAACGAACAGCAGTCCCTAAAAGGGACCAGCTGTTCATGGATGCTGACATCCCTCCTTGGGTTGAACAGCTTGGGGAAGGGGCCACTCCATCTTCTCTACAGCCTCTTGATTAGGCTCAGTTCATCTCTTTTGCGACGGTCCAGCCGGCAAATTTGGTCGTCAAATTGCAGGGCCAGGTCTATCTCAGAAATTCTCCTTTGAAACATAGTTGCAGGAAAAAATGCACACCCAATCCCTTTTCTTCCTCTTCCTTTTCCTCCTCCTCCTCTGTCACTTGCAGAAGTTCCTCTTCCCCACTCTCAGAAGAATCTTCAATGGTCTCCTCACTTCACATGGCTGCAACACTACAGAAAAAGCTTTGTCTAGATTCATTCTTCTCTTCATGATGTCTGCTGAAGAAATGACCAGCCAGACAAGGCTGCAAACGATTCTCACAGACTTCAAACATGCACTTGCATCAACATGCTATACGTGCATCCAATAGGAGAGGAGGCTCTCTCTTGATCAAGAAATAAACATAAACAAAGTTCATTTTTTTATTCGAATTTCATGTTTGCAAACACACAGACATACACGCACACACGCACAAATATATTCTCAGCCACATTCAAACCACTCTTTTATGTGTACCCAACATACCAGGACCATTTTTATGATTTATGTCTTTTTTGTTGCCTCTTGATACATTTTGCAAGGTAAGAAAAAATAGGTGTCCATTGAAACCTTATGTAATTAACCTCTCTTGCACCTGGTGGGTTGGGGGGGTCATCTGACCTAAAACCTGTTTTCTCTGTATTTTGAAGTTACAGGCTTAGATTTATTAGGTATTTTTGAGAAAAATCTTATCACGTCACATAACAGCATATCCAAAATATGATGTTATAATGGGAGTCAATGGGACCGAATCGGCACAGAACGCATAGAACGTTTGTCTTGGTTTTGAAAAATAATGGATCATGGAATTTTAAACATAATAATATAAGAAAAATCCTTGCCAAGTTTCATACAATTAGCATTTAAATTGTACGAAATATTTAACGGAATATTCAGAAAAGTACACGTTTGGTACCAAAGGTGGCCTGAGGGTTAAGACAGGCATTAGATGTGCAGATACCAACATGGTTCAGCCGTTTTTGTCTTGGCAAGATATTTGCCCACAGGCTTCAGCTACACACAAAAAATAAGAAAATGAGAAAAAATAAATTAGGATGGCATTGATTTTGTTCCTCTGTTTATTTATTTTCTACATGACAATTAACATATATTTTCAAAAAGTCAAAGCATAATTTTTAAAAAAAAGTTTTATACAGGAAGTAACTATAGCATATTTACTCTGGACATTTGCAGCAAGAAAAGATTAAGCAGTGGAAATCCCTCATCTGCTCAAAGACTAGATTATTGTCAAATATTAAACTATTCTTTAAATGTCTACAACAACTATGAGGCAAAGAAGTTTCTAAGATGGTATAAGGTAAGTTATCATCTAGTAATTAAGTTTATGGTTTTATCCTTGAACAAGGCATTGAGCACCGATTTGCTTGCGATGGTGGATAAACACACTGCATAGCTGCTCTGCTGCAATTGCTCTGTTCGTTTGGCGGACCAGGTATATTAGAGGTGTGATGATAATTCTGCTAAACAAAGAGATCTGTATGATGCTATGATTAAGCGATAGCTGCATTTTCATAAGATTTTAAAAGATTAATTCCTGGCTAGGGGGTCAAACTGTTACGCAGAGAGTCAAGGTTTCTACCTGAGAGAGAGAGAGGAGATAAGGAGAATCATGCAGTTTCAGATTGACTCATTTGATGCTCCACATCTCGATTTTGCAGAATTCTCACCACAGAGGCTAATGAGGTAAAGCTCTTGAAAAAGACGTTGTGTTTGAAAGGACTATCTCAGTTTGGTATAATAACCAAAGGAAACGATTTTCTTTTTTTTCTTTTAATCTGTGTTCACACAAGTTTTATCTTTTCTAGTTAGGGAGTTAATCGTAAATATCACACTGTTTTGCCTCTGCTATCTTTGCACAAGTTTAGATTGATGAGACCAGCTTAGCCACTAAGAGCAAGACATTTACTCCTTGTCTATTTAGAAACTCCAGATACATATCATCTGATGTTTCTCAGAAATATGCATTTGAATGTGCCTTATCAACATTTGAGCTCAAAGGGTTGGTTGAAGAATGACCTGACTTTGGCCCTAGAACTACTTGATTAGTATAAGGGGGGGGAAACATATGTAAAGCCTGCAAATTACTCAGAAAGTTTATATGGAAACAATGAGACACCCTCTTTTGGCTGGGAAATACTGATTTTATATCCTTTAATGGTTTTTAAAGAAAGATGGACAAAGGAGAGTTGCATAAAGGTAATAAAAGGCACACTGTAGTTCTGTAGTAAGGAACATCTTGCAAAAAGTCCTTCAATCCATTAAAGTTCTTCTCCAGCAGGACAGAAACAGAACTCAAGAGTGCTCCTGAATCTCAGCCAAGGTTATTCTCAAGTCTTTCTTGTAAAAAGCCACACAATTCTCACAAAGAGGCAGGAGGTCGAATGGGATCTTGCATATAATCTCTCATTTGTAAAAAACCTTTGACAGACCCATCACTGGATGTGTAAACCATCTGCCTAACCAGTGTGTAGATGTTTGCAATCCCACCATGGATTTTGAATGTTTCTCAGCATGGTTACTGGGTGAGAATTTCCAGAAGATATAATTTTCTAAATTGAATGGTAATCATATTGTAAGCAAAATCCTAAGAACAAAGTTCAAGATCTAACATAAGACACATGTGGTCTGACTTCTGAGGGAGTTGTTGAGGGAGGAGTTGAAATACAATAGGCTGAAGTGCCAAGATAGACAAAACAGAGAGGATCAGTGACATTTAAATCACATTGTTCAGTTTTTAGTTGGATAAGAGACGCATGCTTTTGCCTAATCAAATAAATTAGCCAGTTAAAGCAATACAAATGAAAAGTTAAATTTTACTCATGACTCAGTTGTGTATGTGTAATGAAAACTATCTAATGCTCTCAGACTGGTGCTTGGGTATTTTCACAGGCAAAGGTCAGACTGAGTCACATCAGTGTTGCCACTTTTTAATTGATTTAGGCTTCACAAAAATAGGAAATGAATAACACTAAAAGGTCAGTTACTAGCTTATAAATTAACATAAATATGGGAGCAGTAAGGCTTTTTTTTCTGCAAATGCTAAGTAGGCTTCAGTTTGTGTAAAAGGAAGCTTGAGTGCAGCAGATCTGAAGTCTATAATTGAAAGAAAAGTGAGTATAGAATGTTTTTACTTAATCTTATTTTTAACATCTACATTTATTGAAAGGTAATCCCCCTAAAAGAAACTTCAGAGGACACTGAAAATTAAATTAAAAAGTGTGTGTACATATGCAAACCTGCCTGTATGCAGTGGGGTCCACTAGGGTTATGTTGGAGATGAACCCGTTGGAGCAGCAGCAGGGCCAAGAGTCCATCCAGCTCACCCAAGCCAGGGTCAGAGGCCACTGAGTAAGTCAAACAACAGCAAGATGAGACTGTGAGAAACAACAATTTGTGAGTCTGTGTGTCTGAGTGAAAGAGGGCAAGAGAGATAAAGAGTGTTCAGGCATGCATGTCTGCATTTGTCTGTTTTTGCTGTCTGTGCGTTTGTGCTGCAGCAACACTTGAGTCTAGTTTTCAGTGTGAGACATCTGTAGACAATGTTGCTTTTAGGTATTCTGAGTAGCAGCCATAAGTAAAACTTGATCCTTTTGATAGGCAATACAATAATAGTAATTCACACTTGGGGAACAAACCAACCGCTGAGATTTTTCTTTGACATCAGATGGTAAACAACTGACTGGCTAGGGCAATAAATCAGATTAATCCCTAATCTTAAGTGTTTATGCATTGTGTATATGTTGTGTAAACTGTTTCGCCAGCTGGACCTGGTCCGACACCAGAATCTAGATTGATTTGTTGCAATGCAGAAATCAGCTACTAACAAAGAGATAAGTTGGTAATTTTGGCCCTGAAGAGTTTCCTAATTAGGAACAGAACTAATAAATCAATAAAATAGTGTCTTTCACATATCTGCATAGAGCTGCTCATGTTAAAAAATTCATATTTTAAGTATGTTTGCTGGATCACTGAAGGTTAGGTTAGCATTTTGGTGCCAGACATTAGCTGAAACAATATATCAACGGATCTGTGAGGCTACATGCTAACGTGTGCTAGCATGTAGCCTCACTGGAGAACAGAGAGAAGTTTTCTGTTTTGTTTTTGCAGGTTATACAAAATGGTGGCTTAAAATTTAAAAAATCTGAAAGCCACTGAAGTCTGTCATGACATTTCATACATAAAGAAACACATAATGCTATCCATGTGCAGATGCTAGAAGAAAAAGGCAGATAATGTTTAAACTTTGGAATTTCTTTTGCTGTTGAAGCAATACTACATAAGTTTCTGACCTTAAAACTCTGGGCCTCTGACCTAGTTTGATTGCACACTTACTTTCATTATGCACATTCCTGGAGCCGTCATTGCCTTGCATTATCCCAGGACTGAAAAACCACACTTCACAACTTTTTTTTTCAACCTGGAGCATCATGATAGCTGCATTTCACTTCACGGCACTGCGTCACACACCAGCAACTGGATATCAACACACTTGCTGAAAGTAGACCACAACTAATTTAGCAAATAAATGCAAAACTTCGTTATTGGATAAAGTGAGGGGGGGTGACAGAGTAGAGACAAGACAAGAGTCGACATCAGACTGACTTTTACTGGTTGAAGGGAGCTCAGAGAAGAGACAGGATACAACATTGATGCCGAATTAGTCTTTGTTAGGGTGTCAAAGTGCAAAAAGTTCAGAAGTACTGCTTCAATACTTCAGTACTGGGTAATAATTAGGCTACAGTTAAAAGTATTGATAACTCACTTAGTGTGCCAGGGGTATTTTGAAAATTTCACAAGCTAAGCAAAAGATTAATTCACAACATTGGCTTTTTATAAATACATGTTAATGGAATTTACCAGAGCTGTGCATAATTAGGCAACAGAATTAAAAACAACCTTAGTGAAAGGATAAATTAAATAAGATTTTCAACAACAAAAAAATCATGACATCTGCAATGATGGTTATAGTGAGACTGGTTCATTCCCAATCTGTCCCCTTCCTGGCCCCAGTGATATAACATTGCAACACAGTGTCAGAAGTAATTTTTCAATCTGCAGCATTAACACTAGAAAAAGGTGTATTTTAGGTCTTAAATTTAACCAAGTATTTTCACTGCCTAACCCACACCAAACATGAGGGTGGGTTAGATCAAAAATGGAAAACCAGTGGTCACAAGCTGCAGTTTAAAAGGCGGCTTTGTCCTACAACCATCCCCCTGACTCTGACTTATTGTTCATTCTTTTTCAGATCACTGAAGCATCAATTATTCCTGCAGTCTGGGGGTTTATATTACCTTGTGTTGATCTCAGAGACAAACCACGAAGACACTCCCATGAAGCAACACTTTTTGACTTATTATAAATTAAAGGAATTAAAGGTGTTACTGAATAAACTCAAAATCACTGACTAAAAAGTACTTCTGAATCAGTAATAAACTGTTAGGTAAATATTGTAACAATGTTTAAGTTTCATGGATGTAATACCATTGACATTCAAGCTGACTTAGAAAAACACAGCTATCAAACAAGCTGCAAAGAGTGCAAATAGTCTAACAATACTCAGTTAAGAAAATTGTCACTATTATCATCATCATTATCAAAATGTGTGATTAGAAAAACATTTTTCCCTTTATCTCTCATGCAGATGTTGCTTATCTTGCCATTTCATTTGTCTTGGCCTGACAACTTTGGCACTTCTTTCATCACTTTAGGGGATAATTCTTGCCTTAGAGTCTTTCTCAAAAGTGCACTACTTTTGTTTCAAAATACTGTGAGAGCTGGAGACATTGTTTTAAAAGAGTCATGGTTAAGTTGAAATATCAAGATAAAGAGCCAAAGGAAGACTGTGAAACCTTAACTAGTATCAAGTGTGTTATTTGTGTGCACATGCACATCCTGTACATCTTTATTTCTGTTTATGGCGCCACAGTAGGTGCTGAAAGCAGTGATCTCCCCTGATCGAATTGCAGTATTGTGCACTTTAAGTGCAAAGCAGTTGTAACTTGGTTTGATTTATGTCGACATGTCAGTCCCTGTCCAACACATAAAGCTGTCATTTAACTGTGAGAAAAATCTCACTGTTTCACAAAATGATGTCAGTTCATGATCTTTCCAAATATTGAAAGCAAATTTAATTTATTTTTAATAAATATGAAATGTTTGCCTAAAAGTCTAAATAAATTAGTGTTAAGACTGAGCTTATTGCTGCATTGTAGCTGTAAATACTGAATGGCAGTCAGTGAAATATCGGGTATCTGTAATAAACATTTATTTCAGCACAGATGCCATCTTTAGGGCTCATTTAGAGTTAAATTTAAATCTGCAAGATGTTAATTTATGTGGATTTCTATTGTGTATTTCTCTCCTGCCATCAATTTGTATGTGTACATCTGTAGGTGCAGAATGTATGTTGAAGCTGCAATAAAGTCAGTTGTGCACCTACATCCCAGTAGAAGTATTGTGACTTTCCTCTTGTGTCCATCCTGGCCTGCTGTGCGCCTGCTTTTACTCGAGCTGTAATGATAGTCATTATCACACTGTAACAGCAAACACACCTGCCAGCTCAGTGCTTGTGCCAAAAACACACCTGTATGTGGTTAAGTATAGCCTTGTCACTATATAAGGAAACGGAAAGTTAAAGCTGGCCAAATTATGGTTTGTGGGCTTTATAGCATCGTATATCATCAGCTGGATGACTGATAATTTATGAACACTTCCTGAAGGCTCTATGAAATTCTGAATATTATTTCTTCTATAGCAATCTGTTTTACACAAACTCTGACAGTCAATCAATCAATCAAACTTTATTTATAGAGTACTTTCTCATACACAGAAATGCATCTCAAAGTGCTTTACATTAAAAATGTAATGAACACCTTTGCCATGCATTTATGTCATGTCAAAGCCATTTCACTAAATTTGTGCAGTTTAGAAATGAACATATGACCTTGATCAGATTAGCCTCTCTGGTCTATCCTCAGCTCAGTTTTCCTTTCTCACAACATCCATCTGTGTGAATTTTAATCCATTTGAATGCAAAATGAAAAACAGAATATTATTCATTTATCAGTATCTAACCTGGGCTGCTTGGGTGCCCTAAGCACAACTGCTTCATGGTGTTCCCGGTAGTGGTGGTTGTCTGCAGAGTAGCATCCATACCAAAACAGCTGGTTGATGGTTGTGGGTCAAGGCTGCGTACCATTCTATTGTTTACAGACTTGCTGGTTGGTGGTTGATGTAGATGTAAACTGCTGGCAGATGATTGCTCCTCTGAGTCTTCCTTTCGCTATTTGTTTCCTCCTTGCAGCATTGATCCTACATTGATTTAGGAATACACGAAGACAAAATATACTCACACTTCAGGGATTTCACATTAAAATACAGTTTACAGATTTAAACCCATAAAAGAAAAAAATATTGAATACATTGATTATACATTTATATGTAAATTATTCAGGCCTTGTAGCAGTTGGGATTGGCTTCAACTGGGTATAATTGAACAGAAAAAAAAGCTCTGAGATGGAGGTGGGGTCACTGTGGGAAAGTCAGAGAGCTGGCAAAGGTTAAAATTCTATTTGTTAAAAATATTTCTATTCTGATTCACATGCCTCCAAATACACCAATGATATGAAATGTTGGCATCCAGTGACGGATGACAAGAAACAGAGATGATGTCATGTGTTAGTACCTCAGAATAAAACCCACCAACCATAAAAAAGCTGTATTTTGTAATTTTCCACCCATATGGTTTGGGTTTGGTTGGATTTGGCAGTTTACACATTTTGGTTAAAGTTTAGGAAAGAATTTCAGTCGACAACATTAAAGTTGAAATCCATGTCAACAAATTCAGTTAAATATTCAACTCTATTTTATTCATGTCAACAGTCTAAACTTCCAAACCGTCTGACTAATCTCTATCAAGCAATTCCAGCTGACTTGCAGGCAAGTCTGTCTTTTTTTATTTACCCTATAGGCTAATAGTCTGACATGAAAATCAGACTAAAACTCTTACAGAGTTGGCAAGTATTAACATGCTAAACATTTTAGATGTTTTAGACATTTTAGATGACAACCTGCAAACAATACATTGTCAATGTAAATATGCTAATATGCTAAAGTTAGCAGCTAGTTGTGAAGTATTCTGTGCTGTATTAAAGTTTGTTTTCCATGTTACTGCAGTGGAAACTAAAGATCAAAAGTATTGTTTGATGAGAGTTTTATAACATCTGGATATGTTTAGAACATACTTTATTAATTACTGATAACCAAAAGAGAGGTAATTGGTCAAGCCATAACAAATGGCAGACATACCTGATTTTCTTTTCCTCATTCTTACACAGTTAAGTCACCCAGTCACAAGGAATAAATACTTGTTTTAGCTACTGTGCTTTTCCCTGTTGTTTCACTGTGTGCAAGCAAGTCAGCATTTCTGTTACAAATAGGCACTGACTGAGTGATGAGTTTTAAAGACTTTTCATTCCCCTATAGAGTAATGGTAATGTGTCCAACCAAATTATTATTCTATGCTGGCACAACAACATAGATTTGGCCATGTGGATTTCTTCTCACACAGCTAAAATCTGCAGAAGGGATCATGTATTAATCAAACTTCACAGCAGAGAAACACAAGAAACTTCCTTCACCAAACAAGGGGGAGTGTACCTCCCATTTCCTAGTCTTTGGCAAATACCAGCATCCATGTGGAGCATGCAGCATGCATGATCATGCCACGTGTGTGCTCATGCTACAGCATGCACACTGTAGTGTTTGCACAGCAAACAAAGTGATTATCTTAAGTCAGTAGCAATGTTCCTATCAATACATCAAAGAAGCAAGTTCAGTCCACTACTGCTTGACTTCCAACAGTGTCATTATGGAGCTTGGACACATGCTTATTACATATAGGAGGAACATGTCATTACAACAGTTATATGTATTAGTCACAATAAACTATAAATTTTAAAAAAATCCTCATTCTTTGGTTGATATAATTCAAAGACAGATATTAAATCTGCTAAATTTCTCGGCCAAAACCAGCACTCCCACATTGATATACCAAACAAACCAGTGGATTCAGTCCAAATGTTAGTAAATGCATACCATCTGGTCAGATACTTGCTTGTAGTCCATGCCATTCCTTCCTTGATTTGTATAACAGATTTAGCTGGTTATTTTCGAAGCACTTTCACTTCAAAACAGAATGAGTAACTGCATTTTAATGTTTATTTTAATTGCAATCAAGTAAACCAGCCATGTGGTGTAACTGCAAATGTCAAGAACTATTCAGGCTTGCCCTTCTAACCAAGTTGGCCTATATGTTCGCATTGTCATGACAAAAAAAGTTGCCCAGGGAGTAGAACTGTCATCTTTTTCTTTTTCTCCTCCCCACAATTTTTCCAATAATATACGTTTTTAATTTTCTTTTTATTGGTTCATTTTTAAATATTGCTTTCTTTTTTGTGTTTATTTTATATATGTTTACACACTTATGGCTTATAAATGTTCCTCTGAAGGAACAGTTGCAGTCCAAGTAAGATAAATCCATAGCGGATAATAATAATATTATACTTACCTCTGCTAAGGCGGAGGTCATGTATTCAGCACTATTTGTTTGTCTGTCTGTTAGCAACATAACTCAAAAAGTTATGGATGGATTTTGATAAAACTTTCAGGAAATCTCAGAAATGGAATAAAGAATAGGTGACTAGATTTTGGGGATGATCTGGATCACCATCTGCACCAAGGAATTTTTGATAAGGATTCTTAACTGTCATTAGAGCTTCTAACTCAAAAACAATGCCTACAATCATTAGCAAAAAAAATTTCACAATGGCTTGGCAGAGGTCCATGCTCTCTGAGTACTTCTGTATTTATCTTCATCTGAGGGATAAGTTCCATTCTGACTCCCACAAGCCAAAAGACGCTGTCCTTTATGACCTGAAACTCACTGAGCTCCTTGTTTCCCTAATAGCAGATTTATGGCCTTCCACTGTGGGTTTTCAAATGACCCCGGCATGCTCTTTGGTTCAAGGTTAAGGGGTGAGGCCAGAATAAAGGGAGACTGACAACTGAGAGGAGGGTGTGAATGAGACAGCAAAGTGTCAGCAAAAACCTGTAAATCTGACAGAACACCAAGTACTTTATGCCACTTGTGTCCTGATTGAAAATCATTTTTATCGTCTGATGAGATCCAAGATAATTCTCAAGACAAGCTGTTCTGGATAACTACCAGAAAGTACCATTATTTTTGTATATGCAGTCTCAAACACATAAAGTATCCTCTCATGTCAGACTAGAGCAATGTTTACACATGAGGCTCACTATCTTTCACATCCTCTGTAACTTGTTCATTCCATCTGTCCCATGACCCTTCTTTTACCTCTTTTCACCAGTTTCAGCGCTTTCTTACATCTTGCCCCCGGTCTGACACACAAACACGGACACACATAGACACACTCAAACAAAGAGTCAAAAAATGACCCCAGCTGTTACGTCTCCATCAAAGGTCAGTTGGAAGGGAAAAACCCAGCAGAAGGGCTGGTCACAATTTACCAAGGGTCAAAAGGACAGGTAACACACCATCGTCAAGGTCTCCATAGCAATAACCCAGTTGTGATATACAGATAGCAGTTTTGACGATTAAACGTGAGAACCAGCAGTTTAACTGAGCAGTGATTTTCCAAAACACCACTTACAACCCAATCGAAGCTTTGATTCCCTGAGCCCAGCCTTACTCCCATCTTACCATAAACTGACACTTAGTCAAGACCCCTTGGTGTCATGATTTAACGCAGAAGATACACTTGCACATCTTGATCTTACACATGCAAGATTAATGTTGCGTATATTTACCCAAACAGTTTGTTTTCTCACACACTGAAGGGATGTAGATGCAGCTGTAGTAGTGTTATCCCCTCAGTATACTGCACATCTTCCATATTTTTTTAGTTAGGCAAATCAATCTATCCAAAACTGCTAACATCGAGGATTATTTCAGCTGACAAATATATATTGCATTTGGCTATAGATAAGAGGCGTCCTGTTGTTTGCCTGTGTTTTAAATCAAGATCCCATTTATTATTTAAAAAAAAAGAAAAAACTTTTTGAGAAGTAAATCTGCTACCATTGTAGTTCTGAACTGTCTGTAAGCAGTTTGAGAGTGGATGGCTTGGTGGAGTAGTTGAGGAGACACTCCTCAAGTTATTTGTAAATGGCTCTGTACCAAATTACAAATTACAGAAAAAATAAAATAAAATAAAGGATTTCTCGGCTTTGATAGAGATTTAATGTTAAACAGAGAACATGACACATACTAGTATATGCCATTTCAAGCAGCCCTGTTTATTGTCCATAACTTTCCTCCTTCTCAAATCTGCAGTCTAATCACTCTCATATTAAGGACGAAAGAATAATACCAGAAAAAAGCAACGCTAATCCAATTAGAGCAGGGAAACAGCCAAATTCCTGACCTTTTCTGAATACAGCCCAAGTTTTTCTGCTGTCACTTGTGAGTCAGGGGCATCTGTTTCTTATTGATGTGGTCAATGAAGTGATGTGGAAAAATAAGAAGAGAGACATTCAGACATGGGGACAAAAGTCTTGGCTCCCTGCTGTAGCAGGTCACTCTGCAAGACTCTGAAGCCATGTGTGTCCACGTGGGTGTTTGCGAGCATACACGCTTTATTAAAACCCATCCTGTCTACTCCTCCCAGCCATCTGAGCACAGCTGGTGAGCAGATATCTGGGGAGACAGAGGGACAAAGAAAACCAAAGCGGGAAATAGACCAGGATGGGGTTGATTACAGGGACAAAGGTAATTCAGGGTGAGACAGACTGACCATATATAGAGAAACAAGATGAATTAGTAACTTCATGTGTGGCCATCAAATCTGGAATTGGATACAGCTGTGTTTCAGACATTGGCTTCCTGTCTAGTGCTTATTAAGGCTTTATAAGTGATATGCTCGTCATTTAATCAATCTCTTAAATAAAGACATATTTAGATTATCATTTCTTTTGACAGTTAGAAACATGTACTCAAGTTTACTTGCAGTTACATTTATAACAATTCTGTTTAATGTTTTCCTTCTTTCACACTTGTATTTTCCATCCCTTTGTGATTTGTTTATGCATATCTAATGATAGAGTGTGCAGTAATAGCTGGTGCTTAAGTTCCCAATAATTGGCAGACATTACAAAAAGGAGAATCTGCCTAAATCAATTCTACCATTGTCTAAACACTTAACTCCAACTTAACAATCTTATTAAACAATACACAAGCAGAGTTTTAAAACCCTTCTGGCAACAAGCCACAGAAGTGTGAGAGAGATTTTGTGTTTCTAAAGTGCAGCACTAACATGAAAAACTTCTATTCAAAAAGATGGAAGAGAAGGAAATGAACCCCTGCCTCCTGATTTAACTGATTACTGTCCCACAGCAGGAGGGAAGCAGGATGAGGTCAGCAGAGAAGGAAGAAGAGTTGGAGATGAGCAGGTTTAACCTCCCTGAAATGACAGCATGGTTTATCAGGATAGAAGTTTCTGTCTTTTTACATTCTTGATCACAAGAGACAGTTTTTCCATTTCAGTGACTGAGGCAATGAAAAACAAGTTCACCATCCAAGGCATGAAGCACAGGAATCAGTGCTAACTCACTCTCCAGCATGACAGCACTTTGAATAATAAAACTGGTGTGATGAACATTTTTGGTTAAAGTACAGTAATTAAGTACAGTTGAGTTATTTATATCTTGTTTATACTAATTTAATTTTAGGTTATGTTACAATTTGAGGTCCTTAATTGGATCCTCAAAGAGGAGGGTCCTATAAAGTTTCAACTACAAAGATTAAAACAAAACATTAATTCCAATTTTTAATGACAGCTTTATTAGAGTGCTGCTGCTCATTGAAAATTTTATTGCAGTATATTTTAAAGCTTTACTGTAAAGTGGCTTTGTTTTGTTGCTTTTACTCACCCTTGAAGGTCTTGAAATGATAAACCTACAGATTTATATCCATCAAAAAGGTTTTCAGGTAAAAAAGAAAAAGGGAATTGCAAGTACATTTGTCCTTTCATTGAAAATGATTCATTTGAACTTTTATATGCATGAACATGGAACACAGTTTTGCTCCAGTTCATGAAAACTGACATAAATTTTATTAATTTGGTTTCCAGGACACAGTTTTTATTGTTGTTTTTCAGGAAACTGTCAGTCTGGATCATGTGTAGGTGTGCCATTGTGCATGCTGGGAAACATGATGAGAATTGCAGGAGTCCCAGCGAGAGATAAACATGGCCTGTACCAAGAGTTTTGTGGCATATTCATTTGTTGACTGACTTTCTTCATTTTCACTATTGATTTTATGTTGATATTGTGACAGATGGATGTGTGAAACACTAGGAAAGATGTGCTATCAAAAAAAAATACTCAACTAAAACCTGCAACAATTTTTTTTTAACAGCCAGTTTATATACAGACGTTTCCCGCATGCTGAAAACTTTTCAGCAGGCTATCAGTATCTTCCTGATAGTGATGCACTTCAGTATATCCCATTCCTTCCTTCATAGTTCATTTTACATCCATCACAAAATATCCCAACCCTTCCCATATACCCTTCACTGACAGAATAATAAACTTCACCGTAATAGCTGGTGTGGAAAGTCATAAAAGCATAGGAGTAACTGCTCTTCCCAAATTGTAGCCTTTCCTCTCTTTCAGCACATGGGAACAATCTGTGCTGTCATCTGTGAGAACTGGCATGCTTTAGTGCCTCAGAGAGGTTTATTCCTTTATTCTTTGCTTTGATGTGTATGCTGGCAAACTAGACAGGTATCTGCACACAAGCTGACTTGCAGGAAACATCCAAATGAAATATATAACATTTTACATTTAAAAACAACTGGATATCTAGCAAAAAGTGGACAGTTAGTGTCCTTTAAGACATTTTAGTTGTTCCATTGTTTCTATTTGAGATAAGGTGAGGCAAATTCATTTATACACCACAATTAATCCATGTGGCAACTCAATGTACTGTGTATGATCAAAAGAAACAGACAAGAGAGAATATTCATATTGAGTCGCAAATAATACAAGAGCATCATCAGGAAATACAGGATCATTACCATCGTCAGTGTTCATATTCAAACAAGTTTGTTCCAGATATTATGAGCACAAAAACGAAATGCTGATTCTCCATGTTTAGTTTTAACTCTCAGGATAGAAAGCAAGCTTCAAACAAATGATCTGACTCAATATCAGGGTCAAGTTGACAAGGATTAAAAGTAAATGATTAAATTAATTGATCAAATCCTTTGATCGTTCATGTTTTTTTAAATAAAAGTGACATATTTTAAACCAAAACGTAACACACTAATCTATTTTCATGGCAAATAATTTATCTAGATCCAAAACATTTATAGCTATATATTAAAGCTTTTTCTTTTCATTTTTCATCTATTTATTTTATTTTTTGTTCAGTGCTGCATTTGGTTCTCATTTAGTAATGACCTGACCTCTGGTACTATTTAACCGTGTGTGAGTCATTTCGTTTTCTGCTGTTCTTTCTGCAAAATGTACAAAGTTAACATTGCATGAGGCGAAACAGCTTGTCAAAAACACTGTCAAATCACCAGAGATTGTGATGATACCAGGTCTAACTTAACTGATGAGGAAATGCTGCTGATAAAAGTGTTCTGGGTTAAATTTGTTTAGATACCAAGCAAAATAGAAGATGACTCAAAAACGTTTTAGCTGATTTGATCGAATTAGTCCAAACTTGCTGCTTAGTAACAATGACCGACCAACTAAAGAATGCCCTGTCTTTAGTCAGCATAATGAATGGTGTCTGAGAATGTCTATTTAGAAATGAAACAGCTGAATAGCTCATTTTACAGCTAATCATTCCCCTTGGTTTGTTGGTACCACAGTCCTTTGGCAGCAGAAGAAAACATCTTCAATGCCATTATCTCAAGATCAAGGATTACTCATTTCATTATCTCAAGGTAATCTTATTAGGTAGTGATAACAAGTTAATTGTTATCTTTAAACAACAAATCTTGTTTTCTCAAGATGATTTTGTTAATTAGGTCAAGTGAAGTTTGTTTAATGGCCTGAAGGGCTTCTGCTGCCTGAAGCCGTGTTTTGCAAAATACCTATAGCCTACTTTCTTTATAAAGTGGAAAACATAAGACCATACTAGCACATAAAAGTTTTCCAGTAATCTAAAAGTATCTCCATCAATCCATATGAAATTTATTTACCACAATCTGAAAGAGTAATATTTTTTTTTGTCTAATACAGAGGTTCAGTTGATAGGCTAGGGTAAGCTAAGCTAGGTTAAACTAAGCTAGATGCCTCTTTTTCAAAGTGCTTCTTTTCATCTTTGAGCAAGTGAAACTGTATTAAACAATGGTATTAGTTCAAAGAAAAAGCAACAGATTCACACGTTAAGGCTTTTTACAGCACTTGGAGAGGAGTAGCTACGGCATTTGATAAAAGCTGTGGGTCTCAAATGTGTAATGCCATAAAAGCACTGGCCTTATCAGGCTCAAACCACCTCTATACAGACTCTACAAACCTCTTTGGTACAATCCACTGGTTGGTACACCATAATGTAAATCCTCATGTTTAGCATTGTTGTTGTCATTGAATTGTCTTTTGGACCCAGACGTGGACAAGGGTATCAATACAGTGACAAACTAGCAAGGGTCTGACTGACCATCAGAAAACAAAGAGGAGAATGCATGCCCATATAGTTATGTGTCAAACCATTAAAATTTACACTCGATACTACCAAAATAAACATTATCATGCACTCAAGAAATGTAGCTTGAGGGACTGTAAACTTAGGAAAATGTTTTAGGTAATTCATCAAGATCAAAGTAGGGTAGTTTTCTAAAAAAAAAAGTTTCTTTACTTGTTGCATCTGAAATTTAGGCTACACATACTACACATCTACTTTTAGGTACAGCATCAGAGCAAAAACATAGCACTCTGTGTTTATGGCTGTGTCAGCTAAAACTGACACTGTTTTTCTTTTTTTTAACCATTTGTCCAATGGTAGAATGCTTTAAGGTCGTACCAGATGCATGTTCATCTAGATCTGTTTTGTCGTAATATATGAGGGTATTGCAAATTAAACCAAGCAATTTATTGTTTTAATACAAAAGTTAGGGTACTTTTATTGAGTCAGCAAGCACATCCAGGGAATAAAAAAAAGTATATGATGATTCAGCTAAACGCTACCGCACAACCTATCAGATCCCATGTGGTCGTGAGGGAGGATTCTGAGCAAACACGGAAGTAACTGGTCGTGGATGACCACATCAGACCCTGCATGAATCATTAGTGTGAAGACTTAAAGGGCTGTCTGGATGTGTGTCTATGTGTGTGGGTATGTGGGGAAGTGATTTTGTGTCCTGTGTTTACCAAGAATCTTTGTTTCCTTGGTGTTTGAGTGAAAATGTGAAGGGGATTTAGCATCTCTGGCAGTCATCCAAAATGGAAAAAATGTTTACCAGTGCCGGCCCCTTAAAGCCCAGCAGCTTTTCTTTTTAAAGACATCTTACTGTCTGTGCAAGTTTTTCCTTTGTTCCTTAACCAAAACCAGAACGTATGTTTCTCAACAATATCCGTTACTAACAACAGACACGGACATCTTTGACTTACTGAAATCTTGTATGAGGTAAGATGCTGGCTAAAGTAACATGTATGAGAGTTACTAGGAATGAAGTCAGCAGCAGCGGCACACATTTACATGATTCCAATTCTGACTTTAATACGCCTTTTATCACCTAATCAATTGTCAGTCAGATGTCACCGTTTACTTTACTAATTAGGCATCCATTTTGCATCCAATTTATAGACCTCTCTCCAGCCAGTAAAAGTCAGTCTAGTCTTGTCTCTTGTCTTATCTCAGGCTCTGTCTCATTCTTTCTTTCTTTTCCTCTCTTTCTCTGCTTTTCTTGCATTTCTTTGCTGAATCAGCCATGGTGCACATTCAAAACAGCCAGTTTGTTCATATCCATTTGCTAGCATGTGGCATGGTGCATAAAGCAAAACTCAGCTGCAACATCTCACAGCGTCCCAGATGGAAAAAGTTGTATAGAGCAGTTTCTCAGCCTCGTGGCGCTGATGAGCAGCAATGGCTCCAGAAATGCACATCATAGACGTCACTGTGCCATCAAACAAGTCCGGAACGTGGAGTTTTAAGGTTGGAATTTTACGTAATGTGTCTTTAAGATTTTTTTTAAATCTTGCTCTGGTTAAAAACTAAATTACAGACTAAAATTTAATGTTGACATCTGTTCTCATGCATAACTTAGAGGATTTTTTTTACCAATATATATCTTTTCCATTGGAATTTGAATAGATTTTAGATTTTCATGGTAAGTCCTTATTCCCCCTACCACTGATTAACACAAATCATCATCCTTATGCTTACACCTTCTCTCGGTTGGTTATATTAATGTTAAGCTACAGCTTTACAATAGCAAACTACAGGTGGTTCTGTTTACATTCCCAATTCATGCTGAGATATGCTTTTAGTGAAAGTGGTGGAATATGGGTTTCTTAGACATCTGGAAGTATTAGACATTGTCAGACTAGCTGACTGCTTGCTTTAAGCCTTTCTAATATAAGCTACTGCTACATGTATGGTCATGTTCAAACAAAGGTAACCAATGGATTATTCCGGCAATATTGCTTAGTACAGCTTCATTTCTTATGTAGATATTCTTAATTTTTTGCTTATATACTTTGTAATACCCATAAAATTAAAAGAATTGTTAGTATCAATTTTTTGGTTATCTGGTTAGAAAATAACAATTTAACATCTGTATCTATCCATCCATCCATCCATCCATTTTCTGTACCGCTTAATCCAATTCAGAGTCTAGAGTAACTAAAATATACAATTAGCCACAGTTGGTCTCTTCTGATATATTTTGTATGCTTAGAGTTATGAGAGTGTGGGCTAGTCAACCAGCTCGCACCAGCTTTGAAAATATGCTAAACATAAACAAGTGGCGACATTTATTACCACACACTTATTTTTCCTGAAAATCTCAGGCTATGAGACCCGAACATGACTCATCAAAGTAACAATGTACATGTGTTTGTGGAATTGAAAATAAAACAAACAAAAACCACAACATCTGTTCATGGATTAACAATTGCAGTGTTTATTATCCATTCAAGCACAGAACTCTTATGATTTAAATTACATCTCAGACCACAGACAGAAAACACTTTCTTCAGAAATGCACAAGAGGCCGATTTGAGTTGGTAAAAGTGAAATACATATGAAAAGTCTTTTACAATGTTAGATAAGAAAAGGTTGAGACGATGAATGTTGTGAAGTTTTTTTTTTTGTTCTTTACTTATTTACAGTTGACACCTATTTAAAGCCTGTTTTGTAAATGCATGTTCGAGGATGGTATATTTGCAAATTAGCCACTTCAGTAGACCTTAGTGAGTCATCCAATACACTGCTACTCAATAAAGAACACATAAATATATTATAAAATTTCATATAGCTACATGCATACATTATAATTACCAAGTTTGCCTCATTGATAAACATGAAAAAAAAATTATACAGCTATGTTTTAATAGAATATAAATATTATATAAATATGACAGTATTTTCTAATAAATATTTTTATAGAATAGCTTTAAATAGATAAAATAAATAAGTAAACCATCACTGTACATGTCTGTAGAAGTAGAATATTGGAGGTGAAAAATTTGTGACACTGTTTTTTAATTATTTATGCATCAGAGGGTTAAATGCAGTCATGAACCCAACTCTTTTTTATTTTTTATTTAACATCCATTTTTTGTTTTATGTTTTTTGCTTTTGTTTGTTTTTTATTGTAGTCCTGCAAAATATTCCAAGAGAAAATGTTTCGCCCAAAACTTTTCCAACATAATTTTGTGTCCATTCCTTCTTGCAACATTTAAAAATGTTCTGGCATTGAGAATACCTAGCAGTCAGTTGTTTCAGGTGTTATTTTCCCTCATTCTCTCTGCAAACACATCTTAAAAAGTGGTGTAAATCAGTGGTTCCCAACTTATTTTCCTTGTAGACCCCTTCATGCAACTACCAAAAAGCCGAGGACCCCGGTTGCACCCCATGCTCAAACCATGCGTAATGCTTTCATTAGCTAGCCTGTTGCCAAATATTATTCATTCTGCCTGAGTCCTCTCCTGTCCTTTGATAAAACCAATGTAAAGGTAACTACCAACAAATCATCTGCACTGTGGAGTTTCTAGGACATGTTAGTGTTACCAGGATGAACGACTCCACTACTCAAGCTCCACTAGCTGGCCAACTAAGATTTTTTATTTTTTTTTCATGACTAAGAAAGTATGTTTTAACATATTGTTAGCAGATTTTGATTACCCCCTATTCATTCACTTTGGGATCTGGTTTCAAAAGATAGTGGCTTTGGGCTCCCAAAATGCAGTTTCCATGTGAACAAAACATCCAAATGACAAAAACTTTAAGCAGATACACTTCAACTCGTCTCGGTGTGGACATGGCCTTAATTTAACTGTCACACAGGCTCTGTACAGTCAAAGCCTTGCAGATCCCCTGTGCTTTATGGTGAACCCCTTGGGGGGGGGGTCAGGGACCCCAGGTTGGATTCAATAGCGGAATTAACTGGTACTGGTAAAGAAGATTTGGACATAACAAAGTTACAATGTCTGGTTCCTGAAGAGGATCGAGAGGAGCCGAGAAGAGCCGATAAGAACCGAGAAGAACCGAGAGGCCCCTCGGAGCGTCGACATGCGTCAAGCACTGTATACTGACCCCAGAAATCATCCATTACTCACAATAGGCTAATATTTGGGTAAAAAGTTACACGGTATCCCTATAAGTGATCACCGATCATGACCGCATTTCTTCTTTTATGGTTCTCACTATCCTTTCAGTTTTTAATAATGCATTGGACAGTTGTTAACCCAATGATAGTAGTTTCTGCAATCTCCTTTGATGTTTTCTCTGCTTCATGCATGCCAATGATTGGACCCTTTTTAAACAGAACTAGAAGCACTCAGAAAGCGCAGACCTCTGCCAAGTCATAGGGAAACTCACCTGAGAAAAATCCCATAAGGCCCAACAACCCATCCATGCTAGCATGCTAATTTAGTCATTTCTACACATTGTAGTTTACAGATGAAGCTAATGGAAATATTTTGTATCTTCCTCTAAATACTTGATGAAAAACCGAGTAAGACACAAATGAATACATTGACAATGGTATTTTGTTAAACGTCTGACAATCACCAATTTCAACGTATCGTCCTGAGTGATAGAGTCGTGGAAATTAAGTGAACATTTTTGCTAAACTAAACTCTTAATAATTTGACTAGAGAATAGTAAGTTTTACTTGATACTTTCGACCCGCTATATTTTAAAATGTGCTCTACTCCAAATTTTCAGTGAGCAGTAGAATGATCAAAGTGACTCTAGATTAATCTGTTGAAGGAAGAAAGAACGGATGAGGAGAGATATATATGGAAATGCTTACATGAGGCCCATTTTCCTCACGCTTCCTGCAGGGTAATTTACTGGATGGAACTATGAAAGATATATAGGGAGTACGAACAAATTATTGTAATGATCATTTCATTTGGAGGACTAGCTGTTTCACTAGCTGATCCACTTCAAATTGACATTAACCCAATTTGACAGCTGAGGGACTTTGAGCTCAGTGGGGCAGAGGATTAACTACAGACTGCTATACCTGCAGTGCCTACAGCACCTACAGCTAATGCTGTCCCAATTCCATACCACATACTAATATAAGCAGGTTTAAAGTATGTAATGCGGTCATGGAAGAAATGTTGCTAAAAGTATACTAAAAGATGTGTTGGTTTAAGATTATCCTGTGACTCATTACATTGCATCTCCCAGTAAATTGCAGCTGATTCCTGATGATTTAAGTCTGGGAATTGAGTTCATTAAATTGAAATAAATAGTCTATAAAGTAGAAAGACTATTTTCTCCCGAATTGCTGTGTTTTATTGTCATAAAAGAAAGAATAGTTAGATTATATGATCAGAGTTTCTCATGATATGTATATTTATGTGGCTGAGGGTTTTTTTATATCATTTTTGAGATTGTAAGATAAAAGCTTTTGGTTTAGACATCAGATGTATTCAATCCTACTTTCATCAAAAACATCAGGATATTTCTTAAGGTTTTCTTCATCTTAAATAAATTGTGAAATCTACACTAAGGATGAAAACTAGTATTTAACAAAATCTAAAAAGTGACAAATTCTAATAATTATATTCACCAACTGAGAAGGAAACATAATGGCACTGGATGGGATACAATCCTTTGTCTCCTGGGTGAAAAACCAGACTAAAGATAAAAGTAATTTGTAATCACATGATGAGAAAACAATCCACCGAAAAACTATTTAGTCATGTGAGATTGATGTAAAAATAATGAGTTTTTCACTGTGGACCAATGTAGCCATAATACATTTTGCTGTGAGACTGGGTTGCCTTTAACCATGTCTGCACTACGGGCTCATTGGCAGAGCTGGTCCCAAACCAGCTGTAAATATGATTAGTGACCGCAAGGGGCTGGAAGTGCTTCACATTTTCTCCAGCCTCCCAGGCCAAGTTCGCAGACCCTCTCCATCGACTTTACTTCTTCTAACACTACACTGATCCAATAACTCTCACTTTGTGTGGCAGAACTTGTTTTTCTGGATTTGTACCACACCATCCACTTGTACTCTGACACATTTTGCTCACTGCAGTCAAAATATGGCTGCTCTCAGTGCCAGTGAGGAAAAATCTTGGGAATCAGGTTTCCTGTTGTATTGCCAAGTCAGTGAAAAAAGTGGAACTACTTCCAGCTAGCATTAGTCTAAGGAGGAAAATATTTTCACTCAAAATATTATCATGCACTTTCAGATGACAACACTGTTCACACAGAGAAAGCATATTCATGAAGTGTGACCATCTAAGAGTCCCGGAAGTATGCGAGAGGAACATTTACACAGCATTTGCAGATCCTACCGTAAAAAAAAAGATTAAGTTTACATTATTCTTTTATTCTTTTATTTTTGTGGTTCATTGTGCTGTGAATATTTACTATAGAGAACATATTAGAGGTCGATACAGAAGCAGGCAGATGAAACTAATCATTAACTTTCACTTTCCTTGAAAATCAGTCTTCATTATATCAATTATAATTTGCAGCCGGGTTTTTTTTATATGGACAAAGATTTTACTTTCATGAGGTTCATTAAGCAACAGTGTTTTAGGATCACTGCATAGAGTAGGCTATGGATGTCAGTCCTTATTAGCAACAACTGCAGCTTAAAGCAGAGACTCAAATTCCTTGTGAAAAAGTGCACGGGTCGAGCAGGCCGACACAGTCCAACCTCAACTAGAAACCTCCTTTTGTGTCAAGTCAACAATTTTTCACTAATCAGTAACCAACAGGTTGTTCTTGAGGTAATAAAAGTAAAGCAGACCTTACAACATGTCACTGTCTTTGATTTCTGATTATCTGACTTTCAAATGTGTTCTATTTCCACAAAGACAACAAAAATACACATAGTTTCCTACCTGTCAGAACAGCAATGATCTTTTAAACAAACATGTGACAAATTAAAACTCACAATCCAAGACTTTGATTGGGACTCCTCAGTTTGAAAATATCTCATGTAGATTTGCAGATAAGTTTGCATCACACTCAAAGCTCAGGGCAAAAATCTCTAACTTCTTCATATTTATCTCCACCATCTTCAAGTCAGTCAGCCACAGCTGATAGACCATTACAGGAATCAAATAATTTTTTTTGAAAAGTACCCCATCTAAGCATCAATTCTTAATGTTTGCCTCTAAAAACTGAAGACACGGGGAAGTGACAGTGAAGCACAGGCTTTACAAAGCTGATGCGCAAGACCAATCGCTACATGAGTTTAGCCTGTTTTTTAGTTTAAACTGTTTGACCATAAAATCTGTGGTGTGCTGTTTTTAACATCTGGGCCAATTCAACACATGGTTTACGACAAGATAGTCCAAAAAAGAGGAGTCAGTATTAACTGTCTGTGACCAAACTGCAGACAACTTGTGGTAATGATGGATAGCAGAGGTTGGAATGATGTTTTCAACAAGTCATCTCCATGCCGTGTATTTATGGAATCAGCAGGTGATTCCAATCAGCACAGTAAATTAACCTGGTTCAGTGGCTGAGCAGAACAAATACACAACATGGAGAAGACCTGTTGAAGCCACAATTCCCATCTCGTTTTTTTTTTTCTTTTGACCTACACACACACACACACACACACACACACACACACACGCACACACACACTAATGATGGGATGCAGTTTGCAATATTTATCAAATAACAAACCACTTCGCCTGAGTGAACAATCCATGAACTATTGGAGGACATGCTTTTGTCGGTGTTGTCGAGGCTTCATACAAGATCATTCAAAGTGCTTCACATAAAACATTAAAAGCATTTTCAGTTTAACACTGAAATAAGATCTGCACGTTTTCTACATGTATCTTATTTAATCTACCTTCAGTTTTCCAAACTTAATGCACAGGCTGAGACATATTTTCAAAAGTTCTTGAAGAAGTTTATTCAATTTGAACATTAAATCTTTGTTGTATTCAACTAAATCGAATATAAGACAATTTAACAGCAGAGACTATTCTCTGAATTACAGGAAGAGGATTGTTGAAGCAGTTTTACCGCTAAATGAGTAAACCAGTCCGCTCTTCGATTCACTGCTGTAGATAATTATAATACTCAGCATTTCAAATTGTATCCTTGGTTGCCCTTCCCTGAATGAAGCATACAATAAAAAAGGTATTTTTACTATCATTGATATTATCATTATCATAATTTCTTAGAAACTTTTTTATGTCATATATCTTTTCCCTTTTTTTGTAAATGCAGAATATACGAAAGTGACTGCGACAAGTGTGACTTTGTAGAAAATTATTTTGCTGGAAATACTTACGAAAAACCCTTAGAACTTAAAATACTTATAGCCCTTATTAAAATTCTAAATAATTCATCCAAGATCCAAGTTTGTATCTTCTCTCTCTTTCATAATATTTTCTAATTATGTCTGTTCCCAAAATTATAATTTTTCTTTGCTTAGCTTACTTGCCCCATGTTGATAAATGTTTAAAAGATTGTGCACGTTTGTTTTTGTGCAAAAGAGACTAAAGACTTAAAACTATTGAGAATCATGTGGTGCACAATTTAATGTGAAGAAAAAAAACAGAAGGGAAACTGTCAAAGATGAAAGATGATGATGAATGGAAACAGCTGAGAGGATTGAAAGAAGGGAAATATGCTACAACACTGAATGGACAACCAAGAAAAGGAGAAGCATAAGAGTAAAACTGCTGCTCCATCATCAGTACTGACACACTTACTTTTCGTGGGCGCTGGTACACAGCAGCATGGGGAAGGGTTCCCCTTATACACAGGGGCCAATCAAGGACAAGAGTGTATGCACGTCTGTGTGTGTTAACATGTAGACGACATCAATATGTGCAGCTCAGTTCCTGTTTTTATAGGAAGCAGTAAAACGGCCCAGTTATCCACAAAATGGCACAAGCTGTGACCTAATACCACATCTAGTGAGCCACTATAAACAGAGAGGGATCAGCTACTGAATGAAATCTCCACCTGAAGAATGGGCCTATCGAATTAAAACCATATGACGAGAATCCAATGAAACAGACATGATCCAGATTACACAAAAACCATGAAAAGAAAAGTCTCAGGCCAATTAGATGTAACTTTAGAAGATGTATTAAGAGGAGATCTGATTAAGAGCACAAACTGGATTATTTAAAGGAACCTGTTGAACTGCTTCATGTTTCAGATCAATATAATCAGCTGTTTTCAACTTTCTCACTTTTATGACCTATTAAAGACCAGATTATTCTTATATATGTCCAGTTACATAAAAACATAGAATCAAATGTATGCACTTTATATCTCTTAGCCTGCCATTTTCTTGTTCGTGTCCATGGCACTTGTGCACATCATTGCCACTCACCCAGTTCTCCACATTTGTTTAAGATAGTGTTGGTAACATGTGGGTGGATTTAGTATTTCACATGCAAAGCGATGTAAATAGATCATATATATATGTGTATATCGCAATATTTTGAATCCCACCTACCAGCACAAGAGCAGAGGGGAATGTTTTGGAAAAGTGGCATTTCCCTAAAGGCTTTTTTTCACTGACCCAGAGGAATGGGAAAAATGGTTTATCCCAGGTATTTGGCTGTGAATGTGCCCTGCAGAGGGAAATTTCACTTACAGGGTGTTTGGTGGGTTGCACACAGTGTGTTGCAGTATAAATCATTGCGGACTTGGGAAAGAAAGAAAGTAAAAATTGTGATCAAAAATAAGATCAACATAGTGTCTTCAGGCAGAGGCTTCTTCAGCTGCAATAACTCCAGTACGGAAGACACTCCTGCCTTCAGCCATAAGCTGACACAATGACCTGCTTGTGTCTATTATCTTTATTAACTATATTATTCTATTTAATTCATCATTCATCCATTATTATGTTGCAACAATGTCATTTTTCAAAAAGAAAAAAAGGTTTTGTTTTCACCAAATTACCAAGTGTATCATAGATCACTGTTAAACAATCTGCTGCAGTTGTGGCAATCCTTTGTTTTTGGCACTTCCTGTTTTACATCAGTGTGGTCAAATTCATCAGAACATATGAGTTCCAGGAAACACTCTCTGTTTGTGTCTACCTCCCTGGTTTGTTTTCAACTAAAATCTTCTAACATGTTATATGCATTCCTTATGCTATGCATAATCTTTATTTTTTTAAATCTAATTTTCTTTTTTTTTCATCAGCAAGAACCTAAATTTTTCACTTTAGTTTTACCAAATGTTGAATTGATAACATCCATGATTCATGGAAAAGACATTATAAATCAAGTTCCCAAAGCATATAGTCAATCCAAGATTTAACCCAAATTCTAGATTGCCACAGAGCTGGATGACCACATCTTAACAGGACTCAGTTTCCAGATGGGGATGTCACATAAGCCCCTTCACTTCAGATTGCATTCTGTTTGGGAGCCAAACATTGCTCGCAGTGCTCAGAGCTCTTCTTATATTAAGTGTCTTTATGCCGCCCACAGTCTGCAGCCAGCCTAATCTCCCACGCTGCCCTGATGTGGCTGATGGAAGCGAAGGCCAGCCCTCGTGACGTCTCAAATTACAAGACGGTCGACATTCCACCTTCATATTCATATGCCACATTAGGAGGAGGGAGGCCTAGGCTGGTACCTGTAGTCTACACTTGTGTGTGTCTCACAAAGTGAGACGTCATGAGCCTGAAAATAAGTCTTGATTGGTCACTGGCAAACCAGCTATCTGCATGTCAACTTTCACCACCAAAACACATGCGCAGAGCATTAAGGCTGCAGTTCCCTTGATGATGACAAATACTAAAATTACTCCAGCTGCACAAAAATCTATCAACCTACAAAAAACATTCTTCACATGAGGCAGCACTGACTAAACTTTTTTGTGCTTTCTCACTTATCTGATGGGGAGGATATTGCTTTAGGGATTGTAAATTTTAGGAATGAGAGGTTTTCTTTTGCCCAAGCAAATAATTACAAGTACCATTATTAAAGTGCAATTGCAAGCATGAAATGAACCATTGAGGCCAATGTGGAAAAAATGGTGCCTGAAACAACTTGTTTCATGCACGTCTGTGCAGAGTGGAAACAGAATTCTCCATTTGATTTAGACACTGTCATCATTGATGCCAAGATAAATGCAGAATAAATGTGTGTTTTTAGATAAGGGTAACCGTAATACAGCTAATTCGAGAAGTAGATCATTGTACACATTTCCATCCCTTTTTTGGGGGGACATATATACATGCATCAACAAGGGTAACAATATACTGTTGCTCTATTTTCTTATTCATTTATTCTTTTTTTAGAACAACTCTACATTTAAATTGTTAACATGCGACACATACACATGCAAGCGCTTAGACCTAACTCTCTCCTCCTTCATTACTTTGGATAGCAGCAGCTTTTTAGTCTTTGGTCCAAGTAAGCTGAGTCCAGCTGGATCTGTCACCCTTCTTTATGGAAAAGCAAAGTAACAGAGCAAATCCATAAAATGACAGTGGGAAACGACCGAATAAAGCAAACTTTCAAAAAGAAACAGCACAGTTCTGAAAACTTTGAGCCAAAAGATGTTGGCTTTCTTAGTTCCCTTACAAGTCATAGTCTTTGTGTACTAGACATTATGTCAGGGGCTTCCCAGTGTGGTGGTTAGTGTTCTCAAAAGCAAGAAAGTTCTTGGTTCAAATCTTGTTGGAGTGGGGGTGGTCTGCTTGTGCATGTGTGGCTTCTCTAGCTACTTTCAGTCCCCCAAAAAATGTCTTGTTAGGTTAATAGGAGATTCTAAACTATTAAAATTAGTAGATGTGCGTAGCTGTTTATCCCTGTGATGGGTTTAATCAAAGGGCATTCTCCACCAGGGCTTCATAGCTGGAATAGACTCCCGAGGCCCTGAACTGGAACAGAAAACAGATGCATGCTATTTAATGCAAACAACATGTATAGAAATATTCATTGAAAGCCGAGCTTTGTGTCTTGACAGTACTTTTCAATGTTGATTCATTCTAACAGTATAAATCAACTTTGCTTACCCAGCACCAAAGTAAGCCAGTGTTTTGATGTACTGGATGTGACGAAGATTTAATTATAGCTTGACATCCCCATCTAGTGGTATGACTCCAGCAATGTCTTTATTTTTCTTTCTTTTTTCCATATCATTGAAACCAGGGGTTCCCAAACCAAACATAACTTTTCACTTTCCAACACAAAAGAAAACTATGGCAGACTTACAACTCTCACTATGACTGGTTGAAATATTTATACATTACTAATAGGTCAATTAAAACAGAGGCATAATGACAGCCCCAACAACAGATGCTATTTTTCATCCACTCATTAATTCTATTTTTTTTTTCTTTTGTAGCAATTAATGAAAAAAGAGGCTTTTAGAAATTATTTTCAAATTGTATTTTATTTTAAGAACCCCCAGTTGATTTCTTATGACCCACATGGGATCCCAAACCCCACTTTGATTACCTCTCATGTAAGCTTCTCGAAGAGTCAGTATACATATAAATGAAGCACATGTATAGCCTTACGTCATATCAAATCCAATCAAATCAATTTTTAAAAATGTTTGTACAGTAACTCAAAGTGCTTAACAAAGAAGCACAATTTAGAACAAAGATGAGATAAACATAAAACAACTACAGGCTAAAGGGACATAGAAATCGGAGATTCTGATCTTAGTACAGAAGTGAAACATACCTCCTAAACAGGACATAAAATAACCACAATAATACATGAAAAGTTATCTTAAATGAGCAATGATTTAAAAGAAAATAGTCAAAGCTAGGCCACACACCAACCATAAAAAGATGCACAAACATCCTATTAATGAACAAATTGGATGCAGAAGACTAGGAAGAGATGCAATATTGCATAATATAAGGCAAAACATTTCTAAACATTGGATTCAGAACAACCATAATTAAATTCAGAATGAACAATCTGAAATGAAAATTCCAAAAGTTTGACAAAACAGCAACAGGATGCCACTGGACCACAAGGAGATGCAGTTTTCAAAGATCAAATACTATAAATGGCATCACCATTAAAACCAGCTTAGATGGGTCTGCATTATTTCATATTGTTAAAAGAATTCATTCATAATTCTAAAACTGCAGAAAGCAGGCTTTACTCTATAACGTTTTTGCAAACTGTACTTGCTGTCACCTCTGTGAGACAAGTGATTTTACATGTTTGTACCCACTGATATAACATGAGTTAATTAAATATTTAGCTAGTTAAGTTGCTTTGAGGGGCTCCATAAATTATTGATTAACACACAAGCATAAGTTAATTACCTACAATGAGCAGAGCAGCCAACATTTGTCGCGGGCGCGCATACACACGCGACCCACGTCAGACAATCCCCGCATGCGCAAAGCCATCTGGCTTCTCGGTGTCAAGGAGATTGTGGGAAGATGATGCGGCTGAGCGGCCGGCGCGGACCTCATGCATAGCTGGCCCATCTTAGCCATAGATTTTCACTTGCCTTGTCTAGTTTCTTGCCAAATTTGCTGTTCAATGTCGAACTGCAACCAGAGCAGTGAGGAAACTAATCAGCTTTAACGACAGACGAAGAAGAAGAGCGAAGCAGCAACTGGAGAGAGTTGGGCATCAAATTGCACCGGATGTCATACGCTTTTGAATTTGAAGGATGTAAGTATATGGTTGTTCCTATAACTGTTTGTATGCTTTTTATTACCTGATTTTGCGAATACTAAATGCTTGTACAGGTTTTGGATCTGAGATCTGTGAACTCCAAGTTTGACGGTTGTTTTAGGCGTTAATTAGATCAACTGTTCGCCGTGCAGTCTAACGGACCAGCCCTTTATCCACGAGGAACCAGTTATCTTTATGTAGGTCATTTGTAATCGATCTTTAGCTATAGTTATACATATTCTTATTCTCGTCTTTATTCTCTCCTAACACATTTAGGTTAAAGCGCCCACCTGTTAGGCCAGGTCACATTTACACATTTCATTTTAGTCACCAAAACGTTTATTGATTAATTGGCTACCTCTGTTTAATACAGTAGGGCCTTTTTATTCCTGCCACATTACACTAGTTGTGTTTTTTCCCCTCCATTTTCCCCCTTTTTTTTTATTGTTGTAGGGAGATGTCCATCAAACAGGCTTGCGGATCGTTGGGCATTTGTACTTAGGCCTACATGTAAGCTCGTTGATCAATTGTATTTAAGCCTCTTGAGCGGTCCGAGCGAAACCTGCTGACACACGCGCTCCAGTCTTTTTGTTCGTGCACAAACCCGGTTAACCCTCTCTTATCTGGGTTCCCTCTGCAACCAAACTAAAACCCTGACTGGATGTGTTATCATATAGAATCCTGCAAAGATAGTCCATTCTGCAGATTATTTCATCCTAACAGCCATGGGTACCGTTGCATTAACTGCTCAGCACTTTCTTGCTGTTGACATAGTTAGGCAGTAGTTACTGTATACTGAGTAATTAATTATTTAAAGGACAACTGATCTGACGCATCGGATTAATAATAGATTAATATAAAGACAAAAGCTCTCAGCTCTGTGGTGGATAAGAGCTGTTTGTTATGTAACCTCGCCGAATTGGTCTCCTTTAGTTGCACAGCTCTCTGTCTCGGTGTACAGAGTGACTTTATTCCCAGAGTACACCTTTTTAATCCCTTAATGGGACAATGAAAAGAGACCTGGAGTGAAGTGCACCTTGAGGGTGAAAGGTGAATTTGGTAAACTTCATCCATTCCTTTATGATTAACTTTGTCCGCACAGCAAATTCAAGTTCCAACTCATATACACACACATATATATATATATATATATATACATACATATATAGA
>JBBBVU010000024.1:10184877-10201352 GCA_037177055.1 Atherinosoma microstoma | reverse complement strand
TAGATAGATAGATAGATAGATAGATAGATAGATAGATAGATAGATAGATAGATAGATAGATAGATAGATATAGATATAGATATATATATATATATTGACTTAAGTGGCAAAGAAGAGATGAACATACATGTTGTTATAATATAACAGACAAAAATGTTCTGTTTTTGTACATTAAAGTAACACTGTAACTGACAGCAATTTAACTGGATATAGGGTTTTTCACAAAAAGTTTATGAATTACAAGAATCTTATACTATTGCATCCCTTATATCCAAACATTACAGTATGAAACATTTGCAAGTATGACCAGCATGCTTAGTAAAGGGTGTGCATGAACAGAAAATTATTGGGTTTTTTTCAATGACTGTGGTGTTCTGCATCTCTGCCTCTCCTCACAGTATAATCAAGACCAAAGGTAGAGCCATGGAGGTGGTAACACATTTTGTGAATGACACTGTAGAGTTTTACAAATGGAGCCTTACTATAGCAGGTAAGCTGTTTTCACTTGTTTTTGAGCCACATACACAAGCCGTTTACCATTTAATCCATTTTTAATAAAATGTATTGTCTATTATATCGTCTAATCTATTGTTAATAGAAATGTATCTTTTTTAGAGACTCAGCACATCATAGACATACATAAAAGTTGACAACTTACATAAACGGATGGGAAGAGGTTGAAAATGGATATAAAATAGTATTTTCCTACAATGGCTGTGTAATCATATTAGTTAAATGACTGTTGATGAATGACTGAACAAATGAAGTTTCCATGGTTTTCAGTGCTATACATCAAGTTAAATGGAGATTTATCTGTGTCTTAGAGATTTCAACTGGTTTCATGCCCTATTTTGTATATATTTTATCCTCTTTCCAGAAGTATTAACCAAAAAATATGTATTAATACATATGTATATACCTAAACCAAGCTTAAGCAAGAAACAACGATTTCAACTTGAATTTATATCAGTTAGAGTATGTTCTCACCTCTTCACACATTGATGGGACTTAATTAAAAATAAGTTATAAGAAAAAAAATAAAAATAAGAATTTTTAACAGCACCAAATGCTGCTTGATGGTCACGTTCAACCGTTTACCAGCACACTACAATATGTCTGACGTGGTTTTAATAAAGTGCAAAGTGTTCATCTGAGGTTGACCGTTTGAGTTTGTGAATCAGCTGTAGACATTGGGCTGAATTATAACTTTTAAAAAATATTTTCTGCACATCTTCGCCTGACATTAACATCAACACATTTTTCCTCCAGACAAGAGGGTGGAGAACTGGCCGATGATGTCTACTCCCTCTCCCACCCTGGCCATCAGCTGCCTGTACTTGATCTTCCTGTGGGCAGGGCCTAGATACATGCAGGACCGCCAGCCCTACACACTCAGGAAGACCCTCATTATCTACAACTTCAGCATGGTGGTCCTCAACTTTTACATCGCCAAAGAGGTCAGTGGTGCTGCACAGTCAGTCAGGGAAAGACATGTAGTTGATACTCACAGATGGAGGAAGTATCCACTTAAGATTTTTGCAGGTTTCCTCAATACCCTCATTGGCAGCTTTTGAAATATCACCTTAAGCTACATTGCATGTTAATGTTCGATAAACATATATTGAAAGGATTAAAAAACTATCATATTCACATATTATAGCTCATTAACGAGACCCAAACAAAGTTATCTGTGAGAAATAGACTCTGCAGGTCTGATAATGAAATCAGTGTGTGGCTTTATAGATTGTAGGTCCACCAAAATGATAATGATACAGGTGTTGTAACAAATTTCCATACCGTGCCTTTGTAAAGAAGCTCTTTCAAATTCCTTGTCAAAGATTGTCACAACATCTGACCCCGAAGTCAGAAGATGTCTTCCATCCTTCCCTGTTAGAAGTAGCATCTGGTTTTGATGCATTCATTGTGTTTAAGTAGGAAAACAATGAATCTGGGGTCTTTTACAACATTTATTCTGACTTGTTGTGAACATCCTTTAAGTGTTTTCATCCTGCAGGTCTAGGTTGAGTCACCATAAATGACTTGTGTTCACTACTTTATCTGTGGCTCTGTCTAAATCAGTTGAAAATTACAAACAGTCCTCCTCTCAGCTTTGGTCTGACTTTGCTGTTTGCGACCTCTCATCAGCTCCTGATAGCATCGAGAGCAGCCGGGTACAGCTACCTCTGTCAACCTGTCAACTACTCAAATGATGTCAATGAAGTCAGGGTAAGCTTCCACATGCATCACCAAGCTCATCTCCGTACATCCAGTCTGCCAGTGTATGAACAACAACACACTCTCGGTGTGTAAAGTTTTTACTAATCATATATAACAGTGAGGCTAAGCAGGTAAGAAACAAAGAGCTGATGAGAAAGGACAGTTTGTATTGGCTGCTTTTAGTACAAAGAGGGTGTGGCTATTGGTCTCGCCACCCTGAAGCTCCACCCACACCTCCACCTTTCGGCCTTTGCTCTGTCTCGGTGGCCTTAGGGATAAGAGAAAACACAGTGTCATGGATTAGAGAGCAGCCTTGTTGGATATTGTGCATCAGACAGAAGGAATATTGCAAAGTTAGATTAGAGAATGTCTAGGTATTTTAGGGGGGGTTGATTCTATGGGATTATTTCATGTGAATACATCCAGAATATTTTTTGAAAATAATGTCAGAATAGGGATCCGGTTCATTCATTTGTGCATTTTAGACCGTACAAGATTAAATGCAGCATGATTGTGTCCGATAGCTTTCTCTGATCTGATCAGTAATTCACCCTGACCCTTTTGTGTCTTCAGATAGCCTCTGCTCTTTGGTGGTACTATATCTCCAAAGGAGTTGAGTTCTTGGATACGGTCTTTTTCATCCTGAGGAAGAAGTTCAACCAGGTCAGCTTCCTCCACGTCTACCATCACTGCACCATGTTCATCCTCTGGTGGATCGGCATCAAGTGGGTGCCTGGTGGCCAGTGTGAGTAACAGTATTATCATTGACATTAGCACCCAACTGCTGAAATCTGACGTGTCTATGTACATCTCAGCTGCCCGGGAAATAACAAACCAAATTTACATTTCTGCAGCATTTTTCGGTGCAACCATCAACTCTTCCATCCACGTCCTCATGTACGGTTACTATGGCCTGGCAGCCTTGGGACCTCATATGCAGAAGTACCTTTGGTGGAAGAAATACCTCACCATCATTCAGATGGTGCGTATTATGCTTCGAAATGCAGCATGAATTTAAGATTTATCTTATGATGGTTATTGTTTGGGTTATCAGATTTGGTTGTGGACATCAGACTTCTAAAAATGTTTTAGTGTTTCTCTCTGCTATCTTAAAGAACAAGTGAAAACAGCTGACCTGTCTTACAGGACAATTAGACACAAAGACACAGATAGCTTTTTAAGCCTGTAGAGAATTGCTGCAAACATGCCAAACATTTGCTTAAGTTGCAGCTGAAGCTAATTAGATATATGTCTGATAATCAGTTGAGGCTGAGAGCAGACAGCTCCTCTCCCTCTTTACTATTTATGAGTCTCTTTGCATCAGGGGCAGGAAGCAGGAAGAGAAGGAGAGGATGATGCCACAAAGCCGGTTTAATGACTCAAAGTGTGTTTAGAAGTCTGCTTTAGTAAAGAGTGGTGTTCAGTAACTTCGCAGAACAATCAGCCTCAAAATAGATACATTTGTTCAACATAATCTGTTCTTTAAGTATCTCACAGTCATGTAGAGAAATCCCAGAAAAAACAGAGGTTATCAAGAAGACAAAATAAAAATAGTCAAGAGCTAAAATGGCAGTTAAGATGTGTAACAATGATCTATTTTTCGCTGATTTCTTCTTATTTTGACTCAAATTGGTTTTTTTTATAGTCTTGAGGAATGGCTTTGAATAACATAGTTGTGTGTGTGAGGGAAACTTTTAAATTTGTGTGTACATTTTGTAATTTGCTATTTCCTGCAGAATCTTTTTATATCTTACTGAGTTTTGAATAGCTTTAATGTTTTTTTTGTTTTTTTTTAACAGATCCAGTTCCACGTAACCATCGGCCATGCCGGCCACTCTCTTTACACTGGCTGTCCATTCCCCTGCTGGATGCAGTGGGCTCTGATTGGCTACGCCGTCACATTCATCATCCTCTTCGCTAACTTCTACTACCACGCTTACAGACGCAAACCTTCATCGCAGAAAGCGGGCAAACCCGTGGCAAACGGCACTTCTGCTGTGACTAACGGTCACAGTAAAGTGGAGGAAGTTGAGGAAAATGGAAAGAGGCAAAAGAAGGGAAGAGCAAAAAGGGAGTGAAGACAGCAGAGGGGCTCGCCTGGCAAAAAGCAGAAAGAGGACATAGGAGGAGGGAAGGGAGGGGAGGGATTGCGAGGAATTCAAACCAGATGACCATCCCTGCAAAGTAATGTAGATGGATGTGACTTGGGACCAACTTGAGAAGGTAGCAGTGTGTATTTGTGGGTGTGTCTGTAAGGCATTCTGGTTTTGAGAGAAAGAGAGGGGTGCTGGTTTTCTCCATAACAGTTTTTTTTAACCATGAAAGCAAAATGCTGATTACGTAGGCTCCATGCTTCTCTGTCCAACTGTGTTTTGGACCCTAATAGGACCAAAATATTAAAGGACCTGCAACCTGCTCAGCATCCACAACCAAAATTCACCTCCACCTTTTGTACTCTGGATTCCAGTATTGTTTTATCGGAGAGCTTGAATAGTCTTTAATTTGCTCATTTTATTTACTAGTGCTCTAAAAGAAAATGTTGATTAATTTAACTGTTACCAAACAAACAACATTGCAGAGGGGTGTTTTTGTTTGTTTTTTTAAATTATAATTATAATTATTTGTTTACAAACACTTAGTTGAGTTCAACATAATTAGCGAAGAAACGACAAGATTCTCACATTTGCCATCTGCTGTATTCTTTGCAGTCATCTGCAGCATTTACCAACACAACTTGTCACGGACTTTGCATTTCTTTGCTGTCTCTAACTGTGCTGCATTTACAGAATAACATGCTGTTTTTCTCTGTGTTCATTGTGAACTAAAAGCCTGATTTAAAAACACTTGGGATGAAACTGTAGAGTTGTTTTTTTTGAATTCCGAAAATTTGTGATGGTATTTGTGAAAATACATATTTTTGTGCGTCATCACGGTTTATTTCTCTTCTCTTTTTTTTTTTTTTGCTGTGCGATGTAGCTGAGGTGCAAGAGTCAGAGTTTGAAGTTCAATTCAATATTGTCTCACTGCCACGTAGGACTGAAGGGAAACGCATTCAGAAGAGAGAGCTTTTTTTAAAGAAAACAAACGGTCATTTCATTGTCTTATTTAAAAAAAAAAAAAAAGTGACACAGCTTCCTGGCTGCACATATAACTGAAATAAAGACAGTGTCAACACTCCATAGACATGCTTGTGTGTCCTTGTACTGGTTTTGCCATGCACGTATGCATAGGTCACTGCTTTTGCAAAAAAAATCAGTTTAAATTCAGTTTTGCTTAAATCAGTGCAGTCACAAACTGAGGCCTTCCCATCCCACCTCCTCCTGTTTTTCAGTCATCCCTGTTTTCCTACTCTTTCTTCCCTCCGCAACAGAATCTGCTGGATGGAAAGATCTCTTAAAAGAGTGTGTGTGAAAGAGGCAAAGGAAGACTATGTCTTTGGCCTGTTCAGACAGATCTGCCCTAATCTTTGAGTGCAAATTGGCTTTAGCTCCAAAAGAGCTTATTTCCACGTCACTCCATGAGTTACTCAAGAAAGCAGGTCACTGAAAGAGAAGCCTCCACTAATCTGCCAACGGTTTGAGGTAGCAACTTGGCAATAAGAGAAAAGGGACATTGATGCTGTGATTTAACACAATTATGTTCAGGAATCTGCTGTTTTTCACTTAAGCTCTATGCACCCTCCATATTTGGTGGACTAATTCCATCTGGTACTGTATTTGTCAACTATCCTCCACTGCTCACACTTATTTTGTTGGGGGGTGGGGTAGGGGTGTTGAGAGTTGTTTGTATTTCAACTTATTTAATTGTTACTAACTTACACCTTTTCCAAATGCTCCTCTCTATGCTACTCCACTACTTTACGCTTACTTTCATCCTGATGAACCATCACCTCTCTCTCTCTCTATCCACACACGTCATCCAGGTGGAGGCAGACGGAGGCCTGAGGGTGTAGATGTGAATGATAGACTGGATGGGATGAGTAAGAGGAGGTGTATTTGTCCTCCTCAGGGACAAAGAGGGATCTAAACCAAGGACTAAGAGGATTGCAGAAGGGCATAGGCTTTTAGCACAGGTCACAATAACCTGCATCCCCCCTGCTGCTGCTGGAATGAGCAAAACATGTATGCACATACATTAAACGGACCTTTGCCTTAGATTCTGTTGGGCAAAGTTAGCAATTGCACAATAATGGAAAAGTTATAGAAATTTGTGCAGTGCATTCAAATGCATTCCAAGCATGCAATTCTGTCCTTGTCTTTAAAAACCTGCACGTTTATTAAGTCTCATAGTTTTAGGAAATTGCTGACAGTCTATAGACCCCAATAGGCATGAGGGTGAAGGGTCAGTTCGCAGGGGTTAATTCCTTACAAACCTTACCCATCATCTCATTACCAATTAAATGACTAAGAGAGACTAACAGTGGAAACAGTCAGCGTTTTATTGGCTCTGTCTGTGCAACAGATTACCTTTAGTGCATGTGCAGTATTTGTTTTGTGCATGAAGAGCACCCTCTGCTGGAGCAGAATTATACTTCTTGATAAGATACAGATGAGAAGACATAATACTGTGTGCACACCTACTGCTTTTATCAGCTCAGTCTGTTACATTAAAAAAGAAAAATCCAATAAAAGAAATATAAAGTTTCAGATGAGTTTAATCTGATTTAAAAATCATGCTAGATATGAAATGATTGAGATGATTATGATTGATTTTTCTCCAGTTTTTTTGTTGAAAGGATCTGAGTATTTTTGGGTGGGGACTCAAAATATTAGAAACAAAAGGCTGTAATCTGATAGAAAAAAAAACAGACAGTGAGCAAAACCCCCATCAATACCATCCCTACATGGATGGTGAAGGCAGCATCATTCTGTGGGCTTTACTGGTGTTGGTTTCAGTTCATTTTCTGTGCCCTGCCAGAAACAAATTGTTTGGTCAGTTTGTTAAGTTAGTGTCTTGTTTTCTTACCATTTATTTTGAGAAAATTCCTGCCACTTTGACCTCTTTTTTAAGGACTATTCTCACTTGTTGATTTATGATTTATATGTAGGAATTACAATTTGCTCCAGTTTTATCATCAGCTATTACAGTAATGTTTTTTTTATCTTATCAGCTAGACCAAGTGTAGGTATGTTCGGTCCTCGAGAGCCGCATTCCTGGAAGTTCTACATGTTTCCTCGCATTAACACTCCTGATTCAAATGACTGAGTCACTGTGCAGAACTTGATCAGCTGTTGGATCCATTTCATTTGAATCAGTTGTGTTGGGAAAAAACTAAAACCTGGAAAGTGCCTAAGCTAGAATAAGAAAACTAATAAGACACTGGCAGGAGGCATTCTTCACAATGAATGGGGATATTTTTAGATACTTTGATTGTATAGCCTACATCTGCTTTTTGAATACATAACTTGTATATTTTCAACATAAAGGCGTAAACTACTTTTACTCAAATGATGGGGAAAACTGGTGATTATTAAATCCTTTGTTTTAAATCAGTGTTCTGAAATGTCAAAATATTATTTTGCAGAAATATTGAAAGGAATTGAGTGAAATGGTGACCACAGCATGTTTTTACACAATCCATTAGAGAGGTAGCCGTATCAGTAGCCCTAGGCCTAAACAAAATAGGAAAATAGAGTCATGAACACAATATTCAGCTTTGTCTCTGTTAACCTGCTTTGGCAGCATCTAGGTTAAAGTCATGCCAATACTATTACATTTGAGAAAGAGAAAGATACGCTTCCTCACTAAGGAAGCAGGGGGTATGGATCTGTGGGTGTGCGCATGGGGGTGCTTGTTTACTTCCTGGTTTAACGTCGCCCACTTTTACGTCATGACCCTTTCCCCTGCAGTGCCTGGTGGTGCCCTGTGTTTGTGTCGGCCCCCAGTGAGCTTTTGGTAAGTCCAAATAAACGTGAAAATACTTTGGTTAGAACTTATTTTTATCATTTTATTTGTTGGGTAGCGTTAGCTATTTTGTCCAGAGGTGTTGTCTGTCTCTGCTGGATCGGGAAAGGCTTGTGTAAAGTTAGCCCACGCATGGTTTTGGACGAGAGGAGCGCTCCCTGCGGCTGGAGAAAAGCGACACCTAGCGGTGGACTCACTGAAACGTCTTACTGCAAGTTGAAACTTAAAAATTTCGGTTGACGCGATATTTAAACCGAGCTAAGATTTTTACTATAAACCTGGGTGGTTTTGTTAATAGCCTTGCCTAATTTCTGTTCATCGTAATGAAGTAGTGCGTGTTTAATTTACTTTAGCAGAGAGGAAAATGAAGCCAGCCGCCAGCGGCGCTGCAGATCCTTCATCAACATTAACGTCAACGGACAAAAGCTCAGGGAAGAGGAGGAGGAGACAGCACCGGGCTCCTTCACCGGCTAGTGCCCAAAAAAGTGCCCGACGCTCAAGCAGCTTAACATCCTCTCACTGTACAGAAAGAGGCAGAAACATTGCTGTGAGGGAGGCACTGACGTCTGCTGGCGGAAGAGAGAGGGAGCCCGAGAGCCGCGGTGGAGCAGCTGTTCACCCGAATGGTGCTGAAGCTGATCTAGTCGGAGCAAACAGGGCGGATGCTGTCGGGGAAGGTCCGGCACATTCATCCGCACCGACCTGTCGCTCCACTTTACGCATACCGTTCTTCAAAGGCGATACTAGCAAGCGTTTGTTGACGGGCGGAGTTTCCTCCTTGAAGGTAAAAGAGAGGAAATCCGCCGAGGAGCAGGAGAGAAGCGGCGCCCCTGTTGGCTGCGGAGTGGGCCTCGGGTTGAGTTTGTGGGGAGGAGGATGCTTACAGACTGAGCTGATTCAATTTCATCTGCAGAAGAGATTGAAGAGGAGCGGTGCAAACATGCAAACCAAAACGGATAGCGTGGGCTCGGTGGAGGCCGCGGAGGGCGAACAGGAGCCGGCTGCAGAGGCGGGGTCCATGACACAGCAGGACCAGGCCCTCGAAGAAGAGATGGAGAGGCTGCTGGAGGAAAACGAAGATCTCAAGGTTTGATCATTAAAAAAAAATTGAATGGCTCTCTGTCATCTGCTAGAAATAATTCAGAATGCATCACCGAAAAATTGAACGAATTATAAGCCACTGAAAATAAGTAAACATCTGATTAGGATGGCAAGAAATGTTTTTTTTTCTCTAAGGTTTGGATCCATTTATTCTTAATTAGCCTAATTCTTGTAATTGCTGTGTCATTGTTGGCAGATAGATAGATAAACCAGTAAGCATCAGTTGAGCTGTCTGATCAACATCCTCCATGCTTCAGCAGGCCTAAGATGAAAACACATTATAGCTACGGATGCTAAATTAGTTATTGATTATCCTGGCAGTGATCGGGTCAATAAAATGTAAGTTTAGAAAGAACTATCAGCACTATCAGAGATCTACATTGCATATATGTCAAGAAATGATTTAAATTTAAAGTGGCTGTGTTCTTTAGAGTGTATATTTGTTTGAAGATGGTTATATTTTGTCAAAGTACTCCATCGTGAGTGATCACTCAAATACAATCAAGCATGTCATTCTGCAAGTGACATACGAGTCCCTTTGTTGTGATTGAACTAGTGTGAAATAGAAGAGATGAGGAACGAGATGGAGGAGATGCGGGACACTTTCTACGAGGAAGACACTTGTCAGCTGCAGGAGATGAGGCGAGAGTTAGAAAGAGCCAATAAAAACTGCCGGATCCTGCAATATCGACTGCGCAAGGCTGAGAGGAAGAGGCTGCGCTACGCCCAGACTGGAGAGATCGATGAAGAGCTGCTCAGGAGTCTTGAGCAGGACCTGAAGGTAGAGTGGGGGATGAGGAGCTGCAGAGGTGGATCTGTGATGATATTCAGTTCTTATTGGTTGATATTCCAGCTGTTGATACAGAGGGAAATCATGCAGACTCGGTATAAATTTAAATGATTGTAGACTCACCCCTAATTGCTTTAATGGTACATGCATTATTATTATTATTGGAAAGGTTTTAATCATTTAAAGCATGTAAAACACACACAATTACATAACTTGAGTTTGAGTTAACAGCTTGCAATTGTACTTATGATGGCGCTTAATCATTCTTTTGTCCCTGAGATTTTTCCATGCTTATTGCAGGTGGCGAAGGATGTGTCTGTGAGGCTGCATCATGAGCTGGAAAAAGTGGAGGAAAAGCGCACAAAGACAGAAGATGAGAACGAAAAACTGAGGCAGAAACTCATAGAGGTGGAAGTGACCAAACAAGCACTCCAGAATGAACTTGATAAAACCAAAGAGGTGAGCATAATATAAACTCTGATTGTTTTTGTTTATATGCAAAGCATCATTGTGTGAATTTTAACTTGTTGTGTCGATATATACACCAAAAATGGCCTGGATTCTTTATAAAATAGCCATAATGATCAATTATAACGCAGTTTTAGCATCTCAGATCAAAGAGGAAAAAAATAGCAGGACACATACATACTCACAGATGCTGCAAAAATAACCATAAAATGAAAAACAAAAGAAGATAAAGATACATTTTGCCATCTTTTATTAGTCTCAAAAGAGAAGAGGAAGCAAGGATGTCCAGAAGACTGACAAGAAATCCGCACAGACTCCAACTGAGGTGAGACACTATTGCAAATATCCTCATAATTTAATGTTGTTATCTAGTCTGCACTGTATTAACCAGTGTGGCTCTGAGGAATACATTTTATCCTGTATAATTTTCCATAGTGTGACTTCTTTTTTTCTTTGGCCATCTTGTTGCAATGTCCTCAAATTAAACATTTGGCTTTTTTCTTCAGACTACCAGAATATTGTAATTAAAGCTGAGAATTAAGGCTCTGGCAATTAAATGAATGTCAACATCTGTTTGGTCCAATAGAGTCAGCTTCTTAGGTCAAAGAGGCTGTAGTAGTTAAGCTTCACTCTAAAGTCTTTCCATCTTATAGCAAAAACTGACCTTCATGGCAACAGGGTGTTTCATCTTTTTCTCCTTGCCAGCTCTCGTTTTTTTATTCTTTTTCTGTTTTAGGAGGACAACGATGACCTCAAGTGCCAGCTAGCTTTCATTAAAGAGGAAGCTGTGCTTATGAGGAAGAAGATGGCCAAGATTGACAAGGAGAAAGATCGTCTGGAGCAAGAGCTGCAGAAGTATCGCTCCTTCTATGGAGAGCTGGACAGCACCCATCCTAAAGGGGAGGCTGGGGGTCCTCCCACCACCCGTGAGTCCGAGCTGAAGCTACGGCTTCGTCTGGTAGAAGAAGAAGCCAACATCCTGGGGAGGAAGATAGTTGAGTTGGAGGTAAAAGCTGATGACGCTATGTGGGGGGGTGGGGGGGTTGAGTGGAAGTTCATGTGATTTGAGCTATTCCTCATTTTTTCAAAACAGGTAGAGAACCGTGGCCTGAGGGCTGAGCTCGACGACCTCCGTGGTGAGGGAGACAGCGCCGGGGGCTCTGGGTGTGGAGCGATGGGTGGGTCGGGTGGAGGGCGGGGCCTGGGGGATGACCTGACGGAGCTCCGACAACAGCTGCAGCTGGTGGAGGACGAGGCGGAGCTTCTGAGGAGAAATCTCGCTGATGCTGAGGAGCAGAACAAGAGGGTGACCGCTGAGCTGAACAAGTTACGCTTCAAGGCCGGTACGCACGAGGGAGGTGCCAGGCATGGAGGGGGAGTCGCAGGAGGGGCAGCAATTGATGGAGCAAAAGCAGAAGCTCTGCAGGAGGAACTGAAAGCTGCAAGACTACAAATTAATGACCTGAGTGGAAAGGTAATGTAAGACTGAAAATATGTGGAAAGCTAGTAAAGCTGAACTACGCTAAAACAGCTAAAAGCTGTCCCATTCTGAGTTTTGCCTCTTTCTTTCCAATCAGGTAATGCAGCTGCAGTACGAGAACCGTGTGCTCCTCTCCAACATGCAGCGCTACGATCTAGCTTCCCACCTTTCCCTTCGGCCCAGCCCACGGGACAGCGATGCAGAGAGCGATGCTGGTGGAGCTACAAGCGGCCGTCGCGAGAGCGACGAGGACTCCACCTCCTCCCGCCTGCTCCCACCTCACCGCAAACGTGAGGGCCCCGTGGGTGGGGAAAGTGACTCAGATGAGGTGAGAAACAATAATGGCAGCAGCCGATGCATGACGCCCACACTGGGCCTCTACACCCCGACTGGGCCAGAGGGCGCTGCCTCCTCCACGTTGGCCCGCTTCCTGCCCGGTGGCCGCTGCAGCCTCCGTGAGAGGCAGCAGATGATAGACATCCGCGTGGAAGCGGAGAGGCTGGTTCGCACCATCGACAGGCTCATAGCCGACACAGCCACCATCATCTCGGAGGCGAGGGTCTTTGTTTCAAATGGAGACTTAATGTTTGCAAGGGGAGGAGAGGAAGGTGGAGAAGAAGATGGGAGCAGGATCAGGGAACATGAACTGTTGTATCGCATTAATGCTCAGATGAAGGCCTTTAGAAAAGAGCTGCAGGCTTTCATTGACAGACTGGAGGTGCCGAGGCTTGAGGACAGGCAGACGGAGGAGCCGCTGTCGGTGAGAACAAGAGTGAATATGTGTACTTGGTGGCATCCAAACATTTCCAAAGAGTAAATGCTGATTCTGCTCCCTTCTTTTTCTCACTCGTTCTCATCTGTTATATTTTTTGTACCTCCTGTTTTCCTTCACCCAGATGTTCCAGCCCATCATTTTGCTCATCCTCATCCTTGTGTTATTCTCATCCCTCTCTTATGCCACCATCTTTAAACTAGTCTTTCTTTTTACTCTCTTCTTTGTTCTGTGATGTAAACCTCCCTTAGTTCGCACTATCCCTTATTTGTTTTTAGCTCTGTTGATGTTTTTTTTTCCATCCCACATTATTTGTTGCCAAGGTAACCAAAAGCACAGAAAAAGCTCAGCACTTGCCAAGGCCACTCAGGCATTGGCTTCAACACTGGAGTCTACATTGTCACAACACGTTACTGTCCGCATCACTCAGATAAGGTGAGTTACGTTGTGCTTTACCTCAGATTATACTGAAAACTGTAAATTTGAGCATTTAATTTAAAAGTAGATTGGAGTGTAATTGTGTTTTAGACTGGTTCATATGGTTATCATATAGTATTTGAGGTTTATTGGACAAGTCATCATTATTCTACAACCCATGCAAAACAAGCCATTTGTGCAGAGACATTTGCAAATGTGTTCTGAGTTTATTTTTTCCTACAAATATAGCTGCATGATTTCATGATATTTGTCTAACTGACCCAACATCAGATCATTTTGACTATAGAAGTGTATTATTCCACTTTGGAATAGTCACACAGTTATATCCTTTAGTACTGAGGGTTAAAACTCCGCTAGATCGCTGGTGCCCCTTAGCGTCATGGCTTATATTGTCAACAATTTCTCAGGAACGGTAGTGTGTAATTCTGTGGGGTAAACTGTGATTGATTGCTTACCCTTAAGGTGATCTACGGACATTTTCCAGGCATTTATATCCCATCCAGGAGGTTTAAAATCCAACCACAAAATGTAATGTTTATTCAGAGATTGTCCATAGTAAATCCACAGTGAGTGATCCATGATAACCCATAGCCTATATTTATCACATTTGCGTATTTAAAAAAAGATTGCTATCACGACTATGTTGCTAAGACATCTCTATTTTGACCCAGAAATTATGATTAGGCCACCATCTGTCAAACTTTCTACCAATTGCATAGCTTAAACAGATGGTAATGTCCAATCAGGAGCAGGCAAAGATCAACAAGTGACAATAAAGTTAAATGTCTGCCTGAAAAGAACAAAAACAATGGTCCTCTGTGGCCGGAATAAAGCGAAGAAGATGTTTTTGACGCACAGTCGTGCTAAATATGAAACTCATCGGCTGAATAGTAAGATTGTGAGAAGCTAGCCTTCATATTTAGCACACATAAACAGTATCTTATCATCTACATTTCAGCCTTTCATGAGCATAAATTCCAAAATGTGCTTTCAAGTCAGCATGAAAACACAACCGTGTCAGCTCTGGGTGAGGAATCATGAGATAGAAAGATACCTATGTGGTGAAATTCAATAGTCCCTCTGAATGAGACACATTATCCTTTTTTTGTTTTCATGGGAGTTTCAAGGCTTTCCCACCACCGGAAGCGATTATCTTCTAAAGAAGATTCTGCAACTGCCTGAAATATCTAATTTGTTGCCCAGAACGGAGGTTCTTCTATGCATGTTTTTATGCTAATATCAATGCAACATGTATCTGAACCGATCCAACTTTTACCATCATCCACGCACACACCATCTCTGACTTGCAGTAAATGCTCTGAAAAGTAGCTGATGCTTTCCACATTGTCTCACTTGCTGGTTCTTCTCTGCAAGAACATATTAGTGATCCCACATGCGGCATGTCTGCCGTTTGGAACGCCAAGAACATGCAGATTTCCAGCATGTGTGAAAACAGCTCATGATACATTTGCATAATACTTTCCTCTGGTGGCTTGACTGGCATCTGAAAGAATGAGCAGCTGCCTCAAATTTATCTTAACCAGTCTGTTTACTGATTAGAGTAGACTTGGCTCTAAGGGTGGTAAACATGACAGAGACATGACAGCAAGTGAAGTCTTAAAGTTTCAATATGTTATGCCTTTTAAATGTATTGTAACCGTTTTTTGCTGCCTCTTGGCCAGGGCTCCCTTGGAAAAGAGGTTTTTAATCTCAATGGGACTTCCCTGGTTAAATAAAGGTTAAAAAAAAAAAAAAAAAATGTTTGTCAGAAGTATAGAATTTAGTAACCATTCCACTCTGCTCCTATGCTCTGATTTAATTTTGCTACTATAAATATTTTCTCTGAACTCAACTTTCTCTTTGTTTTCCAGAATACTTGCTGTGCCATGCTGCTGTTGTTGGCTCAAGGTAAAGTAAGGACAAAGGTTTGTTTATATCCCTCCCCTCAACTCACAGAGGGTTTGTGATTTAGTGGGGAAAACAACAGGTGGAAGAATGATGATCATGGGGCCTTTAAAACTTGGAAGGCATGTTGATCACCATGTCAAGTGCCAAACGTTGGATCTTGTCGTCTAGGGGCACCAAAATTCCCAGCAGAGCCTCTGATTATCAGCAGGCGTTTATAATTGATGGTGATGCAGATGAACATTAGCAACTGCCTCCTGATATCATTGCAAACCGTTGAGATGAGTCAAGACCCCAGGTTCAAGTTGCTCTCGGATATTTATCTCTTTTGCACATTTGCATGCATTAACTATGATGATTGTGTAGATTGTATTTTACTAATTGTATTATGAAATACTGATGCCTGAGATCATAAGTGAATAAATTTATGGATTTAAGAATGTAAAGCATAACTTATATGTCAGACATGCTCGGCACCCCCTTTTCGTGACTATCTTCAATAAAGATATTATTGACTATGACACATTGTTACTCACTGTGTCACCCGCACCCATTTGGCATCCTTTGGAAAAATAATTTGCCACACGACATGGTCACAAGACAAAATCTGCCCAAGCATCCTAAAGCAGAGTAGCAACAGAGAAGCCTATTGGCCGAGAGACGGCAGCAGCTGAAATAGCTATGTAAACACTTTCCCTCGCTCGGTGCGTCCCAGTAATTATAGCCGAGATGCTGGTGACGACTGTCGTCCCATCGAGACTTCAAATAAATTTGACATTATGCCATTTGATCCCGACTCCTAAAGGCGCGCTCACGTAAACACCAGAGTGGGTGGTATAAAATCTGGGGACCTCGGCTGGTGCAGAAGATGTTTATCATTTAGCTTGAGCGCTCCGGACCATAGCCAAACCACGTCAGGAGAAAGGGGGCCCTTTAAATCGAGTCCGAGGCGCTTTACGTAACACATCGGGGGGGAAAAGTGAGGGGAAGCACGGCAGAGAGGGTACTTTACAGTTTGGCATCGTGGGGAGTGAATGTGCCGGAGAGAGCAGAGCAAAGAGCCCGGGGACTAGATTTGGTGGAGGATTTATACTGGAATTTCTCTGTGTGGCGCCAGGTAAGAACGTTGAGTTAAACAAAGCCTAAATAGCCATATTGTTTTTGAGGGGGCGATGTAGCTTTCTATAATCTCAAAAACGTTTCATTTCATCTACAGAGACATAAAACTAATTTGACATTTGTCATAGTTTGATTTAATTTTATGTCATGTTTTTTTTTTGTTTGTTTTTTAACTTGTGTTTCTGGCTTAGAATCCCTCCGCTCCTCCCTCTGTCCACAGGACATTCAGTCACTTTACTATGCATAGTTACAAGATTATTAATATCTGTGCCCCTCTTGCA
>JBBBVU010000024.1:10153784-10174456 GCA_037177055.1 Atherinosoma microstoma | reverse complement strand
TATAATCTGTAACACTGAGTGTGATGCTGAATTACAATCACAATGTTATATCTTTGATTATTCTTCTATTTTATATATTTTCTATTCACCTCATTTTTATTTGCCATGTCATTCATTATTAATACTTTTATTCATTCAAAATTAAATGGGGTTTATGAGACTAGAACATTCTCCACTAACTACGTACTCTTGGACCTATAAACGTTCTAGCATACTTGCAGTAAAATAGGCTAGTCACAGAGACATTAATCATTTATCCACCCATCTATTTTTGATACCTGGGTTATCCTATTCAGGGTTGCTGCAGCATATCCCAGCTACCTTTGGGTAAGAGGTGGGGTATATCCTGGGCAGGTCACTAGTGCATCACAGGGCCAGCGCTGACAAAAGAGACAAACAACCATGCATTCTCACTGTTCAGGGTCACCAATTAACCTAACACGCATGTTTACAGACTGTATGGGGGTAGCCTGAGACAATCCACACATACTGTATGTACATGGGGAGAACATGCAAACTCTGCATTAAAGCTTAGATTCAAACCAAAAACTTTCTTGCTGAAAAAAGCACCAGCGCTCACGAATGCATCATGCAGGCCATACATTTTACGAATTAGGAAACAGAATCTATTAAGTGGCAGATATATACATATATACATACATAAACAGATATAATATACAACTACTTCTGATAATAATGTCCTTACATTAGAAAGAATATGTAAATAAATGGTATATTTGGGCCAATACAATGCTTTTCTGTTGAATATGGCATATCTTTCTTGATATGTTTTCCCTCCCATAAACAATAAATTTAATCTAAGTTAACAATTTTGGAAGTTGATGTAAAACACAACGCTACCACAAAAAGAAGCATTATGTTTATCATCCATCCATTATAGCTGTAAATATCCTCTAATCTAACATACAACCATAAGGCAATAAATGTCAAACTCTTGTAATTGCCGAGCATATCAGTAGCAGGAGCAGAGCTCATCTTTATGGTGGAAGAAGGAATGCTTCTTGGCAGTCTCCATGGCACCAGCATGCTCCTACATACCAAAAGTTCTTATTTAGCAGAAGGCAAATGGAATATACCATTCATGAATTCTAAATTAAGTTCACATCAGTGCTGTATGACAGCACGAACTGTTGATTTATGACGTGCACTGTATTTTATTTAGATTTAAGGAGCATACGTGCTAAAAATGAAATTAAGTCAAATGCCATACATGTTCTATTTTCTGGATCTTACCTATCGAATACATCATCTAAGAGGACAAAGAAACCAAAAATAAACCATGCAATCATTAGACTGTATTTAGAAATGGAGCATACCCTATACTTTATGATTTTAGGCATCATAGTAATAACTTGATATGTTGCTGATAAAAACGGTTCAGTAGCACCAGGCTTAGGAGGGCATGTCATTTGATAGGCTCTAATGGTGTTAGGTCGATGAGAGTTACAGTAGGAGTGAAGTCATTCCTGGCTCCTGCAACAGTGAGGTACCCTGTCTGCGAATCTCTGCGTTATGCTAAGAAATACAGATTACATACTGTATGTAAATGAATTGAAAAAACATGCATAGCTGCAACACAGAGCCCACATAAATAGTGCAATGCACCTATGTGCGCACTGTTATCTGAATATGTCAACCAATCAAAAATTATCACCAATAAGAAAGCACTTTAAAAAATTCCTTGTGCAGAAATCATTCCCGTATATCATTTTTTAAAGAAAACATGCAATTGATAGACACAATCAGACCACATTCCGCAACAGAAATGGGGCGATAAACAATGCACGCATCAACAATGTTCAGCGATGGGCCTCAGGGTGATGAAAGATGCGAGTGTGACAGAACTATTTGGGGAAGTGCTGGAGACAGGGTGTGTATTTTCTGTGGCGAGAAGAAGTAGGCTACTGGAGGCATTCAACCAGAATATTTTGCACATATTTAAAGAGCAGCCATGTGTCTGAAAAAACATATAGTAGCGTTGTCTCCTGTCTGTCTGTCTGTCCGTCTAGCTGAGAAACTATGTTTGGCTATATCATATACAGCATTCCCAGACAAGAGACAAGTTACACCACTTATAATGCACGCATGCATGAGACACACAGTCGGGTTGTCTGCTTCTTTAACTCAGCATGTTTCTTTGTCGACATCAACGTCCTTGCCCTTCAAGTTGTCACGCGTCTCGTGTCCTTATGTGTCCCCCACCAAATGCTCTTCCATACATGTTTTGTTTTATTATCTGAATTCAGTCTCTGTTTCCATGCCACATAAAATCTGTCAATTGCAGGCTGGGAGATGCGGAACATTTTACATAACAGATTATTGATGTATCAACACTACATTGTGTAGCGTTGCTGACTGTCATAATAGGAAAAGACACTTTTTACGACTGCTGCATAAGACAATAGATAAAACTGTGACTAATATTAATGCAACAATCAAACAGGTCAGCAGGTTTATATCCCAATTATGGTAGATCAATCAATATGGTGAGTTGAGATTACTTATTGATTTGTGCAAAAACCAAATAATGTAAGTGCTTGGATTGCCTTAAAATGTCAAATGTTTCAGCTTTCATGTTCAAATCGTTGCCACAAACAGTAGGCGAGTGATGGGTTTATGTATGTCTCAGAATAAGGTCATTTTCAGTCTGATTGTTACTAGAGAGCAAAACAGGGCCATGAATATTGGTTTGTGCTGCACACACATTCACACAAAGAGGTCATCAGGCCTTACTGTGCAGGTTTAAAATAGGTTTCCATATTCACTCATTTAATTAACACAGCTGTAATCAATATTTTTACATAACCTTTGGATCATGGAAGGGATTGTGTATGTGTTTGCATGTGCGTGTGTCTGGTCAGAAACTCCACATATCCCTGGGTTGTGCTGACGTGCCTTGTTGTGTGTTTCTCAGTGCCAGAACTATGTCATTGATTTTGGCCACAAGGGTAGGAAAAAGAAGTAAGGAAAAGCCAAACACTATTTTATTCGTGGAAGAATAGATGGAGGTGGTGGAGGACAACAGATATAAGAGAAAGGACTAGCATATTTCACTTTTCAAAAAACTGTAGGTCATAAACTATTTTGCAACAAGATGTTGCATAACTTTTATGAGCATGCGGTGAATGGTGCAATTCTATTTGCTGCCATCTGTTGGGGCAGCAGCATCAGTCAGACTGTGCAGGGAGAGGGGGATTCCTTTAAATGCATAATCTGATTCTGTATTTGCCTTCATTTATATGTATATAACAATCATTAATGCATGTTTAATTAATACCACCGTATCATCTTCTCTTTTAGTGATTAAGAAAATATCATTCTGTCTAAATTAAAGCTGGCAGTGACTAGTTAAAGCTAAATCTTTACTTTTGTGGCTACCTACATTTTCATTCCATGGAAAAGGGAGTGAGATAACAGTCATATCTGAAATTATCCCAACATTTATGCGCTTGAGCATATACCTATTAAAAAACTACTGAATTATTTTTGTAGAAATTCAGATTTGGCCACTTAGCTTGTTGTTAAATCACAGTTTCAGTCTAAGTGCTATAGGACAAACTCCACAATTTGTCTTGGCTGTATGTTTTGATTGATTGACATGCTGGACAAAATCGCACAATTCTCAGGTCACTTCTTCAAGAACCTTTCTGTATTTGCATTTCCTGCAGCTGTCTCACCCATGTTCCATGATCCCTCTGCCACTATGCTTCTTCATACAATTACTTTCATGCATGTAAAACACAGATTTCATTTTGAGATCTTTAAAACAATTGAAATATTTATAAAAGGCAAAATCCATAAAATACAATGAACATTTAAAATAAAGACTTTACATCATATTGTGAATTTGTTCAGTCATTTCAGTTTATACCTGCCATGAGGTAAAGATATGAATTTAGTCATGAAGATTGTGATATTTACTAATCAAACTTTATTTGTAAAGATTTTTTCATTTTAAAACTGAATGTAGTACAAAATGCAAATGCAAAAAACATTATACTTTTTTTTTTATCTCACCCTGTCCCAAAACCAACTCCAATGTATCTTGACTGTATCAATCCCAAATCTAGTTTATAGTTTAAGTCTGTTAACAGGCTACTGAAGCTTTTGTGTTTCACCAAAAGGAGAAACACAACATTCGGCCAACATGATCACTGAATGTGCAGCACACACGGTTCAATGGAAACTCTCCAAGTCTGGCCCATTAAACCATGATTCTTATTCAGGTCACAGATCGACTGCACACAAAGCTTGAGCTGTTTCTTAACTTGGCAAATGCAGCAGCTCGACTTCAGGAGAAGTGATTCAATTCACTTGCACCACTGGAGCTGAATAATATCTGTAAGTTATTCTATAAGTTTGCTCGCCAAAAAATGTTTCCAATAAAATTCACACAAAAACTATTTTCTCTGATCACATTTCTTTTGTATAAAGCACATAGTACAAGTGGAAACTAACAGAAAAGGTTTGAAATATGCCGATATGGTCACTTGGAGACAGGATTATGTAACTCTTTCCCATCAAGTTTAAACACAACATAATAGATGGAGAAACAGAATGCTCCAGTTTAAAATACAGTCTAGTTATTCAACCATTATGTTTGTGCACAAAACATATGACCTAGAACCGCAACAGCCTGTTTGTTCTGGCTATTCTATCTCCTACTGGCAGGTTTTCCACCAAATAAGTTGTCTGTAACTGTTAAAAAAAATCTCTCAGGTTGGCGGTGGCTTTAAAGTAAAAGACTTAATTTATGCAACAGCTACACCCTGTGGACTATTAATGCACACTGCACTTTGACTAAATTCCCAACAGACCAGTACCACCCCGGTCCTCCCACAACTGCAAAGGATCTTTGATCATTTCTCTGTCTAATTACAGTAAACTTTAAAATTACATAATGAAATAAAACACACAAATAAATCAGTCAGTTAAGTGATCTTTAAAATCATAAACACCTTTTAATAATTTGACAAAACACCACAAGAGAAACACCACACAGACAAAAATTTGTTTTAGGCTATTCACACAGCGAGAGACAAACAGTGAGAAGATTACGGCAAAAACAACAGCAGCTGGAGCGAAAGAGAAATAAACAGCGTGTGAGAACAGTCTGAGCTCATCCAAGCACATGTCACAGCCCTGTTGAGAATACCATCACAAGAAATATAAATCCCAATGTGTCTCTCTCTACATATATAAACTTTCCAGTGGATCTGCCAGTAGCTTTTCAGCATTCAGCGCTGCTCACAACACAAACACACGTTATTAAACAAGACTTAGACATTAAAACTGGGGGAACACAGCCTCCCTCTGCCTTCATAAATGCACACATATACACACACACACACACACACAATCAAAGTTCAAATTAAATAGTCACTGGTTACATCGTGATTAATCTCAAATTAAAAAACACGATCAGCACAAAAGGAAAAAACGAAGGCAGATTTAAGTCTCTGCATTAAATGTGCTACATTTAAGCTTGATTTTTTTCTTTCTTAATGAAAAATAAAAGGTTTGAAAAGTAGAAGTCAAATCAATAATCTCAAGAGATTAGAGATCAGAGTTTCTCTTAACTTAGAAAAAAAAAAAGGCTGTATTCTGCTGACACAGCTGATGTGAAGGCAGTGACAGATGGTGGTTTTGGACATTTACCACGCAGATGTGTTCCCACATTGACGCAGGGACACAGCCACAGAGGGACGATTCGGAGGTCACGAGTAGATGTGGAAATGCTGTTAACTTATCACCGGCTTGTGGTGTGTGTGTGATTGTGTATAACTCAGCATTACTGAATGAGAGTAAAGAAGAGTAAGAGATATACAAGCAGAGCAGAGGACCAGCGAGGTAACCAAAGCACCGAAACTTATTTATAAACCAAAACTAGTTTAAAATGGAAATTTTACAAACAGCATCTTCACAGCTTCATGTTGTTGTTAGATATTTTTTTGCTGACAGGTGACCACCAGACTGCATGGAGAAAAAACTTTTTTTTACCGCTGTTGGTCTACAGCTCCCCTTGTTCATTATACACATTTGTGTTACTATCGACTGGGTTCCGTTCTAAAAAACTTCTATTTAACTGTGGATTAAAAAAAGCAACAAAATTTGCCCTTTATTATGTGATCTTATGAGAAGTGTTCACTCTATACATTGATGCTCCAACATCTATCAATAACCTGTGTGGCGTCCTTCTCTGTGGCAAAAAAAACAAAATAGTCTCTACCATTTTTTTTTTTTTTTTTTTTAAATAAAAAAAGTAATGTCATTGCTGCTGAGAGATGCTTAGACCCCACAGTCCCATATTTCTGTATGAAACCATTTTTTTGAACAGGTCTTGAAGAAAAGGCTTTTAAACATGTTAAAAGTCCCTTGACATGGCTTCGGTGTTGTAAAAACAATAATGGGTGGACAGCAAAGAATAATGAGCCAACCTCAAATCCCACCAGTGTTTTGAGCGACTACATGTTGGCAAAGGAGAAACTGTTTCAAAAATAAACCGCTGTGATCACTTTACTGCTCATGTTCTTTGAAGTTAAAGTTGACAGTAGAATCGCCTGAATAAAGCAAGAACTGAAGCAAGATCTTTGATTCACCCACTGAGACTGAAGTAAAACTCGAGCAAATTTGGCATGAGTGAGAATAATAATAAGACGAGAGGTATTTTTCCTTTAGCGGGACCTTTAAAATGCACAATGGTTTCCTTCTTTTTTTTTTTTGCACAACTTTCAGAGAGTTTGAGAACTGTAGTATGGAGGTGTATGACATCCCTGTCCAGTCACACTTCTGTCACAGTGCACTGTCCATCAGGACTGCGAGAGCGGAGGTTGAGTGCAGAGCTAGCAGGCCTGCCTCTTGGAGGGATTCTGGTTGGCTGGCTCTCTCTTAGCGGTCTTTGCCTGGTTCTTCTTCTTTCCACCGATTCTTCTCTCCCTCGCTCACACTCTTTCTCCTCTTCACTCTCACTGCTTCCTGACACAGACTCGTACGTTTGCAGCTCACTGTCTCCTTCCACCCCTTCACCCTCTGGATGGCTGATTAGGAGCTGAGAGAAAGACTGTTCCAGGGGGGAAGGGGATGGAGACAGAGGACTGCTGAGATGGCGCCCCAAAAGTGTTTGGGGTCTAACAGGAGGAAGAGACACCATAATCCCAAAAGATGAAGACTGTGTCTGGCTTGCAGAGTCTGATCCATCAGCTGAGCTGATGCGTTCCGTTGTTGATGAAGGAACAGCTGGTAAAGCAGGGACAGGTTCAGGCTCTAACCTCAGTCCTGCCACCCCTTTCTTGGGGATATCTACAACGTCCCTCTTTATCTTGCGCCTGCGGCCATGTTCATTCCTGCGATACTGCACCATATTTTCCAGATCAGCCACATAAAGAAACCCAGCAATCAGCATCTCTGTGCTCTTCCTGCCCTTCACGAAGGCCTCCTCTAACTCTCTACTGGTCCTCTCATCATACTGCCACCAGCCGTTGCGCCCTTCATAGTACCATGCATAGTCTCCATGGGACTCAATCCCACTTCGGCTCAGCCCTGCAGCTGCTGCCTTCAGTTCTTCAGGAGAGAGGAGGACGGGCCGCTCCAGGAAGTCCTCAGGGATTTCCTGTCGGCACAGAGCACAGCGCTTGCTGTGCCATGAGGCACCTTTCACACACAGGAAACAGAAGACATGGCAGCATGGGAGACGTACAGGATGAATGCAGCTCTGGAGGCAGATGGCACACTCTGGGGTTGTAGTGGCGATGGAGCTGGTAGAGTCCTCTCCTGCTTCTTCTACAAGCTTTGAGGGAGCAGAGGCATTCACTGAAAGGTCCACTTCTCCACAGTCTGCCATTCTGCACACAAAAAGACTGAAGGGACATGCACACCTTAATGCACAGTTGGGCATTTGTATACTAAACCAGGTTAGTGGTGCAGTAACAATAACATGGATACACACTTCAAGGCTATCAAATATTGGTAGTCACATAAGAGAAACAGATCATTCTTTACTGAGTTTGTATCTCAAACATTTAATTGATTAGCCTGCATCTTATATAGAGCTCTGTTATTCTCATTTTCATTAATTCATTAACTCTGCATTTTCTTGATATTAGCCAATTTCTAAACACCCCAGATACACATCTATGAAATTACTAGTTAGTTTCTTTCTACAAATAAGATAGTGGAATAAATTCAGACACATTTAACTGCTGGTATATCGGGTTCATGTAGGGATAACTAATGCAATCTTCATGATTATCATCACGTTTATGGTATAAAAAGTACATAAAAAGTAAGCTTAAATATAAACTTAGGGTTTAGTAGATTGCTAGACTAAATGCAGTAAAAATTCACAAGCAGCATCTCTCACTTTTTTTTTTTTTTTCCTTTTTACAAACACACAGTTGTAGGACACGGGGCTTATTTTTTCAAAAACCTAGTTGCTTGATAATGTCCCGAGATCTGGCAACCCAGACGTTTGTCTGTTGCTACTTCTGGGCACGCCCTCTTTCAAAAGCAGTATTCATTTCTCAATTTACCAAAACCCATTTATAAGTTTTTTAATCTGGTTTACCAAGCTCATATGTCAACTTTCAAGTCACGCATTACTGATTTTTCCCCTCATAACTTTATTCTAATAAATGGAATAACAAAGGCCCTTCTCTGTTTGACAGAACACTTAGCTTGCTGCTAAGCTAACTTGCAATTTAATTAACTGTTGTTGTAAATGGTGCCATCACTTTGAATATTCATCTGCGCATTCTGAAGTACCATTAAATGCCGATTAACAATCAGTCGATGTCAAACATTTCCCTTAGTCAAGTAAACTTGACATTTCCCATGGCATATTGTTAGCCTGTTAGCTAGTAGTGCGCTCCCTGGCCGTTTAGTTCCTCTGAATAAACTCACCTGCACACAGGGGGCCTATGAAAGCGTCCGCAGCTTAAGTGGGGGATGGCGATATTTATACAGCTACTTTTATATTTGGTTGTTAAGTAAAATGCCAAGCAGTCATTACGTTGCTGCGTTATATGAGCCCTGCTTGGGGTTGCAGTCCAGCCCTGAGCTGACTCCAGAGCGCCTGGATTGACCTCACACACATGCCAGGATACTGTGTAGATGTAATGCAGCTGCGCACTGTGGCCTGACAGTGTGCATGATCCCATTCACTCCATCCTGTTTATCTCAATGTTTTTACTCGGGACTAAAACCATTTATTTTCACAATTTGTGGTTCTTGTGCAAAACCAGTTTCATTTAGCAGATGTTTTGTGCCATTTTGACTCCTGCTGTGGTTTGGCTTTATCTTATTGAATATTTTATGGTGAATTTGTATCTGTTAATTGTCTTTGTGTTCACTTGGTTGTTTTTGCATCTCACTGTAATAATTTCAGTACTCATTTTGTAGATTTGGATTTCTTTGTAGCTATTCTGTCTCTTATCAAATACATTTTGGATTTCGTCATTGTTGTGTCACATTCTCATTGTTTTTACCTCTCTTTCTTTACACTCTGTCTCTTTGTGGTCAATTTAAATGTTTTGATTGAAGTGGAACTACATTTAGCATCTCATTTCAGACATTTTATATCTCATTTGGGTTGTTTTAGACCTCTTTGAGGCATTTTTGCTATTCCGAGTCATGTGTTATGACACATTTTTGTTGTTGTCTCTCTCTCTATTAAAAATATTAATATTTGTTGGGAATGACTGAGGTCCATTGACCTCTCAAGCCTCTTAATTAAATTGTGGCCAGTATAATTTGTTTTTGTGTGTTTAAAGGATTTTATTGTAATTCTAGCTTGCTTTTCATCTGTAATGCTTCTAATGTTTTATGTAAAGCACTCTGAATGGCCTGAAAATGTGCTATACAAACATACTTGCCTTGCCTAGGCATGCTCAGTAATTGATAAATGCAAATAATTTAAAAGAAAAAATAATTCCCTGGAACATTTTTAGCCTGTGTATAGAATTAAGCTTTGGATCTTTGGTTCTGCTACTCAGAGCTGCATACGAATAACATTTCTTGTGTCTGTAATTTTCTAAATTTTTATTAATGTAATAACACAAAAAAAAACCTCAAGGGGCTTTACAGTCTGTACAGCAGTGGGCTGTCCATTGACCCTCACTTTTGATCAGGAAACTTGCTGTGAGTGGAAAAATGGCAACAAAGGAGGGATTCTTTCCTGTTCCTGGACAGAGACATGTTTAAAATGTGTGAACAGAAAAGTATTTACAGAACGAACATCCAAGATTACAAAATTATACTGTACATTGTAAACCTCTTTACACAACCTCAGTGTGTCAAATTAGATCTGTGCCTCCAAATCACAGCAGCGGACATTTGTAAATGTTAGCGTCAAAAAAGCACAATAACAATGTATTTTTCAATCTGAGGCTATAAAATTAAGTTTTCTTATGAGATCTTTCTATGTGACATCTCAAAATGTGTACTGTAGCCCTTTAACAGTTGTAGTGGAGAAAAACTGAAGCAGTTACAATCAAATATCAGTGTAAAAAACATAGAAGCAATTGTTACACAGCGGTGCTAATTTCTGTGAAACTGCATCAGAAAATCTGGTGTTTTCATTGCATATTATTGAAGTTCATAAATGTTTCAGTAACTTGTTGAAGGAGTGGTTGCATGCTTCCAAACATTACAGCTTAGCTCTGTTTCTCTTTTTGATGACACATTTCCTGATCTCAGACACATGTGGGCAGGGGTCACCGTAGACACTTGGGGAGCGAAGGACTTGTCGGGTGCGCGTCTCTTCGCCCCTCCTGTAGGGTTTTGTGGTATTTTTCTGAGGACACTGACCCCAACTTGTCCATTCTCCAACCTCACAGTGAACTTGAAGAGACGGCAAACAAAAACACTTATTAATGGAGATGGATTGATAAAAGACAAATACAACCAGGGAAAAAAGGAATAAGTCTCACTTTGGGGGATACACTGCATTAGATCCCCATCTGGCTCAAAGCCTTTTGGGCAGGTGTGGTGGCACTGGTTGTGGAGTTGGTACATATCTTCTCTACATCTCTTGCACATGTTCCTCCTCACACACAGCTCACAGCCTGTAGGGCATTCTGACACAGTCGGACACAGATATCAAGGCAATGTTGTCATGACAACTCATTTTAGCGATGCATGTAAGCTACATTCAGCAAGTGGATGCTGCGGAATAACGTATTACCTGTGCACTCTCGCAGAACTATATTTGCTGTCAGCCCCTTTGGACAGCTGTTTTCACATCTGCCTCGGAACAGGAAGTGGCTCGGATGACAACGTGTGCAGAAATTTTCACTGAAGCAGGAAGCGCAGTCTGCCTTGCACTCTGCAGGCCAATGGGAATGAACGTTGGTCAGTGCAGAGTGACCACAGTGTTTAGCTTATATCAAAGAATATTAGTTCTTGCTTTGTTTGCAAGTATAATTCCAAATATTATTGCAATGAATGACATACAACTGTCAAATGTTTCATTACCCTCATTGTGGACTTGACTGCCACGGCCATTTGGAGCTTTCAGTAATTTATTCAATCTGTTCCTCCTCACAAAACTGTTAAGCATGGTGATGTCAGCATCATGCACTGGGACAATTTTTGTTACCTTTGAAACCAGTTTATTGCATAAGGTGGCATTATGATAACCCCATAATTCTTCAGTATAACTCCAAAGTAGAAACTTATACAAAGTCTGTAATCTGGCAGAAAATACTCATCAAAGCTGACTGTGAATTGAACAAAGCAGTCTAGCAAAGAAACTTAATTCTACTAATTCTGAAGGCATTTGCTCAGTATGCGGCATCCTAAAGGGCATTCAACCAAATGTAAGTGCTATATGCACATTTTTGGCCCTTTCTTGGTTCCAGAAAAGTCTGAAATAAATCAAAACCCATGCACAAAGTCATTGACAGTTTTCTATTAAATATACACAATATGCTGTACATTCATGGTATCCCCGAAAAGCAACTGTTAAGAGAAATCTCTGAAAGCCATGTTCATCATGAGTGTACACACAAACCCTTGGCTTAATTAATCACATTAAATATTTCAAAAAGACATTAAAGAATCCTGCTACTACTACATGTGTTCACTGGTACCTACTGGTGCAGGTGCTGATGTGTGGTGAACGCACGCCATAGTGGCCACGGGGACAAGAGGACAGACACGTCCCTTTCTGCCGCATCCCATCCAGCTCCAGATGGAAGAAGAAGCGAGGTTTACAGGATAGGCAGCCATTCAGGGCTGAACATGTCGCACATCCTGCCTGGCAAACAGCGCTCACTGAAGAACTACCTGTCACGGATTTAAAGCAAACAAGGGTATGAAATTTATGTATGGTTGTGTTTTTCTAAAGGGGTTCTGGCTATTGAGTCCAACTATAAAAACATGTTTTAACTTCTCTTGTGTTTGTGCAAATAAAACACTGTGCTCAGTATTCCATGCTCCATTGAAAGCGTGCAAATTTTGAAGGTAACTTTTGGTTTTACGAGTTCAGGCCCCAGCTTTGCAATTTTTAGTGTGCAAACGTGTATATCCACTGGAAATATAAGACCACATTATTCCGTGAAAGTTGAAAGGATACACTTATTTTCTCCACATGTAGTGTCTGTCTACTCTCTGCTACCTTCTGCAAAGAAATATAGGACACATCTAACAACTTGTAGCTGTATTGAAAAATCCGGTATGGCAGGTCATGCATGAATACTTACGTTTGCCTCTCAGGATATTTGTGCTGTCTTGACTTTTTGAAAGATTCATAAAGTGTAGAATCCAAATTAGTGATGGTATCTGCATTTTCCTTCGCCCTCAGTACGGCGTTCATCCAGTCAGCAGAGATGCCTCGCTTCACACCACATATCCCGCGACATACATTTAAAAAAAAAGTTGGTGCAGTTCTCCACAAGTCATTCAAATGGACCCACGTAGAGACTCCGGCCTAGGTAACACGGCAGCTGAGTGCAAAGATGTTTTCTTGAGGAAAAATCCCATGTGCATTCCATGAGATCACTCGAGCTGCCAGAATGGCAAGAAGAATGCAAACAGTGGACAAACCATCATAATCGCAGTCTAGATGTAATATAAAGTTTGTGGTAAGCTGCTGTGGGCTCTTTTCCCACACAGTTCACACTCCCACCCTCCTTTGTCTCTCTTTTTTTTTAAACCCTCCTCCTAATCCATTATCACATCTCCAGAGTCTTTTGCTCTAAGCCAGCACACAAAATGTGACTAACAGCATTGCTCTTTCCAAATGATGAATCAGCTGATGGGAACATTCATCCTCATCTGTTACACACTCTGTGCTTATTTGCTTTCTTACGTTGACATTAATTCTCTCTCTACTTTAAAATCTGTCTCCCTAGATTATCGTTCAGTTAGGAATCTTCAACACATTCATCAGGGAAAAGTATCTCCGTGATCATCCTGAATCTGAATTCAGGATGTGGAAATAGAAGTGGGGTTTTTGTGACATCTTAAGTGGATGCCAATCACTACAAAACCTGATAACCTCCAGCAAATAGAAGCTGCTTTCACATGTGCATTACAGCCCACAAAATGTCTTGATATCACCCAGGGGAGCAGTAGATTTGTTTATGACCAACACATGAACCAGCCACATGACTGCTGCATACCTTTGCATAATGTCCTTCATGCTCTACCAGGTGCCACCCCTCACCTAAACCAAAGGGAGTACTTTATCCTGGGCTCACTCATAAAGCATCACATTGGGCCTATTTATGCCACACTGTGATGAACTAGGAAACTTTGAAGATCTTTGTTTTAAAGGTGTAGGGTTCATGTTGTAAAAAATCTAACACATATTTTAAGTCAAACCATGACCTGGGTAGTTTTGACCCCCTAAATCTAGCCGTGAACCTGGAAGTGAAAACGTAGGCCTCTTACTGGATTTACTTTGGTGCAGCATCCAAAGCTAATTTAAAAAAAAAAGAAAAAGATTCTTTAACCTGTATACATTATTTAGAGGGATGGAGGGGGCTTTATTATGCTAACAATCTGCCAACTTCTTCATAGTGTGTGTAGAATGGACTCATCAACAGCTCGAGCTTCTCCACGTTCAAATCATTGGCAGATCTCGTCTCACGATGCGAGAATGTGACCATGAAAACAAAATATCTCCTCACTTGGTTCCATTTAATATGAAAAATGCACAACTATGGTTTTAAGGAATTCATCACAACATCAACATTTTTATGATGGTGCAAGTTTTAATAAAAAAAAAGAAAAAAAAGTGAAATTCCCAGGAATTCACACTCTGTTTTATTCCAGTTTTGACACGAGCTATGAGCTGGCATGCTGAATTTTCCATAAAGACATGGGTTCAGGAAATGAGAAACAAAGCCGGAGAATGATTTGACTACCACCCAGTGAGAAACCAAAATGAGAGACCTGGAGGTGTTAGAAATATTTTGTTTACCACAAAAAAAACGCTGGACGGCATTGAAAGTGAACGTCCTCCAGGAGTTTTGTTGTTCGGCTTCCCGGTGTGTATTATCAACTGTTTTGAGTACTCTGTGGTTCTTCTTCTCCAAAACAGACACATCTCATCTGTCACGCAGAAGGCCTGTCTGGGAATTCTTTTCCTTTATTCACAATTGTGTGCTTTGGCCCTTAATCTTTTCAGTCTGTTAGTTCTTTTTTTTTTTTTTTTTGCAAAAAGCCAAATCTGGGAATGAGGCATAATTTAGATTATCAGATTGCCTTCAAACTCATATGATGCTATTTCTGCAGATGAACATTAACAGAAACAGGAGCCCCCTTGAAACCCTAAAAGCAACATGTGTTCTTTGTTAAAAATCACAGAACAAGTTTTCACTTTTTTGCTAGTCTGGAAAAAATGTCAGCAGAGGAATCAGCAGGAGATTTCCAATGGGGCTTTACACTGGAGCTGATTTATCTTGAAAAAGGGATTTAAGAAGAAGCAGCCAAAAAGAGAAGCTGGACAGAGTTTTATTGTCTGGCTTTAATTGTATACTACTAAAGCATGCACATACAGTACATAAAACAGCAGGAAGTGTGTCTTTGCTCAAGATTGACAACAAACCACAAATTAAAGACAACAAAATATAATTCTAGAGGATCCTGTTGTACAGCCAGCTGCTGCAGAGCAACATCATTCATCAACCTGCACCCAATGAATCTGTATATGCATTTAGTGTGTGAAAAGGTTTAAACCCATTTCTGCTAAGTAATAACCTTGCAGCAAGAAGAAGTTGACAAAAACAATGGAGTTCAAATAGTTTGCTTTAGTCTTGGAAATCTTTGCAGATGCGTTATCAGATTAGAGGAGATAAAAAATATTTGAATCACTGAGAGGATAGCAAGACAGAGCAGCTCCTGAGAGATGTTTTGGAAGGATCTGCAAATCCACTAACACCTCCCTAAATCTGACTGGGAACATGAACACAAGGTAATACTCGCCAGGGTGCCAGATCAGATTTTTCAGGAAAATAACTACTAGAGGCCAAGAAGCATCTTAACTGCCAGAAAGTAAGAGTCAGAAAATGATAAAGATGGACAACATCAAGAAAAGGAGGCAGAGAGCAGAGTGGAAAATATAGTGCAAGCTGGGGACTAATATAAAACACATTGACTCATACTGTGTCATCATTTTCACATTAAACTATCTTTCAGATGGTTTAACCTTCTGTTTTTTTTCCCTGCTGTATTTAAACACATAACCACTCAGAAAAATAGCCATTTTTTCTAGTTGCTAAAAAGCATGATAGGAATCAGAAACTGCTTTTGGTTATCGATATGTTGTCGGGACTTTGGTGGAGCAGACATCGCTTTTTACTAAATAATCCAGTCCATATTTTGCAATAGACCGCCAATTTTTTCCTAAATAACTTTTGACCTCTCTTTTTGAGGAAGATGTCTGGCTGTGAAGAACCCTGTGGTGGTACGGACTGAGCGGGATATCATCTGAGAACGCAGATAATCTCTGTGGTGTGAAGAAGTGAGGAATTTGAAGAGGCTGTGAAGCATGCAGCTGAAGACAAAAGACCAGAACAGATGATAAGAGCGTGAAATGGGAGCTGAGGGATGTTGAACTCCTACAGAGTCACAAAAAAAGGCTTCTAAAATATTTACTTTTCACCTTTTTAAAAAAAAGAAAAGAAATAATTTATTGTGGAAAAACTATTTTTGGTTGATGTATTTTGTGTGTTAATGAGATAGCTATTGCTATTAGCATTTTGAACCAAGTTTATAATAAGACACAAAGTAAAATTCACATGAATTTATTGGAGAAAAAACACTTATGACAGGAAAAGATACAGAGGGTTGGTTTATATGGACGAGAATTGCAAAAACATACTTTAGAAGGGAACAGAACATTTAAAAGCAAAAGGTAGTGTTACTGTCTTCCATGACAATATAGAAAAAAAAAAGTCCTTGGTAGCTTCATCCTCTTGCCTTTTTCAGTACTGTCTATAAAGACAAAGAAAAAACTGCTGTCAGAATTTAAAGATTTTCAATCCATCAAATTAAATCATATCATATTATTAATAAAGTTAAATATTTATATAAGGGAACATTGATACTTTTACTAAAAAAGTTTATTACAGATTAATGTGATTCTAACACTATCTTTTTATGAAGCTGCTTATAAACAAGCATTTATTCATTTATTACATAATATATTATATCATTTATGGATCTACAGTTGGTTTAAAATACCAGCCAAAAAGTGAAAAAGAAAAATGTGCCTCACACGAGCTCATATCTCATGATAGGAATCAAGATGGAAGCCGTGTCAAGAAAAGCAGTCTAATAGAACTTCCAAAAATTTTGACATAATATTATCTTTCTTTGCTGTGTTTCCTGAAAAGGATACTGAATGTAGGGAATGTGAAACTGCTGTGACAGAGACAAAAGGCACAAGACATCTGTGTGAAAACTTTGCAAGCATTCACATTGTGGAATAAAGTCATTAGATGACTGAAAAGTAAATGTAAAAAAAACTGTCCCAGTGTTCACCTGATAGAAAATATTTAATGTAAATACTGATTCTGGTTTTTACATAGCTTTGTTTGGTATCAGTAATTCTGTGAAATACGGAAATGTTCAAGGAGGAAATGTTGAGGAAATACATTTAATTGAAGATGGAAAATGCTTTTTTTTTAAAAAAAAAAACAGAACAAGTAATCAAATAAAGAAATAAAGATGTTGGTCTGTCATTTGTGAAGCTTGTTTTTGGACATATTTGAGATTCCTGCAGAAATGAATGCACCGCTAGCTGCCATGCAGACTGACACAGAGCAGTATCTGTTTAAGAGTTGTATGATTCGTAAAACTTGCACATATGGATGCAATCCCAGCTAAATCATGCTTATAGATTTGCAAACATCTTTCTTGAGATAAGAAATGTTGACCATGTTTTCAATTCAACACTATGAAGAAGCTGTTTATAGACTAATTTGATATTTCCCTATGACTAGTTAGTGTGTTTTCACATCATCTTTATCACACAGTAAAGTGATTTAATATACTAGACTACTGAAAAACCAATTGAGGCCTTTTTCAGGCTGAAGCCAGCTACAGAACTTGAGGGGGCATCTGGCTTGAATACAGCAATATTACATGCTTACAAGCACCAGAAGACATTTCAGTCCCATATCATTAATGATTATTATTAGTAGTAAATACCTCGATTTCAGTAACTACAGACACTTATTGTTGTCACACCAAATGACGTTAAAGGTCTGAACGGGAGATTTTAACTCAATGAAATTACCTTAGAAACTGCTTTGACATGCTGAGCTCTGATCGTTACAGATTTTTCTTCAAACGCCTTGGCCCTCGCCTCTTCAGCAAGACTGTTCAAGAACAGCAGCGTCAGCAGTTCAATCTGAAAACAGAGGAGGAAAAATCCATTTTAGCGAGCTAACGTTAACCAGGAACAAAACTAATAGACGGACAACTATACAGCGACCTACCATTGCCTCTGACGCCGGCCCGACGTTAATATTGGTTTTTGCTTTTGCTCTTATTGTATGTTTTAATTTCGGTGCTTTTTTCAACATTTTGGTTAATATTCAGTGTAAAACAGACGCTCGAACTTTCTACAAGCTTGTTTACTTCTTCCAATCTCCCGCTTCCCCAACTTCCGGGTAAACGTCTTCTTCGTGGGTTTTCGTATGTTTTTTTTTGTGTGTGTGTGCGTCCGTGTAGTTGTCATAAAAAACTTGTCGTTGTTTGGTGTGGCGCAAAGCGACAACAAAAGTATGTCATTCTATATTTTTATTCGCGAGTATCAAAATATATAATTATGTTAATAAACAAATCTAGTCACAAACAAGAATATCTGATCACGCAATATGTTATAATTTCACTTTATCTAATTGTCGTGTCAATGCTGCCACCCAGCGGCTGCTTTGAGCTACTACATTAACGAACCCCGCTTTTCTGTATCCGGTTCAGCGCGTAATGATGGCAGCCACCATGGAGAAAGCAACCGGCATGAGTAATATGCTTCAGTTTCTGAAACTTATCGGACAACTCAAAGTAAGACTTTTCCACAAACCTGGAAAATGTTTGCAGTGATTTGCTTCCCGCCTGAGAACACTGAGGCTCTGCATCTGTAAATCTTTTGTCTAAATCACATTTAAAATAGCTCAGCTCAACCAGCTCGTCTGTACTACTGTGAGAAACACAAAGCTGATCTGGTCTCTTAAACCCAGAGGAACAATCCTAAAAAAATAATTTGCATAATTGATTAAGACAGTGTGTTAAAGGGTTAAAGAAATACTGCCTGGATAGATAGATTTCTAATGATCAATCCTCTTTTCTTATATTTACGCAAAATAATTTTTCAATGCTTTATAGATTAAAAACATACTGATGTGTGTGATTAATGCAAAAATACTTTTAAAAACAACTTTCAACCATAACTGGTTCATAGAGCTCCTGGTCATGGATTTTAATTTGCCATTCTGTCCTATCCAGAGTGCAAAACCAGACAGCTGTCTTTCAGAAGCTTGGTATCGTGGATTTTTAACTTGACAATATCTTAAATAATTTGATAATGCCCTTAGTAGATAAAGGAAATGTATAAGTGAAGTAAGACATGGTATAAGTCCTTTATTGAGGCTGATGTTTCTTGCAGAGAGTGCCACGGACTGGCTGGGTGTACAGGAAGGTGAAGAAACCTGAGAGTGTATCAGATCACATGTACCGCATGGCCATGATGTCTCTGACCATCACTGACCCTACAGTAGACAAAGACAGGTAGGGGGTCAACTTTTCAGGAAAGAGAGGAGTGCACCCAAAATAAACTGCACATCTTTCCTCAGGTGCATAAAGCTGGCTCTTGTCCACGACATGGCAGAGTGTATTGTGGGAGACATTGCTCCGTCAGACAACATCAGTAAAGCAGAGAAACACAGGAGAGAGGAGGCGAGTGACTGGCAGCTTTCAACACAGCCCTTTTAATGAAGGAAAGAAAAAAAGCCAGGAGATGGTTCATATAAAGAAAAGTCTGCTTCCTGTATCTCTGTTTCAGGAAGCAATGAGACATCTCTCAAGTCTCTTGCCAGATGGACTCAAGCAGGAGATTTATGCACTATGGGAGGTATGCTGTTTTGTTTTTTTTTCTTCAGTTTTGCAACAAAACCCTTGCTCATGTCCGTGATAATTATATTTTGGCAATTGTGCAGGAATATGAATCTCAGGGCAGTCCGGAAGCCCGACTGGTCAAACAGTTTGACCTCCTGGAGATGATCCTGCAGGCTCACGAGTATGAAGAGCTGGAGGGAACACCTGGAAGACTTCAGGAGTTCTTCGACTCCACCACCAGTACTTCTCCCGTCTCATCTCCCTCCCCGCATCTAACATCCTTTTACTAGTCTTTTCTCAGTTCAGTAAATACCAATTTTTCATCTCTTTAGGCCGATTCCTTCACCCAGACGTGGTCCAGCTGGTCAGCTCTCTGAATGAAGAAAGAGGAAGGCACATGACCAGCGGTGATAGCACAGAGAAGTCTGGGGAATCACAGACTGATGGTTCAGCAACTGAACCGACACACGCAACCTCCTGACCGTGTGTGACAAACCCCCTTCATTGCGTTGATAAGCTTATGGACTGAAACACGAGATCTGTGTAAACTGTAAACTACTATACCAGCAGAGACCGGAAAACTGCTTCATCCTCTTCACATTTTTAAATGATGAAGAATCTGTAGACAATCTAATGTGCACAGGATCAAACCTTGTGATTTGAACATATTGATCCAAAGTTAAAACTTTAACTAAGAAATTCCTCCCAAAAAGTGCAGCTGACTTTTATTATATGACTATGATAGACACGGTCAGATAAATATGAATCAAAATATGAATAAATGTCTCTAAATAAAGTGAATCCTAAGATTCATTGATTAGAAATGATCAAAGTTGGAATCCAGTAAATAGAGTTTTGTTTTAATTTACAGCTGTTGGTTACACAGTATTATAGTACATGATGTATTCTATAATACTGTATGGCTGATGTTTATTATTGCTCCATGTCGTGAGATATTAAAATGAAAAATCCTCTACATTAACAGGCTTTTGTTGCATTTTGAAATATATATTCTATTAAATTACTCAATTTACCAGGTATATTTGACATAATGGGGCTGTCTACAGTGTTAATGCAGTGTCTCATGC
>JBBBVU010000024.1:10105438-10128324 GCA_037177055.1 Atherinosoma microstoma | reverse complement strand
AACTTCACTACAATATAAGAAAAGATAAGATTTAACTTTAAATGATTCCTTATGCTAATGCCCCGTGTCCATCCCCTGCCCCAAACAAGCCATTTTAGCTCCTATCTCATTAAAAACCCCTTCCATAAAGCCTACTTGTTTCTGATTGGCCAGCTTTGTGGAAGCCTCTCCTTGTGAGCACCATTTCATAATGTCGCTGATATTCCACAGAAAAACTATAAATTGACAGAACACTATTGATTCTCATTCTTGACCGGCTATAAAACCAACTTTAACCCATCCATACGAGTCTACATGGGTGGAGCCCAAAGAGGGGAATAAAATCCAACTTAGATGTTGATAATAAGGCATTTAGAAGTTAAAAAATAGGGTTTTCTGACAAGGTGTAAATTAATTAAATGCAAACAGATAGCAGTTACAAATGGATAGGACAACAGCATAGAGATGTGTTCAATTTTAACTAAGAAGTCGGGAAAATACATTTCTTAAATATATTAAGCAATGAACAATTTGTAAATTATATGCAAAGGTAGATTTTGCTCAAATCTCAAATTGCAGCCAACATAAAACAAAAAATAGCATGAACAATGGGATGCTATTTACTTCTCTGATTGCACATGGACCCTAAATTTATACTTGCCCCCTCTTCTTTTTTATATAGTGCCCTAGCATCAACTGTGACTTGGCAAAAACCAAGATTTACCGCTGCATGTTCAAGCACAGCTCTGATTGGTGAATCTAAATCACAACTACCACATAAAATGTTCTTTAATTGTCCGTTGATACATATAGAAAAGGGGTAATACTGGACTGAAGTGGAAAAATAATCTGATATTAAGAAATAAAAAGGTGACATAGCCAGACAAAATATATCAGCTTGGATTGAAGTAGGGGGAAAAAACTTTTAAATCAAGTTCTCAGAGGCTTGAAAGGACTTTTTACATTACTTTATATAACATGAAAGAAGCTTGAGAAAGTTTAATAGATGCCCTTAGAATGAACCCAAATATGCTGCTTTGATTTGAATAGCAAATAACAAGAACGTTGCAAGCTCAACCCTTGTTACAACATGGTAAACCAGTAAAATCCAGTCGGCTAAGACCCATTAGAGACCATATACTGTCTGACATAACACCGTACTTACTAACACAAATTCTCTGTGCTAAAATCAGTCTGCAGTGCATTAATGGGGGGGGGATCCACCTACGTGGGATCGTTTACATGACTCCTCATTTTCAGCGTGCTCATCAAAGTCTGCTTTTCTCTCTGGGGCTGTGTGATTACTAATGCCTTGTTATCAAAGCAACACAACCGCAGATAAAATGTAGTCTGAATAACTGATTAAATTGTTTCATCTAGACAGATTATAGTAGTTTATAGTAGAAACAGCAACTTCTACTCAATTGATATAATTTGAGAATGTTTTGGATTTAAGTTTGGGAGATGCCATTTCAAAAACAAGCCTCTTAAAAATGGGGAAAATCCTGAAACATTTAAGCTCTGGCAAGGAGTAGCAACTGGCAGTCTGCATTACTTTGCAGACTCTATTTCCTTTTATTGTAACATGCTGAAGATTAAAGGAAGTAAACACTCATCTATAATTTAGCAATATCTTTCATGTATTGGGGGAATCGTCACAATAGATGGATTCACTTCCCCCTAGAAGATGCTCCCAGGTAAACTAATTAGCTCAGAATTCACTGCATCTCATTTGTCTCTCATTCGGGAAATACAGCATTAGATGTTCCAGATGGGGACGAAGCAACATTTATTCTCTGTCAGATTGAAGCTATACTTGATAGTATACCTAAGGATACAAGAGCTCCCGTTGAAGGTGGTATCTGAATAAGCTCAACAGCTCACAAAGTCTGCTATTGTATAAACCATTGGTGCCAGATCCCCGTTTTAGTGCTTTGACCCAGATTCCCAGAAAAATACTAATCACAAGATGAGGAGACCTGCAGGTGTTGGCCTATAATATTTTAGATTTTAGTTGTATTTAGTTTATTTCATAAAACGTTGCTTTTGCTTGTTAATTATTGTCAGAGGAGCCTGTGTTGCCCCTTAATCTGGATATCCTCTGAAGTATTCAAAACATGTGGGCTTCTGGTAAATTTCCCAGAACTACAAGCCAGACCCAAATGCCTCTGAGATGCCAAATATAGCACACGAGAAGTGTGACGGAGAAAGACTGTGCTGTTCAAGAGTTCATGAGCAGCTGAGACAGCGATGAATGTTTGTGGGACAGGAGCCACCCTGCTGCCAGTTCACAGTGTTCCGGTCACCACTAACCTAACCACCAAACAATCCCCCCCCCTCAACACACACACACACACACACACGCTCATCCACCCTCCCACAGACCTGGGAGCTGACGTAGAGTTTCAGACACTCATCACACACGGCCTTTCTGCAGCAGGGCAGGGATGCGATGGTTTTCTCCTCCAGGCACACCCGGCAACTCTGCATCTCACTCTCTGCACCGGCCTGCTCTCTGTACAGCTGGTGGGAGATGTCCCCAAACGGATCCACCAGGTCGTCCAACGAGTACAGCGCCGGTTCGGGGCTCGTGCCCACCATCTGTCCCGTCTCCATGCCAATTTCTGTTGCGTCAGATGTGACCGTGTCATCGTGGCGGTCTGTGATTTCAGTGTCTATTCGATGACGGTCGTTAGCAATGCAGTAAACAGTGCAGTAGACGTGGTCTTTGGCTCTAAAAGAGTCGTTTAAAGTTGATGTGCTGCCGTCATTGTCACATATATAATGGCACTGATCTGTAACGGTTAAATATTCAACTCCTTTAACATCCGAAGTCGTTAAGTCGCTCAAGGTTGGCTCGTTTTTAGTTCCTGGTGCCCCCGTTTCACTATCCGACTTTTTACACTCGCCACATTCTGCTCCATATACGTCCGTAACGTCGTCATTAATGCTTCCTTCAGTTCCTTCATGTTCGGCCCCGCAATGCATCCGACTATGTATATTAAAATGGAAGGAGTTGGATTTTGAATCCCCGAAATTCCTCCTCAAAATTTCGACAGCGCTCGCTCTCCTCCCCTTTCTTCCTCCGCCGTTGCAGTTGTTGTTGTTGTTGCCCTCCGCATCTCTCTCCTCCGAGTCGCTCCTCTCCTCCGAGTCCCCGTCGCTTTCGTCGACTGACAACCGGGAGTTTGACCGGGTGACACGTCGATTCAAATCCCCCACCGGCCGCTCAACTTTACCTTCCGTGAAGGAAGTTTCTGTCGGCAGATTGCGGGACAGTTTCGCCCTTCCCTCGTCGAAACTGCTGATAAAACTCGGCATCTTACAGTCGTCAGTTATCGGTCCGTCATCTTCCATCCCCGATTTAGCTCTCCCCATTTAGCGAGCGGGTCTGCCCAGGCCGGACCGCTGCCTGCTCGCCCCGTCTCGTCTCCCCAACTCCTACCATCAAAACAAAACAAAGCAGGCAGCTCGCGGCTTCCGGGTGTCGTCGTAAGCATGCGGGAGAGCGGTGATAGGCCGATGGGAAGCCTAGTGGTGGAGCGCAGCCAAAAATCCTCTCACGACAATAGTTTGGACAGATTGGTAGAAGTATAGCTGAATAACAATGGCTGGAAAGCTGTAACTCATGGTAAACAAGCTGGAAATCCTTTGCCAGAAACTCTCTGAATCTGTTAGAATTTTACACATTTCAACATGAATTTGAATATATTTTTTAAAACAAACAAAAAAAAAAAGAAAAGAAAAAAAACAATCTTCCAAAACTAAACAAAGATGTCCCAAAATAAAGCAAACAGTGTTGGTCACCTATTTACTGAAGAAAATGCTTAGTGAAGATAAAGTCCTGTATTTTTGGTCATTACATTGACGCCTTGTTTTTTTTTTTCAAAGACCAGGGATGTATCAAAGTTTGAACATCACAACACAAATTCTTGAGGAGAATCAGCACAATGTAATCTCAATCCAATCCTGAAAGCTCTTGTCATCTCCCAATGTAAGATACGCAAGTCATGAGAATGTGTTGCACATTTGTGATTCTCTATCGAGGAAATCTACAGGGTTTACATTTGTGACTTGAGATACTGAGGCCTCTTATCTGGATCTTGGCTGTTCAAGGATCGTTATTGTTCAACTGGGTCATCTTGACTCACAATAACTTTACCCGTCACAAAAGCAACCAACATTCTGAACATGGGAATGGGTAACATTTTTTTACAAGCTGATGTTCAGAACTTATCAAGTTACAAGACACTTGTAGTAGCTAGTAGCTAGTTATTGCTGCACAGCAGACACTGAAAGCAGAGGTTCTTCCTATTTTTCAACTTATTTGTCATTAGTCCTTCAGAATATCTTCTTGCCAGATTCCTTTGTTTTTTGCCAGCTCATGTTTGTTTCCACTGGTTTGTTTTCACTGTTTGTCATGTCTCTCAGTCAGTGAGCTTTCGTTCTTCAGCCCATCTTTAATTTTCACCTCAGTTTTGTTTTTGTTGGCTTCAAATTTAGTTTCTTGTACATCCTGCCTCAGCACCATTTTCTTTCTTCTCCTGCCTGCCTTCCGCCTGGGAGTTCAGCTATTGAGTCCTATTACTGAGAAACGTGGATTGTGACCCTTTATCTACTTCTAGAATTAGAAAGTGATCATATTTTAGGCCCAATCTATGTAAAGATATAAGAAATTCTAAAGGTCTCCTGTCTCTTTAAGACATCTGCCTTTAAAGCCCACTTTTTTCTGATTGGTAGGGGTTTTCTTTTTTTTTTTGGAAACCTTTATTTGGAGATCCTGGTAAATGTACTGAATAAATACAAAATCCATCTACTGTATATATACCAGTTCAGAAAATGAGAGTAGATGCCATGAAAATCCCTTACTGCAGAGATTTTTGGTAGTAAAGAAGGACTTACCAGCCAAGCAAAGTGGGATGAGACTCTCAATGCTCCATTGTGTGTTTAATAATTTATGATTGAAAATCCATTTGGGAGGTTTTTGACCTTATCAGGCCACAAGGTGGTCCTTGTCTTGATAATGGCTTAGTTATTAAAGTCTAAGCCATCGAGTTTTATTGAGTCCTTGTTAACTTTTCACTTTATCTGCTGGTTTGGTCTTTAACATGTAAAAATAGCAAACTGCTGGGGATTGTCAAGGTGTGCAGTAAAATAGCTGGCTTAAATAACCTCACTGATCTGCACAAAGTGAAGTCAGTAAAAAAAGCCAGACTGATCCTATCTGATCAGATACCTGTTACCAAGGTCTGTACTACTAAAAGACTAAAAGATTCATTCATTCATTCCTGCAGCACTTAGGTTTTCAAAAGATTTGTTGTGACGTGATTGCTGTTTAATTATGCATGTTATGCAATATTACTATTGGTAGAGGTGATCTACCAACAGCAGGATGCTGAATATATAATAGTTGCCGACCAGTTTCATTCCATTGCATCATGCTCTCTGTTTTCATCTTTTTAAAATCCATCCTTAACGGTATTAATCTCATTGCATCAAAACAACAGTGAAAACAGTTTAAACACTACTTGAAAAAGACCCAACCAGGTTGCCTGTTATATGGATTTTTAACTCTGATACAGTTCTTTGTGAATGTCATTGGTTGCAACCCACACTGTAATTAGCTGTTTTCCCCATTTGGCTTCAGCAGAGACAGCTAGCAATGTTAAAAACACTTTACAAGAGCAAGTGCCAGCCTGTTATGTAAAGCCTGAGCACCCATCAGACTTTATTGTTATGCACAAAACTCCAAGGACAGTGTGCAAGATACAAATGAATATTCAAACTACTTTCAGCTCTGAGGATTTACTTAATCTGAAACTCAAACTAATCCATGCACAAAGAAGAGTTTTCTCGTTCAACAGCATGGTTTTAGTTTTACAGGGGTAGATATTTCATGCTTTCTTTTCATGGATTTAAGCACTGAACTGACCTTTGAGCTTGAGATGAGGGTGAAAAAAGCGTCAATGACCCTGCTCCTTTCGCAAAGCAGCAGCAGACCTTCCTGGCACTGACTGAGAAGAGAAAGCTAAGGAGGTTGTGGTAACTCCATGACTCAACAGGATGTTTTAACTAAATAATAAACACTTACTTGATGACCTGAGTTCCACAAAAAACAGAAATGTAAGTGGTCCGGGGGGATTTAAAGCAAAAAAAATGATGTTTCAGAGGTGTTAGAGAACTGAGAACAATGCAGACCTTCCTTCTTGTTCTACTTTAATCCCAACTGTCTAGTTTATATACAGCCAGTAACCTGTGGTAAACCATCATAAAAAGAGGACTTAAAATACATGGTTGTAGCCAGTGGTGAACTGTGACAAGTCAACCCAGAACCACAGAATTATAGGCCATGTTGTTTTCACACTGATACAAAACTGGGTGGACATACAGTTATTAAATATGTCATCATTATTGCACTCTTCTGCTAACTTTTAATTCTTTCTGTATGGAGGTGCATATGCATAAATGCTGTACTGACTTTTCCAAAGTTTAACTGGAATCAATCAGCTCTGGAGATAAATAACATGCTTTAGATTATTATGATGTCATAAAATATTATTACTTTGTTATTGCTGTTCATTCCCAGCAAGCTCTGCCTCTGCCTGATATTGAGGTTCAGCGCAGATCCTGGTTTTGAAGGGGTCTGGGTTGAGTGTTGCACAGTTCATCATGTTCATCATGACACAGAAAACAATGTGCTGCAGTACAAAGTCCCACATTTAAGCACACACACGCTCACACACAGTTATGGATCTCATTATATTTTGGATTTGTGGAAGGTTTGCTGCTTCTTAAACCTGTCAAATCAGGTGATTGATAATAGTTACACAGTGTCAGTTAATGTTAAATCTATTAAGTCCAGCAAAGGCAAATAAACAAATACACTTTCAGTTCAAATGGTCAATATCTAATTAACTATTTATCAACTATGTATTATTCACTTTACTTAAACAATGTGTACTGGTATATTGGTATTGACAATAACTATAATATTTAAAGAATCAAGCCAATAATATTGAGCAAATTATATTGACTCAATAATATCGTGGCGATAATATCGTGGTGATAATATTGTAGCAATTGTGTCAACAATATTGCGCTGATATTACACCAATAATTTTGTGACGATAAAATTGTGCCGATAAAATCGTGCCGATAATATTGAATCAGTATTGTGCCGATAATATCATGATTTAATCTCAGCCAATAAAAACCGCAACATTGAATGCAAATTGTGTTTTTATCTAATCTTTGTGTCATACAATTAAAAAAAAAACCCACAAACAACCCTAAAAAAAAACTTAGATTGATCAGTCTGACAGCAATAAATGTATGTTTTCAAGTTTTCGATTGATATTGCGATGGTATTGTTATTGTGAATGATTTTGGCCACTACAATTATTAGAAAAAAAATCAGATATCATCACAGGCCTAATTATGGCTTTAATGACACGTTGAAGTGAAAGTGAATTTCCAGCCAAAACTGAGTATTTAATGAAAGAGTTACAGGCTACAACTAATACTTTTTCATCCAATTGTCCTCATAGTCTTCCATTTCAAATACACTGTACAGTTAGAAGAAATAAAACATAGTAGTCTCACTTATACACAACATCATACGTTATTAGTCGACTAGAAAAAACAGTAAACACGGCCACATGTGAATAAAAAACGTCTAGAAGATCAAAGTTACATTTCATCATTTTACACTATAGTAGCTATTTCCCTCCTAAACTCTGCAGACACTTCAGACTCTTATTTATAGAAAAAATGCACAAAGTTCACATTTAGGACTCATTTGAAGAGAGTTGAGGAGCATTCAACAAATCAAACAGTTCCCATGTTTACAAAGCTAGTTAGTCACACGCAGCATGAGATTAAATATGCAACAGTTTGGAAACACCTCATGCAAACACAAAATGTTGTCTCTGTCCTCCAGCGAGACCGTCGGTGGAGCTACTCTGAACGTAACCCGCAGATATTTGTTACAAAACGGAAAAACTGCTAAAGTTAAGGGGCAGAGAGGAGGTGGTCTTGGGAAAACAGTCTGGAAGTCTATCCTTATGTCAACAGAAGCCCCCTAAAGTGTTCCTTGGTAGAGGGAGAAGGCCTCAAACTTTTGGTCCGGTGATTGCAAAACACAAAAGCATAAAGTCACATTTAGTCACATTTTCAAAAGGAATCAGTTCATTTATCACAACAGAATGAAACGAAGAACCTGCTGCCTGCCTGGATTTTTTTTGTTTGTTTTCTTTTACTTCTAACATCTCCAGCTTTCATTCAAAGAAACCCTGCACAATAAACTTGAGACCCTTTTTTTCCCTTTGTGGCTAAACGGTTCCTTGTATTGTAACCATTGGCACTTTTCAACTGTAAAATTTGAGTTTCGAGGTGAAAAAGGGAAGCTGTTAAGCCTCCTGCCACTCTCAGGTGTGATTTTAGTCTGTCAGTGAGAGTAGATGTGTTCAGTGTTGTCAAGGATTCTGCTGTTTTTCCTATTTCTATCCTTTACCAGTTATCAGTCCCCCAGTAAGCCTAAAAAGCGTTACTTAAATCAAAAGGATAAATAATGAATTGAAGAATTTAATTTTTAAAGCCTGTCTTCTCTGATAACCAAATTTTTTTACCCCCAAAAATACAATTCATGCCAAGACTCAGGCCACTCTGACTGTGATTGTCATTTCTGTAAAGGGTGTGTCTACTCTCTGTAAGCCTGCAGCAGATTAAGGCTGCTTTTGAACCATTTCCGTTTTTTGAAGAGCTGGATACCGCAGACGATAAAGCTGATTGGGCGCTTTATCTGCCCTCCAGCATTTTTTCTAATAAAACAAAGGAAAATGGGAAACACTCGCTTGCTGAAAGATGTGATGGAGGAGGATGGGAAACACCTGCCTGACCTCCCCTTTTTTAAATTTTTTTTTTTGTTTTCTCTGCCATGTTCTGCCTCTACCTACCTTTATGTGTCTGTCTTGAGTGGAAGACAAAATATCTAGACAGAAAAAGACCAAAAGACACATCTAGAGCAACTGTTTGTGTTTGTATGGCAGGAAACAACCCCTGTCGTCAGGGATGCTGCTCTCCGTCTTGCGTCCAATCTTTCTGTCAGGTATTCATAATTTCTTTTGTAAACATTAAGATTCACATTAGTAGTTGAAAAGGATGAATGGTATCTGTAATAAGCTTGTGTATGTGTGTGTTTGTACATGCATGTGTGCGTTCACATGTCTGCTTCTTGTCCACATGCACGTATGAGGTGAGAGCACGCAAGTTGACACATCACACTGTTAGTTAACATTCATGAAACAACAGAGCAGAGGGCGGGCTCGTGCTTGAGTCCAGACTGAGAGTCCAGATCATCTCAGCCACAATGAGATCCCAGATGGATCATTAAAGTTTGTTTTAGAAAAGAGACGCTAAACATTCCTTGATCGGTAGTCTTGTACGCAGGTTCCTGGTGTGAAGTCTGGTGTGTTATGTTAGGCACCACAAGCAAAAAGCTCCAGAAAAGGTCAAACAGGCTCCGTTGTGTACACATGGCTGCAGTTCTGGCTAGATTTTATTCCCAACTCTTTGGTCAGACATGTCTGCGCAACACTTTACCTCAAGATGCTTTGAAACTGCATCCAATTTCTTCCATCGCTTTTACAGGACTCACTTTTAACCTTTTCTTTTTTTTTTGGACAGTAGGAATGTAAATTCTCATTGGAAACTTGAGGAAAAACATCACCAATAAGTTATTGCCTCTTTGCTTTCCTTTACAGTGCAGATATTCATTAGCACAATAGAGGGAGCAGGTCATTGGCTCCAAATTGCTTCTCACAAAACACGCCTCACTGTAGCTCACACAGCCCGCAGTTACCACATTTAGCCACATGATGCCAGTGTTTCATCAGGAACTACGTTGGCTGACAGACAGAGCCGCAGGACGCCGTCTCATCAAGCATTTGGGGGGATTTGTATTTGGAGAAGCAGAGAGGCATCTGTTCGCTGTCTACTTGTCTGTCTCTGTTTGTTAAAAGAACGTTGGAGTTGTAAATGCAGGGTTTTAAGCAATGATCGTTGGTAAGGCAGCTCTTCAGGAGAAGCTTCTGGAATCATTTTGACCTGTAGAAAAAGAGGAAAGGACGATAAATTCAGCATCTACAACAGCAACTACAGCATTATAATTTCCCTCACAGAATTAATAAAGCATTTTTTGTTTAATTTCACCTCAACCAATAATTCAGCATCTGAAGGCACATTTAGCCACTTAGAAGCCTAGATTTTTGTGTTATTATCATTGACTGAAAACTTTAAAACTGTCGGAGAAATTTCCAGTATAAATGAGAAGATTGAAGGCTAAGAGGTTCATAATGAAATAGTGTGCAGTACATTTTTGTTCAGTAACATCCTTGATTAAGTAATTCCCCCTGACAAATAATCTGAACTACATAATGTTGCTAGAAGAACACAGCAGAAGCCCTTCTCTTTTCTGTGTTAAGAGCGACAATAACACTCAATAGACATCTCAACACTCTTTGGGGGTTCACTGAACGATGATATTTCAGCTTCATATAATTAATGGTATTCATAGCTGCATCATGTTATTTATGCATGTTGTTGGGCTGTTTTGCACTTCAAGTAACATGTTTATAGAGGTCAACCAAAAATGAATCTTAGAAGCCTTTTTTTCTTTTCTTTCTTAATATTTCTGCAGAGCTCTGGCGGTGGCAATTGTAGTGACGTGGTTGTGTGGGTAGTTGTGGTTGCATGTGTGTGTACGCATCATAGAAAGAGTGATATTCCTTTGGGGTGGCATGGTGGATGCTATTTTATTGGTCCCTCTGGCCAGAGCCAATAAACACCAAACTGAGGGGACAACAGCTGGGGAACAATGATAGCATATTGATGGTGTTTGTGTAAGTATGTGAGGATCTATACAGTATGTCCGTGTATCTATAAGGATGTGTGTGTGTGTGTGCATTAATTTGTATACGAGTAAAAGCCGTCTATCAGCACAAATATTGCTTTTGCGTACAGAGTGTGTGTACATAGATGTGAGTATTCGTGCTCCAGCTGTTATGTGTGTTTGTGTTTGTAGCCATTATCTAGGGGGTCGATGATTTATGATCTGCGTTATGGCTTCCACAGGGGACATATAAAACTACAGAATGGTCCTTTATTGCCTTTCTTCTTTGTTCAGTCCAGCATGTCATCCATCACACAGTTTCTGTCTTTTTTCACCTTCTCTCCATCAGCCATCTTGATCCCAGTTTTCCTCTCTCTGTGCATCCCTCCAATTTGCTCTGGCTCTTTTCTGATACAAACTGGTATTGATAATCTGTCTGCTGCCCATCAGTGGAATTACCATTATTTCATCTTCTTGTTAGTTACATCGCTGTAGCTTTTTCTATATTGCTCGGTGCTTTCCGCAAGACAAAGTTAGACAGCGAGATTGATGGGAGGATGTCTATGCCTGGACCCAGTCTCATTTTTGTGACATCTCATTGGCTCTTCATCCTAAGAGTAGCCGACTATTGCCAACTTGATGAAAATTAAATCTATGGTTTGAGTTTCATATAAGCAAGACTCAACACAACAGCTATGCTCAGGGAGGGGCTCCTTCCAGTTCGCATGGATGAGGTAATTGAGAGCTGATTAAGAAAAACAACATCAGCAAAAATAATGAAAGAGTTCAGATTTTTTCTTAAATCCCCCACATATAATCTGTCTGAGAGGAGTGATAAAAGGACTGACCTTGTAATGGTAAGTGATGAGCTCTTATGCTGATCCAGGCCAAATGTACTTACAACATCCTATGTATAATCTTTGGATAAACCACAGACAACACTTAGCCCCTACACATAGTGAGGTTGGATTCTCAGTGTATTTCTTCACTGTTAGGATGATTTAAGAATCCACTAAAGAATGGCACTGAATTTCTCACGATCATTTATACACCGCTCAGCCACAATGTTTGAACAGCTTGCCTAAGGTTGTGTTCCCTAACAGCTCTGACCCACAGGGACATGAGAAGGACATCTTTGAGTTGCCATGTGGGCATACTATTGGGACTTTGGCAGTGGATGCTTTGCGTCCTGTGGGTTTGCAGGGCGGGGCCTCCATGGATCAGTCTTGATCAAGCCCATCCAGCACAGATTCAGATGGATTGGAATCTGGGGTGTTTGCAGGTGGGGTCAATACCTCTGGGTTTTTTTTTTCTTTGGTGTTCCTCAAGCCATTGCTAAGTAGCGTGGTGAGGCACATTGTTCTGCAGGGGGGGAGGCTGCTGTCAAGGAGTGCCGTTACCATGGGGTGTGTGCTTGGCCTGCAACAATCCTAATGAAGGTGGTATGCATCACAGTAAATTACGCATGAAGGCCAGCAGCAAAGATTTCCCAGCAGGAACGTAGCGACACTTCAGAGTGGTCAATGTTATTCGGTTCTTTTAAATGACGTGGCTGATGAATGTTATTTTACCCACATACTGATGGATTTCGGTAAGGCATTTGGAGACAGAAACATATACAGAAGGACAGAGTATGACTATACTTACATGTACATGGGCTGTAACTGAAGGTGGGAGGTCTTTTGAGGGCCCTGGTAACCGTACGAGTCAAATCCTCCTATAAAATCAACTGTACACAAACACACACACACAAAACATTAATTAGAAAAGCTTTAGCTCCCACCACAAATGATTCATTGCTTTAGACCTCATACGCCTACAGAGGTCTCATTGGTACATCTTTTACACAAACCACCACCTCCATTGCTACTCTTACTGCTAATCAGAGTTGGAGGCAAAAAACTGCTTCCAGTGAAAACTGAACCTCAACTGTATGAAAAACCAGTGAAGCAAATCTAATTCTATTTTTAGGAGTTAGACCAAGAATTATGCAGCAATATATTTATGCCTAAGGAGTGCACTTAACTCCTAAATTATCTAGGATAGTTCCACAGATTGTAGAGCTGAGGAGCTGCCAGCAGGTGGTTGGTCTCCTCAGACAGAAGCAAAGAGCCTGGACTTCTGAAGAGAGGAAGCTTTTACTTTGATGTTGTAGAGCTCATAAAAGGGTACATCCTCGCCTTGATAAGCAGCCCACTTTCTCATCTATTCTAGGAGATTTCACAGTATCAAGTACAATATGGATTTTGCATTACGCTGCAGAGATGAAAAATAACATTTCCTTAAGTCTGCAATAAACAGGCATATAAGGCCAAATATGTTGCATTTGGAACCAACCACAAACAGGTATTTTCATTTTCAAAAGAAGCACTGATTACCAGTGCTACAGGTAATACCACTGCAAATGTAAATGTAAATAAACACAGTTGCTGAAATTTTAATGGACCTGTTAGTCATTATTGTTAATACAGCTAAATACGGTAGCATAAAACTGCATCATATTCCCTCAAGTTTATTTTTCTTTTTAATCTAATATTGCTCAACATCAATTTGGCACAAACAATGAATGAATGAATATTTTAATTAAATCAGCATTGGCTACAGAACAGGGAAGCGTTTACCACTCAGTAATTTTTAAAATATTTTCAAATCAACCCTGAAAGAAGAATGCTTTAACTTGATGCTTAATTTTGAGAGAACTAACCAGCAAAACACACTTGATTAAGTGGATTAGTCTGCATGCTAAATATAAATATGTAACCTGGCTTAGCATGAAGACTGGGAGAAGCAGCTCACCTAGCTTTATGTAACGGTGGATAATTTCATTCAGCCCTAGTAAGTTTACGCAAAAACTCAAAGTAAAAAAGAATTTATGGAATCTATGTTGCTGTACATTGCATCAAACACACTTGTAAAAAACAGTAAAGAAAAAACCTTCTGGTTTTTGTGCAGATTAAACAAACATGAGAGGTAATTATTAGCATTTAGAGGTGACAAAGGATGGGTATGGCAGAGCGTCCTATTTTATATTTCCATACCAAGCTAAGCTAAATAGTTGTTAGCTGGGAATAAAACAGACTGATTAAAATTTCTCCAGAATGTTGAAAGTATCAACAAACAAAATAATAATAATTAAAAAATTCTTGTTTAAGTCATTTTAAATGTGTAAAAACCCAATGTAATGTCGTCTTATCTGTTAGTTTTCATCTTTTTCTATTTTTTATGGTAGCACACAATGGGGAAGAAAATCTTCTTTTTCCTGCTGAGTTTTTCCTGGTGGTATTTTCTGATCATTCAGCTCATTATGACAGACAATGCAGAGACTGCCAATGCTGGATGTCTTCCTTCATTGTGTAAATCCTTTTGTCAGAGAGTGGCCTGGTGTAAACGGTAAGGCTTTCCTGCTGATTCATCCTGCAGTCAAATAGTCTGCAGAGATTCTGGTATGCGCGACCCTTTGAACATTAGAGGAAATAGAACCTATAAACCTGTCAGCGTGCTGCCTGTCAAGCTGTGGAGACCCAATTTGAAAATTCTGATATGTTATTCATAAGGTTTTGGATTGTCCAATTCTCTCCAGAATCTGAGAAAATTGGATGCCTTTAAAAAAGAAAGACAACAGCTTTTTATTAGTCCATGAAATAATTCAAGTTTCTCCGGCATTTTTCAATGTTTCACAAATTTTAAAATAAATTTGTTAAAATTTTACTTCAGTAAATATTGGCTCTTGACTTAAGTCTCCTATATGCTGCCTTTCACACAGACTGATCTTCTAAATATGGCTTCTGTGACATGCGTTTGTGTGTCTTATTTCTATTTACTAGCATGTTTAAAACAAATATACCCATTTGAGAAGCTCTAAGACAGATGAGACACCAGCAGACACATTCACATGCACACAAACATACACACACTCAGAATAATTATCAGAGTAATTAGCTTTCTCAGCGATTCAAAATCTTCATTAGTCCTTAGTGAGTATTAGCTTTTTCACCCATGGCACATTTCCCCACAAAGCTCCCTGATTATTGTTTATTCTGCTAGACTGCAGCTCATTCCACAGTCAAGACTTCAGAAGATTACGAAGGATTTCCAAATTATTCTGGAGAAAATGATCTGTTTTTTACAAGAAAATGATACATGTGACACGCTCTAATATCATTAAGCTTTAGTAATGGCCTGAAACCTCAAAATTGATTCCCAATTTCTTCTGAAACCATTTGTCCCTTAGGGAAAAAATGTTGAAAATCAATCATACAGTTGATTGTTGCTCCAATGTATGGAGTTAAAAGTTATTTATCCCCGTGAGTGTGTGTTTGTCTTCTCCCATAATTCGCAGACATGCAATTTGCACGTCCTGGAGGCGCTAAATTGGCCGCTGATATGAATCTGTGGCATGAAATATGCAGCAAACAAAGTTAAAGTTTGATCAAAAAAAGATCTTGTGTTGGTAGTGCTGTCAGCAAACACAAAGACAACTGCCTCCTGTCATCATGTGTGGGGTGAAATATCAAATTCTATTGGTTGATTGGAAATAGTTTTGTTTTACATTATGTAATGTGAAACCCTGACATTTAGTAGTCTATCAGAAACATATGAATTAATGAACAAATTACATGCTTTTTAAGTGGCATTGTTCCATGTCACAAAGCACTGAAAAACTTGCATTAATACACAATGTATTCCTCCAGCTCTGTCTCATCAAAAGACTGTTGCTCAGCTCCACCAGACTCTCTCTTGGGGTGCAAAATAAGCAGATATGTGCAGCACTGACAGCTAAGGGCCAAAACACAACAATTAAGGAAAGGCCAAATACTAACAACTGCTAGACATTAATTATTTAGACATGGAGGCAAAAGGCAATGTGGCATTTTAGGTTTACTGCCATCAGCAATCTTATTCAATGGCAAAAGCTCATCTCAAAAACAACAACAAAAATTCCCCCTGAAACTCAATTACAATCCATTAAGCGGGATATGAAGTGTTACATTACAGCGAATTGTTCTTTCAACTTTAACAATGTGATAATTTAATATTTTACTGTGACCTTATGAGCACGGAGACTGTCTGGTCAAATGAAGAGTCCATCAGCGGTGACCTGAAGTTTTCATGAGACAGGATAATTTTGCCTGTCAATGTCAGGGCCCAATCTGCTTTGGGGCAGAAAGAAGGCAGGAAAAACGTGTCTCTCTTCGCTTCAAACCATTTCCACTTATCCAGTTTGCATTCATTACCCATCAATATTTATGCATTAGCAAACAGCATCCTCAGTGCTGTGTTGAATAAGACATACTCGGGTATTGATCCTCAGGAAGAACGGCTGCATCTACTTTAACTGAATAAAGAAACTCATGGCCTCAGGTTAATGAGCTCATTCATGTTAATATAAAAAGATGCACACTGCATTCAAAATAGAACAATATGTGAATTAACATGTCGATTTGACTAATTTTTGTTCTTTTTAAGTGGTGCATGCTTAACGAATGCAGCTACTTCAGCTTATCAAAGTATTTGCAAACCGGCAGTCGGTTGTTACTTTTGTAAAAATCCAAATTGAGAAATCGATGTATTGATAAAAGCCTGAATAAAGATTATGTATAAATGGATTGGTGAACACTTTCTCTTCCCGCTCTTCATTCTGTTGCTTGGTGATGGTGGTTTATCATGGTAAGTATGCAGGAAAGTCCTACAGCTTGACTGAAAGCAAGGATCTTCTTCATCCTCCACGATCCCTCCCTCATCTCTGCCTCTGCATGTTACTGTAAGAAAGTGAGCCTGACTGTGAGAAATGTGCGGGCTTCAGGTTTCACTTTTAATTCTGTTGGGAAAGTCTGAGACTCCTTCATTCACACCTGCTGCTTTATTATGAACAGAAAGAAAAAAGAGAGGGCTGAGGGAGTTGATAGGGAAGAGGCTGGATTTAATTTACAAGGCTGGCGTAAAACCAATCAAAGCTTACTTTACCAAATATATTATAAAATGACTATTCATTAAATCTCTCCAAACAGCGTGTAGTCAGGGCTTAGCAACTGTAACTAAGCGCAGCAGGTCCTCCAACCTTTGGATTTCTACACACTGAAGCAAACAGAGCAACAACTGACATTTGCAGAGTTTTTATTTTCTAACCTTTTCAAACCCAAAAACACTAAAATGTAAGAAATGGATGAAACTATGTAAATTCACTTAGCTGTAAGTGGTCATTTTTAGTAGTGCCAAGGAACATCATTTAAGCCATTTAAGCCATCATTTAAGCCTAACATATGTTTGTGGAGTTGCTAAAATGTTGCTTTATATGTAGGGCAGTCCTATCTTATAAACTGTAACTGTTAGACAATTAATAGTCACACTGAGGTTTTGATAAGTACAGTCTTTCTGTCTCATGGATAATTAATAGTCATAAACAGTTGATGAAGTTATGCCACATGTGTAAAATGTACTCTCTTACATCGGTTATGCTCGTAAGGTTCTTGCTGCAGGTATTTCATAAAGTCATAAGAAAGACGAACAAAAAGTAATAAGAAACAAATTTTAACATCAACTCAGATTAATCACTAATGTTTGTTGTAAATCTAGATTACAAATGCTGCCTTTGGCATTATTTTTCTTAAAGTTCCATGTTGGTGCTAAATGTTCAAAGACTTTTCTCTGTGTACAGAATTTCCTCTCATTTGGCCTTAGATTAGACAGTCTGAAAGTATTTCAGAACAAAAATCAAAATTTGGGGAAACCCAATGATACTGGGTATTATTGATAAGTCTACATTAGAATACGAACACTCTTGTTTTCTGATGTCTGTGAGCTCTAATTGCATCTGAAGCCAGTAAGAAGCTATGGGAAATATAACGCCTGCCTCTTGCATTTTCATGTGACGGAAAAGTCGGCCAGATCATCTGAAGAGGTAAATTAAAATTGACATTATTCTTTTGAAGTAATACTGGTTTCATTTAGTTTATTTGTTGTTTAAACTACTACAGGACTGATGTTGGGGTATTGTGGTAAACAGACGTAAACCTTGGTAAAACAACAGCTTGCCCATTTATCAAGTGTATATGCAGGCCATAGTATTATAGCTGGTCAGAAATGAGAAACCTGTGTTATATGAATGTGATGTTACTTATTTTTTTGTTTTCCTTTTCAATTTCTTTCAATGTTTTCCCTCTGGGTTTTAAAACTGACTGAGGTCTACTTGTGGATGTAGGGTAATTGGAATTAGCATAAAAAGCAGCTCCAAAAATGAAACAAAAATGAACACCTTAATAATTTGAGTATACTCTAGTGCTGGTTCTCTTTCACAGTGCACGCAGTGCTTGCTACCTTTTCCCCCTCTGACAATGTGAGATAAAGGAATTTGTTGTCAGTTTTCTTGTTGAAACATTTTGCAAAGTCTATAGATAGCCCTTCCTCTGAGCATCGACCTGGTAACACAATCCCTTCAGATACAGCAGCTGTTAATCCTACTGGAATAATTGAAGAATGGACAAGTAATATAATGTTTTTTTTTAACATAATTACACAGCTATGCTAGCTAATCAATCAATGAAAAGAACAGATTTTTGAGTTCACAGTTCATTTTGACCTGGTCTTCTTTGCTCTGTACAGATTCAGAGGTTATAACTGAACAAGTATTTACACTTTCACATATTACAGACAGTTTTCGCAATTGAGATTTTGGCTTTTCACACCAGGGACAAAATACCCATAGACTGTAAATAAAAGATAAACAAAGTTGTTTTCGCATCAGCCATTGATTAGAGAGTGCAAGCTTTGTAGGTTTGATTTTGACATTTGGTCTTTGCCATCTGGTTCTTTTTGAAGAAGTCAAAAATGACCGCATTTGGATAAGAAAGTGGAGCTCTAAACAGATTTATCTAAAGCAATTTGACAAATACATTTTAATACAAATATCTAAAAGAAACAAAAAAACTATTGTTTTCAGAAGGATCCCTAACACACTGATCAAAAGAAATGACCTGAGAATAATGACTTGTATGTGGAAGTCATTAGCTGGGTTTCTGTTTATTAGCAGAGCAAATCTCCAGCCATCTTTTGAAAAGATGAAAAAAAAAAAGAACGGTGAGGGAAACAGGCACACTTTCCAGGCTGGTTTAAACTGGACAAGCTAGGTTGCATAGTGTCCTCAGAAGATGCTGATATAGGCCACGTTGCCATCGGTTCTAACACAACAGAAGATGCATTTATCTGAATCATAACAGAGCACTTGCCTTGAGAAAAAAACTAAAAAACAAAAACATAATAAAAAATACTGCAGTAGATAGCCACAAGAGGAAAATGGAGATAGCTCTTATTTACTTTCATCTCCGGAAATATCTGGGATAGTATACCACATTTGAGAAGCTGATGGTTAGCTGCATGAGTTTTTTTTGTTGTTGTTGATGTTGACTCAGTCCAATAACACCTGGTGACTCACATTATTTTAATCTTTCCCAGGTCAGATGCAATTTATAAAGTTGTTTCCACTCCAAATGTGCCAAATGTGCATCAAGTGTTCTTCAAAAAAACAGGAAAACAAAAACACATGAAGCTTATGCGCATTTTCAGTAAGGAGGATCTGTTCCTTCACATCTGCTCATTCTCTGGTATTTGGGTTTTCCATCCTTTTCTACTTTGTAACTTCCTGTCTAACTAATCTCATTCATAATTCTGTCATCACAACTCTGGTCCAGTCATCTTTTTGACTGATGCCTTTTGAGCCAATCAGTATATCTATTCTTCAAAACTTTCTTCTGCGCTGTCATTGCCCCTCCAGGCTGACTTTCACACAACCCCCCCGCCCTTTATCTCCACCTCTTCCTGATCCCAGAGAAGCCTCATCTGAATTGCTGGCAACCTCCTTCCTATATCTGTTCATTCACCACCAGCATTGAGACTCCAGGGGATCCTACTCTATCCCATTCCTTTGTTCATGTCAGGGCTCCACAGAGATGATGCACTAGAGACTAATTGCCTATATATGTGGTTTCAAATTCAACTTTTGTACATTATTTAAAATTTTTCTACAACTTTTCAGTTGATCTCACATAATAGAACTTCACTGGACTTTTAATCCTTTTAAAATGTTTTTCTTTTTTTTTCCTTACCATTTTCAATAATCATTTCTTATTCACATCTTTTTCATTGCATCAAAAATGGCAATGAAAACCTACTGACTTTGTATCTCATAAGAGGAGATGAGGGTTTTTGCATGCAAGTCCACAGAACTTGAAATGTTTTGGAGTTAGGGACCAACAGTTACCAGTGCAGTGGTTTTATATTGAGTTTCTTTCATCACATCCATTTTTTCAACAGGTTGATGAAAATGAGCCATCATCTGTTCCAACTGTCTGTTGCTTACAAGTCACCAGCAAAACTGTTCAGACCCTATTGCATGGGTTCTGTTCATATGTAGACTGTGTGGTTTATTCATTTAAATTATATAAGATTTCACATGTAAAGTAGAAATGAGAGAATATTTGATTGTTTTAAAGCATTATGTTTACGTGCATGCGTGACAGCAGGTGTGTGCCTTTGTACTTACAGCTATCCTCTTCTTCAGAAATGATCTTGACCACATAACAGGCATAGATAAACCCCACCAACTAGAGAAAAAGAGAGAAGCAAAAACAGATGAAGATTACTTTTGTGCAATACACACAGAGAAACGTGGAAAAGCATAGACAAATAGTTGGAGCAGACAGGGGAAACAGGTGTTGGTGTAAGTGGAGCAGAACAGCAGTGTGATATTTTTTGCTCCTAAATAGAGCACTTGAATCATACATTCACTGAATGGTATCTTCAATGACAACCACAAGGTTAGTCCGGATTTTCCTAGTTGAGCTCTGCAGATTCTGAAATCACATCCTCAAATCTTACGATTGTAGAAAAAACACGAGTTACAACCGTACTAGATTAGATTTATGCAAGATTCAACTGTTTGTGAATTTCTTGGCTGCATCTGTTGTTTTGGTATTTCTTTGTTAAAATTGATAGCTCTGAATTTCCAAACTATCATCCACACCAACGCTCTGAGGTAGGGCTTTGTTGAGTCTTGTGGCCAAAATATGTGCCTCACATTTAAGTACTTAACATCCGTTTGAAGCCATTCACACACCTGACAGAAAATCTAAAGATAAATAACTGCAGTTTTGTGCTTTTTATTTGCTATAAATGTTTCAAAGAGAAGGGTAGTATTAAATGTGTGTGTGTCTGTGTGTGCGTGATACAGCAGTCCGTACTAGCAGAACACCTTTGCTTTCTGATCTGTTTTCTTATTGGCTGTCTGTCTCCAAGGCAACTGATAGTAGCTGTCTGATTGGTGCAAAGATGCAGGAAGGTGGAGTTGCTGTAAGGTCGGCGTTTTAGTGACCTTATTACCCCTTGATGATAGAGGAGGAAAGAGAAACAGGGTAGCAAGAAATGTGGGAAGACATGAGGATACAGGCAGACCGTGACAGAAGTCCACCTGTGTTTATATGAGGTATTATTACACCGAATAAAGAGGCTTTAGTGCTCAAATCAGACTTTAAGTAAGGGTAGAAAATGACATTGACCTGACTGGTATTCTATTGACTACATGGACACGTGCTAACACATACACATAAACACACAGCAAGCTGCTGCTGTGAGAAGCTACATTTGAGATTCAGCGTATATCTCAAGGTCTTGACCTCATTTAGTCTAAATAATGTTCAGCTCCCAAAGCTCCTCTCTCCTCTCACAGTATTTCCTTCCAGCTCCCAGCTTCTCTTCCTTTGTCTCTTGCTTTTCCTTCCCATGTCTTTGCTACCATGCTTTTTCTTATTTTCTCCTGCCTCTCCACTCTTTTACGTACAAGTAAACAAGTAGAAATAAGAGTGTTTTTCCGTTGTGGGGGATGAATTTACTCAAAGATGAGCCACATGCTGAAAGAAAACAATGCCACTGGTATGAGCACAGGGCTCAACTGTGATAAGAAAATCAATGAACATTGTATAATAGATATGCCTTGAAAAATGACCACTGATCAAAGATGCTGATCATCTTTACTGGCTACAAAATCTCAGCTGTCGCTTCCATTGGCAGTAGTTCGTAATTTGAAAGATTAAGATAGCCTCAGCCTTCAGGCAGTCTCTCATCCGTGCTGCCAATCCAGCTGAAATGATTTTTTATTAGTATTCACATGAAGGAGACTTTTACATTACAAAGTCAAAATGTTGTTTAAGAGACTTTCAAGAGTTCGGGGAGACACTTGCAACCTGTTCTGTCATCTGCAGGCTCATTGCCTCTGAAAATGACTTTCGGGTGCAGTTTTGTTAGCGTGACTGAACACGGTGCAGAGAGTCATACCCGCCCTGCAATACAAAACATTTGATCAGCTGTGACAGAGCACCTTTCTCTGCACATCAATATCCTGTTAATATTTCTGAAACTCAAGTATTCTGATTTGGTGTTGCTGTATTTAGAAATAATATCCTGTTTACAATATATCTGATTATATCTCCCCACAAAGTGTGGATATCCAAATATGATAGCTGCTGTGCACATGGATAGCCATGGATTTGTGACGTCTGTGGCTTATCTTGTTTATTGATGCAAGTCTGAGCACATTTGGTACCTGCAGTTATATTTGAACTATCCTGCTCAAGAGCTTTGCAAAGTTAAGTATTTACAGGGCCAATCTCGCAGATTAGTAGATGGACTTGAAGGTCAGATTTGGTAAAATCGAATATTTGAGGCAGGTGTTTTCAGTCAATGAGATAACAATACCTGCTTTATGTAAAGCATGAGGATCTACCTAAAATCCTCAACATACCTCTGTGGATTCTTTCTGCTGGTGCTTCTCAAACTTAGTTCTATGGAGTTTTGCTACTATATGGGGGCAGTGTCAGAGATGTGTCAATCAATCTAAATAGAAGGCTGCTCATGGTTGTGCTGGTGTTTTCGCTTTGCTAAGCTGTGGAAAACAATTAATCCATCCATCCATCCATCCATCCATCCATCCATCCATCCATCCATCCATCCATCCATCCATCCATCCATCCAT
>JBBBVU010000024.1:10095105-10105338 GCA_037177055.1 Atherinosoma microstoma | reverse complement strand
CCATCCATCCATCCATCCATCCATCCATCCATCCATCCATCCATCCATCCATCCATCCATCCATCCATCCATCCCAGCCCCTTGCCAAGCCTATACCTAATAAGGGTTGGATGGGTCTGCAAGTCCCAGTGAATCCAAGGAGCTATGTTGATGGGGGTTTCATGGCCCTGGTAAGACCAGACAAAGTGCGGCTCAAAAGACCCCTCTGATGAATAACAATTTTGGACCCAAAGTTTCCCCTCACCTGGTCTGGCCTGGAGATGGGACTTGGAGGCAAACGCCAGATGGCCGGACATATGCCAATGGGGCCTGGGCAGACTCAGCCCGAAAGGGGTTTTTGGAGAACTGCACCGGCCTTAATGTTTATGAATCAATCATTTGGAGAACACAAAACAACAATGGATGTATGATAGTCAAATGGTTAATGGGAAAATGTTTTGGGCACAAATGAGATCAAAATGGAGCTACTTTGGTATAAATAAGAATTAAGTTCAGGGAAAGTAAAATATCTAAACATTCAAGTATAAGACTATAGCCCATCTGTGAAATATGGTGGTGGTAGTTTAATGATGTTGAACTTCTTTTGCTGCACTTTGATTAGAATGACTTGTACAATAATTGAATTAGTAAAACTGATGTACAACAATGATTGAAAATGCCCAAAAAAGTTTAGATGTAATTATTGCTGCACAACCAGGCATATCGAAAGCAAAGATTTGTGCACACTGGCTGTCACAACATGTCAGACTGGATAAAATAAATGAGCAATGAAACTATTTTTAGGATAATGTATGAGGTTGTTTTTAAAAAAATCAACAATCAACATCTCTTTATTTAAAATGATATATTCAGATTATAATGGTACGTTTATCAATTCATACTTTTTACAGCAATTTTACAGCATTTAGATCATTAAATCGTTATTAAGAGAAACCTGATTTAATATGCAAGGCTTATGCTTCAGAGAAGCCTAGCTAGGAGAATTTATTCATTAATGACTCATAACAGTATTCTTCAACTGCAGTCCTCGAGGGCCACTGTCCTGCAGGTTTTAGCTGTTTCCCTGCTTGCACTCACCTGGCCCGAATTAATGGCTCATTAACAGGCTTGTGCAGAACCTGAGAACAAGTTGTTGAGAAGATCTGCTTTAATTAAACCGGGTGTGTTAAGGTAAGGAAACTGAAAACTAGCAGAGGGACTGGACTTAAGGAACCCTGACTTATAATAATATCGACTACATATCAATTCACTTTTATTGCTTTCATCTAAGGCTTTTAAAAAAAACATTTCAGTGATTAAACTTAAGCTGACATGTCGAGCAAAAATGTACCAACCTTTAATAATTAAAGCTGGTCTCTTTAAACAAAAGATTTCAACTTTTGCTGTAATACTTTGGCATATTTTCTTACCGTGCCTCTGCTTTGTATCTGTTTTTGAGAATGTACATATGTGGTATCAGCTGGAGTGTGTATCTGTTCTTCTGTCCATCCTTTCTGTTTTTCAGCCCCCGTTTGCACTCATGAACTCTCTACTTTCTCAGACAGACAGCAGCTCATTTTCACATTTTGTCTCTAGATTAAGGTTACTTAGTTGCTGCTGAAAAACTGAAGGCTGTTCATTGTGACAAGTGGAAATGGAAATATCTCCACTTCTACACGAACCTAGACAGGATCCCTGCTCTGATCAGCCTGACAAGCAAACACTTGTTTAACTTTCCCTCATAGCTGTGTGTATCTCATTCAGAGCAGAAACCCTTTTTACCCCAGGAGGCTGGAGGACAGTTATCTTAAGCATATTGTTGAGCAGATGCTTGTTACCATGGAAAACACAGAAAATATGGTTAGTTATTCAACGGGAAGTCAGTAAATGAAGTGGCATTACAGAATGAGGATCAGAGAGGTGATGATATGGCCGATAAAATGTACATGTTATTCTGATTCTACACTAATTAATTGTGACATTTTCACCTCTGGATCTTGAACAAACTGAAAATCATGTTTGTCATGATAAGGATGCTAAAATGTGCTTCCTGTATATGTTTTTAATCTCAACCTTGTAAGTTCATCAACAGATTTTTGGCTAATTTATTTCATGGCTCCCATTCGGCATCAGTAGCAGATTAGTCTGCATTAAGGGTATTCAAGTGAATTTATAAAATGAAATAAGCTGGAATGTCGCAATGCTGTTCTCTGGAAAGATACAGGTTTATACTGGGTTTAGACCTGCCTGTCAGTAAGTAATACAATCAGTGTTTTACTGGCTGTCCCTCTTTTAGGCTGGGACCTAAACAAAAACCTGAGCATGAGTTATAGTCATAATAAGCATAATTTCTATTTTGGACTGCATTTTTCTTCTCAGCATTTAGACCCAAAAAATTATTCTGCAATAACTGAAAGTGTTAAAAGTTAAATAGTATGAGTACTATCACTATCCAATACTAACAAAATTGAATCCTAACAGCATAGCAAGGAGCCCAGAATGGCAGCATTGTTGGCTAACTTAACTTAGGGTACCCTGTTATATCTTTAATAAACTTGAATTCCTTAATGTACTTTTAATTATCTTAAATTAGCATACTGACCTTTCTTTCAGCATTCTTTATGTCAATTATTATGGTGGTCAGTAGGAAAAGGAAGAACTGGGAATCTTCCTCTGAGTACCAATATCATGTTTTGACCAAAGTCAATGATAATCCTAGTCACTGAGATGTTTTAGTGTGGACAAAAATGGAGAACCTTCAGAGCATACAGCTACATCTACAACATTTAGTACCAAACAAATGAATTTAATATTTTATCATTTAAACTGGGAATAAGTTTTACCGCGAGACCGGTAAAATAAGACTGTGGCCAAAAAACAGGTTTAAGAATCCCATGAAAGCATGGTGCCACCCTATGTCTTCAGTGTGCAATGCTGGCAAGGAGATCCCATTAAACTAAAAAGGAAAGAGAAAAAAAACTGAATCATCATTCTTTCCAACAATAATCAAGTCCCAAATGCTCACTTGGCAGAGACACTATAGCACCTGGAAGTTCTGAAAAGCAGCAAAGGGAGAAATTAGGCGAATGTCAAACAGCTGGTGTTCAATAAGGGAGGAAGATCTACAGTGTCTCTGCATAGCCTGAGACTCAACAAAAAAAAGAAAAAGAAAAAAAAGCCAGAGTTAGCATCATGAAATGAGACCTTTTAGAAGAGTAAGGACAAATGCCACAGGAGGCATCCACAGTGCAGTCGCCCAGAAATGCAGTTTGTCCTCCAGCAGAGAGGAAGAGGAGGTTGCATTACTAAAACAAAGTGCTGATGGCTTTGCTCTTTCTTAATGTCTGCAAACTTGAAAAAGAAAAAAAAGAAAAAAAAAGAAATCAGCTGGCAGGTTAATGTCTGACCAGGACTTTGCTAAATCTCAAAGTAATTTAAATCCTTAATGAGTTCTGTCCTGTTTCTTTAGTCAGACAATATTCTTTGTGTTTGAATCTTTATTAGCATGTTTTTCTTCAACACCTATCAGCCACAACATTAAAACCATCTGCCATTGCATCAGTCCTACACATGCAGCCCAGCAACTCTGACCTGCAGATCTCTGAGGGCGTCTGAGGACATAAACAAACATAGAAGCAAACCACTATTCACCATGTAAAGATACAGTGGCGTCATGAGATCCTGAGCAGAAAATCAAGTTACACTGCTATATATTTTGTTTGTCAGTTAAACTGTGAAAGAAAAAAGAAAAGAAAGAATTTCTAAAAAATGCATCAATCCATTTAAATCTGTCCCCCCATTTAAAATGAGCCACTACTATCGTCTCGATTTCCCTCCATGTTTGTGAACTAAAATGGAAAAAGACTAGAGAAAACACCAGTTTGACATTTATAAGATCTTTTTTAAAAAAATGCATGGGGTGCTGAAGGCTTTGATATTCTGAATTTGAGAATAATCCTTGCAGGGTGTTTGACCAGTATGGATGCAACAGTGTGTGCTTTGACAATCCAAACCTTTTTGTCTCCCATTTGCCTGAAAATATTTTCTTTACACTGAATCACCTTGAAGGTGAGCAAGTAAATCTTCTCAGCTGAGATGTTTCAAGTCCTTGTGGCTGGAAACGTAGAAGCCCATCAGCATTATGTGTCGGATTAGTAGGCTACAGTACATATCAATACCAGTAAAACTAGACTTTATTTCCTCCTGACAGCTCAGTCATAATGCTAAAAATAGGTGGTGAGCAGGTGCATAAAGTCCGTGGACAATTTAATCTTTGGTACAAAACGTGACTCAACATGTTTGACATTATTCAACTCTGCAGCTCCATTTGCACATGGACATCTTTGCTCTGCATGTTGCTGGATTCAGGATTGAGCATCCACACGTTGGTTTCAGTGTGAAGAGGGAATGTGTCCACAACTTATACTGTGCTGTAACACATCAGTCAGCAGGATGCACACTTGTCGGTACATTTCCAAGAATTCTTTTCCTTTTTCCTTTCGTTTTATAAATGACTTTAACACCTTGGTAGTAGACTCGATAATCTAGGAAATGTCTCAGAATTCTACACTTGTTTAAATCTAATATTGACATCCTGCAAAGAAAACCTTGTGCACTCCATGTGAGCTAATCCAGCCCCCTCAGGGAACAGGGAACCCCAGGTCAAGTGACACATCTGGTGGCTCGAAATTTGTCAAATATAGCACCTTCAAGCCCTGTACGTCAAAACCTTGATAGGTGAGAATTATTTTTCCGGCACATGCCACAGATGCTCAGTCAAACTGAGGTGTTTGGAACTGGAGGAAATTTCTGTTACAGATGCTGGAATCAGATCACATGGAGCAGTCTTTCCTCCCCGTGCATATCAGGGAGGTTTGGGCACCAGTGACCTTTTGCTAAGTCACTGGAAACAGCTGCGTAATGGAAATACTCCATATGATATGCATGATGCCACCATTCCAAATCAGCCACATAAAGTGCACAACATATTCCATCTCTTTACACATGCCACTTTAATGAGGTAACCAATATATTCACCTCAACTGTTAGTGGTTTTAATATTGTGGCTGATAGGTTTAATCATGCTTTGTGTTGGATACATTGCTCTGTGATGGAAAATGCATTCATCTGCAGTGAAAGAATCCATTACAACTGTGTCATCTTCCTGTAGATAAATTGAGCTATGATGAAGGTGTCACATCCAGTGGATTAAATCTGTTTATGTGCTGATGATGGCGGGCTAAACTCAAATGAACATTTTGCATCAAGTCCTCCTAACACGCACCCTGCATATTATTAATGATGAAAAGATTTTGTGAGCAAGCACTGCATCGAGAAATTACAGTAATACTACAGTGAGTAATTACATCTAATCAATTTTTATCAAAATAAAAGTTTGACGCTTGTGCAAATCAACACAGTTTACAGCAACACCAAATGAAATTACAGAGAAGCCAATGTCGGTCTCAGAGGACATTAGTTTTCATCTGGACTCTTTGCATTCGTATGCAGCGGTTTTGTTGCTGCCTCTGATGTGCGCTTTTGTTTAATTGATGCAGGAGTTTCAGTGCCACCTTGAAACAAAAATGAGAGGTTTAACTTATTCAGCAAATTTGGGATTAGCTCCGTGGAGCGCGGCGACTGCTTTGCTTGAGTGATATTCAATTCTCAGGCATTGTTCTTCCTCTTTCCCTTCTCTTCCCTGATCTTTGAATGACAACAGCTGTGATAAGCTGTCTGGTCTGCTGCCATGAAAACAATTTGACCCTAACACGGTATTATTTCTTGAAGCCAGCAACAGCAATCCAATTCAGTCAACAAAAATGAATATAAAAAACAGCATTCTGCATGCTAATGACTTGTTTTCTCTGCTAATGGTGAAGAAGGAAAATGTTTTATCATTTCTTTTCAGTATCTTAAATAAAATGACAAAGCAGTCTTGTATTGATTCCAATTCAAAATTGATTTACTGAAATAACTAAATTATGTGTCCCTTTGACTGCTTTCGATTTACAGATTCTTGCAATATAATCATTAGGTTTTCCCTGGTATTCTCTAAATGGGTGTCAAACCCAGGAGTTTAAGGTTGTCTTTATGTTTTTATTAAGAGTATCCATTTGAAAACTACATTTAAAAAAATATCTTGATCTGTAAGTTTGTAAAAACAGCACAAAAAAGTATTTAAAGTCTTGCACCTATAAGGATGTAGAAGTTCATGGTTGCCTTAAGGTTATTTTAAACTTTACTGATTTGGATTTTACACAGTTAAACAGGCCAAATGGCTATATATCTAATACCTTTAACAAGCTGAAAAATAATTTTTGAGACTTAACTGGTATATTTTGCAACTTTGTCATTTTTTAAGGAATGACATTGCTATACTTTGCAAGGTGAAATTAACTTCACACCATGATCTCCATGATCTGATTGAAAGGAAGAAATAAACAAACTAAATAATAACAACAAAAAAGACAGGGATGAGGTAGTGGCTTTAGTGCTTCAGCCACATCCATGGCTTTAATCTTTTAGCCCAATATCTTGCTGCTCCCAGGCTTTATATTTGTCTATTTTTTTTAACATCAGCAATTGCTGAAACATGTTGAAGGTGGGAGCCAACTTGCAGCACAACATATTTAAAGATGGGTGTAGATGATTGCAGTGTTTAGCTTGAAAATCAGCTTGTTCAGTACTTCTGAGAGGTGCGACCTGCAAACTATTCTCACGATAGCCAGCTTGTTTTCACCAGATAATCCTGTAATACTTTATGGTCAAGGTTACTCAGCTGTGTGCAGAATAGGCCTGATGTACAACTGTTCTCCCCAACCAAAAAGAACAGTAGGTAATTCCATTGATTAGTTCCTCCACTTTAGTTAATTACTGCAATCATTTGCAGGCATGCACTCTACACTGCCGCATCGTCTTAGATGTCTCTTTTTGTTGTTGTTGTAACATCTATCTCTTAATAATACATTTGCATGTGCTGTTAGCAGGTAATAAAGCTGAAAAAAAACTATGATCAGACTATACTTAAGTGTAGCCGTGATGGCCTGTATCTAAATTATCTTGGAGAGGACCCATGCCCTGTTTAAGCAAAGATAATATTGATGCAGAACAAACAGGAAAAAAAAAAAACTGTGTTTCACACATTATCTCATGTAGTTTAGCACATGTGAAACAAATGCAAAACATAAGTGTAACATATATGAAACATATTTAGCACATGTGGTTTTGTGGGAATTTATATGGATTTCACATGATCTTACTATGGAAATGTTCAAAAAACACGTTTCTTATGGGCAAAATATGTGTTTCATACGTATCCCACACATGTCTCACATGTGCAAAGTCACATGGGATCATGTGCTTCACATATGGTTTCTTTAGTGAGGGAAATGATAAAAATCTTTTGATTTTGGGAAGGTCATCTCTTCACTTTTGTCCACAATAATTTGCTGCAACAATCGTTGAAACTGAGTAAATTAGTTGACAACACAACATGTAAGATAGCTATATTAGCCTTGAAATAACGTCAGATTAAACAACAAAAAAGACAGGGATAAGCCGAACAAGTATTTTTCTCATGAGATAAGCATGCATGTTGCTTTTGGAAATAAAGACAAACTTTTAAGTTTTGTTGTGCAATCAGCAGAGGTACAGTGTATAATACAAATCTGTACATCAGTAACTAAAACAGAACAAGACACTGAGCCAGTCAGACAAGCAACCTAGTCCATCACATGCCCACAAGACCACCCAGCCAAATGAAATCATGTTGTGTACCAGAACTTGACAGTTGCTGTACCTGAGTGGCTATTCTTCCTCCACAAGCTGTCCAAATATATCTTCATTTAAGATTTTTTTTTTTTTACTTCTTCTATCCACATTTATCTTTCAGAAATCTAAAATGTCCCTGGTCATATATATGTGACTCTTGTCACTGTAAAGTCTCAGAAAAAGCCATTGTCATTTAGTTTATAGTGCAACCCAATAAGATACTAACCCCTCACTTAGTCCAGTACCTTAAACCAGTCAGCCAGTCAACCAGTGCACCCATCAGACTGTTGAGTTTGTGCTTAGGGAGCATGACAGTGTTTCAACACACCAATTACAGCGAGACAGTGCTACAGCTGTTTGGTAGCTTGGCACTCAGCCACAATATAAGTAGCACTATCGATTGACAGAGAGAGACACAGTGAGCGCACAATGAGAGGGGACAGTAGTGTATAAGGGATAAAGATGCAGAGGGAAAAAGAAAAGACAGACGTCCACTTTTTCTATTGGTGTAATGATGCGTGTTGGCTTGTTTATTGTGCCTGCATTTGTCTGTATGTGAGCACTCTACAAAAACAGAGCTACACTACAGAGGATACTGAGATGAAAAGTGGCAGGGTTCTCTCTTTTTCGCTCCTTGTTTCTCTGTTCCTTCGACTGATCCTCCTAATTATCATGGTTTCACAGTGCAGGAGAGGAGGAAATGCAGGGAATGGTTAAGAAGCAGGCAGAGGAAAACAGAGAGGGGAAAATCGGTTTTGCAGCAATGGAATGAGAGAGAGAGACACGAAGAAGACTGAGAAAAAGGGCGACTTTCTAAAGCTGCTAATCCATCCCATTCTGTGTTAATAAGAGTATGACGTTATTAACTTAATGGAGCCTGAATACTTTAACTCTTAGAGAGAGGTTGCGCAATTAATCACAAATCCCTATCCCACTTCAGCAGAAAAAGAAGCATATAATGCACTTTAGAAAACATAAAATTTAATGCACTGGTGAGAGTAACTGCACAGAACATCAGCTGAACAGCTTTATTCATTTCAGAGCAAAAACACAAAATTTGACTTTAGGTTTTTTTATTTTCCAGCTTCCAGCTTGCCAAAACACACATTCTCAGAAACTTTCAAGCAAGATTTTTCCTCATCGCCAGCGATCTACCACAAAGTCAAAACTTGAATAATTATTGAATAATACATTTTTGATAGTTTAAGGAGGATTTCTTTTTCTTTTTTTTCAGCAAAATTAATCTCTCCGGCTGAAAGAGAAACTTGCTGACTGGTAAAACAAAACTGCACAATGTTTGCTAACATACTGACAATAAGATGAAAAGGTCATGAAATGTCAACACTGTGGCCTGCATTCCTACTCTGGCTACAAAAAGTAACATTTATAGCTGTTTTTCTTCATACAGCGCTGAAGTCACTGCATTGTTAGTCTTGTTTAGGCAGTTTGCTTCTACCTGAAGTTATACAAAAATGCTCTAAATTTCACTTCAAGTAAATGTACAGGTAGTTTGTTTAAACCATCCATTCATTGACAGTCTATAGGCTACTTCTCTGTGACCATGCATTGGAAAAAGTATGTATAGAAAAATGAATGGACTACATAAATCTCAGTGACTGTGTATGAAAATGACCTACACATCGTCTCTTGTTTGGTGATAAAAAAAAAAACTAAAAACCCCAGAGGACACAGCTTTATCACGGTCTGCTTGAAACTTTTATGCACATTGATAGCTACAACTGGATTAAAGGGCTGAAGAAGAAAGTTTGATGTAGTTATCCAGTAGCCGAACAACTGCAAAGAGTGGAAATTTGTTTTGAATCCAGTTCATACCTTGGAAATGTATTTGCTAACCTTTTTCCTCGCTAACGCTATCAGCCTTGCTGCCTTTTCTTGCTACTGTTTTTCTTGCTAAGCTAAGCCATTCATGGTTACTGGTTACTTCATTATTCATAACAGTAAAAATGTCTTTCCTGTTTCTGGCTTGCATTTCGGTGCTTGCTCTAGCATGATTGTGTCTACATTCATTATTCCTGTAGACGTGGATTTTACTGAATTCAATTCAATTCAGCTTTATTTGTATAACACCAGTTCATAACAAAGTCACCTCAAGGCACTTTACATACATTATCAAGTCAAGCCAATTCATTATAAACACATGAAAACATATCCACATTAGTCCAATTTATAATAAAAGTGTTCACAAAGCAATTCATAAAAAAATTATTGCCTAGCTAAAGAAAACCAACACATTGCATAGACCCCCAGATATTATGAATACAGATTGTAAAATTGCTCTTTTATCTCTATTTAAGTGAATATTGTTTTTTTCTTTGTTTCTTTTTGTGGTGCACAGTGGCTCTGTGTGAGCACTCTCAATTTCATTGTACCGTCAGTGCAATGACAATAAAGTCTATCTATCTATCTATCTATCTATCTATCTATCTATCTATCTATCTATCTATCTATCTATCTATCTAT
>JBBBVU010000024.1:10054499-10087504 GCA_037177055.1 Atherinosoma microstoma | reverse complement strand
GATTGATTTGAAAGCATACTGGGCTCACCATAGATTTTACAATCTTTACACATGCAAAACATGCCTTGCAAAAAAGAGGCACTTTGCGGCTATTATGAGGAACCATGGTACAGTAGCTGCTTTCACCCTGTGTTTATATCTGCAACTAAAAAGGAACACAGCCAGCCTAACAAATCAAACATGTATTAGAGAATTCAAAGAGGGGAAAAAATAAACAAAATCTGTAGAAATGTTTTGTAGCCAACAATGTATAGACTTGTTTAATTGTTGAAAAACTGGTTCATCAGCTGGTGAAGACCATGGAGTTGTGGTATGAGCAGATTTTTCCCACCACAAACTGTTTTAAATAACCCCAGCTCGAACATCTTTCACATATAAGCCTGCCACTGACTGAGTTATGCAAACTTTGGTACTATGATGGTGTTTCTTATATTAATGTAAGTTTTCTAATTTCTAAAACAGTACATGTAAAGGTAATCCAAATTGTTTAACTCCCTAATATCTTAAACAATATAAGTGAGAACAATCTTATCATGGCCAACCTATAGAGAACTGACATGTAAGGAACATATTAAGTTAGCCTCTCTCTTGCATATGAAGAAGACTTTTTGATAAAAATTTCAAGAGGTTTGAGATAGGAAGGTAGTTTAACAATGTTAAAGCATAATGTAATCCTAACCATTGTCTGGTTTGGATTAGATTATACTTTATAAGTTTGTCGGCGGCAGGAAAGTCACTTATTATCTATAATATACTACTGCATACAGCTAGCCTATGTTCAACCAGCTTTTTCTTAAAAAAAACCCCAAAACAGAATCTTCATTCCACATGAAACTATACAGTAACAATGAATAATCAAATTGAATCACTAGTAATAATAGCTCAGGGCTTGAATGATAAAAAATTAGCTGGTGGAAAGGTCCCACTGGAGGGATGTTGATGAAAAAAAAGGCAATTTCATGCAATGATTTCAACAAATGCATCATTGATCAAACACAGTCAGGGCTGATGGATTAACTCAGTGAATCAGGGTGGATGTTTCAACTACAACGCCTGTGATTAAATGTGTGGGACCCTCTCATTCATCGTCCCAATCGGCGCAGCTGAATGAATACTGCAGGGAGTAAAATTAGGCAGCTATTAGCATTCAAACTGGTCCTGGTGATCTGTTTTTTACTTTCTTCAGCGATGAATTGGGTGGTTTGCAGCTTGATTTAGAGCTGTATTTCTTTGGCAATTCATCCTGCAGTAGAAAAGCTCCCCTGCACTGACAACACAGACTATTGAGGTTGATATGAAATTGATTTGAAAGGCATGTTTGATCTTTTTCTGTACTGTGTTAGATAAGCAATCCTATCTTCCCAAGAGATTTTCTTGAACTAACTTTCTCTGTTTCCACTTCCTCTTTTCTCTTTGCCCCCACTTTCCTTCTTTTCACTCTTTTTTTCTTCTTTTGAAAGCATCTGATTCACATATGGCTTCATCCCCAAAACACATCATCTTCAATAACTCTTATCAAATCTTCGGCTGTCTAAACCTCTCTGTCTCTCTCTGCTCCTGATGCCTTACTTCTCTACCTGAATCTTTTGGCTTTCTCCAGTTTCTCTTATCTCCATTTTTCTTCTCTCCCCCCCCCCACCAATCTGCCTCTTTCCACCTGGCCACTGCTCACCTCTCTGTCTGACTGAAATTAGACACCTGGATATGGAAATCCGAATAGCACAGCTTTGACACAGGTTGGATTTGGAATGTGCATGAATGCAACTATGTGCCCATCAGTTTTTCCTCTGATTGATGCAATAAATGACAGCTTCTCCACCCACTGGCAAAGCAAACTCACATACAAACAACACATGCATGCACACACTTCATAAACACACACTTGCACCTATATAGTTTCCAAAAAAAGAAAATCACAACCCTCAACCCCCCCTCCCCAAATTAAAAAAACAAAACAAAAAAAAACAAGCGGGACAACCCACCCATACATCACCCCACCCCCTCAGTAAATGACTGACAGCTGAGCTGGTGTATATGTATATCTGTATCAGTGAGAGGGCGGCTACATCTTTTATTTGACACAGTGGACTACTGACAGTTAGCTGTCTGAGAGTGTGCCTGTATATGTGTGAAATAGCTTGCTGATGTGAATATGCAAGTGTGTGTGTATGTGTTTGCAAGGCAGTGGTAGTAGTTCTACCTCCACAGGCTCCCCTTCAAATCTGCCAAGGATGCCACATCAGAAATCTTTTAAAAGATTAATTCTTTGGCATTGCTGCTATATTAGATAGCGCAGCAGTGAGTGACAGGAAGGATGGGTGTGTGACAGTCTGATATGTGGAATGAATCTCAGGCCTTAACTCAAATTACTGTCAAGACTAGATGTACACCTTATCTTGCCTCTGGGGGCCTACAGGGACCTTCTGGGAGGCAAAGACACACTTCACATAGAAAGTTCCATCAAGCACAAATAGTTCAAAAAGCCCAAAAAAGTCTAACTTTGCAGATCCAAATTACTCAAAGTAAATGATCAAATTATCAGTAAAAAATCAAACCAAAAGTTGTTAAAATCATCTTTGTGAAAACAACATTATGTTTTGTATACATGTTTGGATGCTGATTAATAAAAGTGTATAGAGGTCATAAAACTGGCGAAATTTTTCTGAAAGACAATATTATATTGCAGTTACACTGCCCTTACAGAAAAAAAAACTGTATTTCACATGTATTCTTTTAGGAACATCTGTGAAACATATGTGAGAAACATATTTTTTGTGGTTTTGCATGGTCACATTTTAACATATAAAACATAACCATGCAAAATTCCATGGGTTCTACATGTATTTTGACATGTGCTTATTAGGGAGTCCCATACAGGCTTTATATAGGAATTTACATGGAATACCCATGGAATCGTATTTTTTTTTACGAGGGAATTTACATTGGTTTCCTATATGAAATTTACATGCATTTCCAATGTGATTATGCAGGTTATATATGGGAATTTACATGGGTTTTACATGTGACCATATGGATTTCACATAGAAATTTACATGTGTCTCACATTCAATCTGGATTACATAAGACTTCACAGAGGTTTCACACGTTAACATCAAAATGTTTCAAAAACTCATAGATTTCCCATATACAAAATAAGTAAATTACATGTGTTCCAGATATCGCTCACATGTGGTCACATGTGAAACACATGTAGTGTCATGTGATGTGAGGGTGTGTGTCCTGCGTCTGATTTTTAATGACTTATTCTAATGTAAGAGTGTAAACACACCCTGTACTAAGTGTGTCATGACAGATTAAAAAACAACCCCAAAAGGCAGATCTGTACTCATCTATAGTAAACATAAGATGTTCTTTGAGGGGAAAAAAACACTCAGAACTTAGTGGCATTGTGAGTTTTTCATCAGGCTCTGGTAATACATCTTAATGAACTTCCCCACAATTATGTATAAATAATGGAGGACACATAAAGCCTCTCCACAGAGGGAACAAAGAGCATGTAATGCTCTTTGTTCCATATCATTACATGCATGAAAACTCATTGCTAATTGAAAAGTTGTCTTTGGTGTGTTTCAATATTGGCAGTTTCTAATACTATGAGACAACCAGGGTGCTATATCTGCACTGTGATTAACAGCTGTTTTATGGTTACAAGAGTATCTCAGTGTTTTATAAAACAATAGTAAATTACTTTTAAATATTCATTGCCCACATGTGGATAAAAAATTGCTGCGATTGTTTAACTAATAACTTTGAATGAATAATTTCGATAGAACACTATTCCCCTCACACTGCCAGTTACTGATACCATGAGAGCGGTGGGTTGCTGATTTTGAAACAAGCCTGAGCAATTTTGATTCAAGGAAGACTTCGTGTTGGTCATTTTTAACCCTTGCTCAACTGTTTGGTACAGCACACTGTAATCCCTATTTCCCATTAAAAAAATGTGTAAGTAAACGTGACTCAGCCAGCTCGTTTTTTTTCAATACTTTGTCCCACTTTAAAAATAACTTAAACAATAAGTTTTAAAACAGGCCTTTTTATAATTGCCAAAAAGGAATTTGAAAAATGCCACAAAAAAAACTACTTTTCTTTTTTCTAAGTATGAATATTAAAAAGTAAAAAAAAACACTAAAATGCTCAATAGTGATTCAATACATGACTGGCATCGAAATAGGAAGGTGGGGGAACAGATACAGACCGTAAACAATAAAAAAGCCAAAAATCTAACAAAACACCCAACAAAGTATTAGTTTAAGAGTGTGCTCACTTATACAACCAGATTCTTATGTTTTTTAGTTTTTCTACAATAACTCCCTAAACAGATTTATTTATTTTTCAATGGATTTGAACAGGGTTTTATGTCATGCATGGGTAGACAAATTTAGAAACGATTTATTGTGGTCACATTTAAAATGAATGCACCTTGAGCCAATCTTATTGAGCTTATATAAAACCTAGTTATAGAAGCATGTTATCCAGAATAGCAGTTGCACTGTAAAACAGCAGTAAAATGCTGCTCCGCTGTCAAAATTGCTAATGAGAACTGTAAAAAATAAAAAGGTCAAGATCTATGGAACAATTGAGTAACCAAATTTGACACTTTTCAGTTGCTTTTATCCTTTGTCCAAAAGAATTTGGGATTTTTTAAATAATGATAGGGTTGTATTAATCTTTGATTCACAGGATTATTGTATGCGTAATGAGATGTCAGTGACTTATCACTGACCAAGATGTTCTGCTAAGTTTAAGTGTCATGATGTCTCATCAAACCCATTTGGCCATTATCTCAGTCATCATAATGATCAGTCTGTTCCTCTGATGTCTGTCCATCTGTTTATGGAGGACCGAAACTGCCAAAATCAAAAATAAATTCAGAAATATAAAAATGGCCCAATAAACCAAAATATTTGCCAATATATATTGTATGACAGAACTAAGGATGGCCTGGATATGCTCTACAATCCGAGAGGAGTTTTTCTCCGGCAGCAGCTGTGATGGACCAGTGAGAAGAGGAAACAATGGTTCAGGGAAGGTTCAGAAGGTTAGTTGCAACCTTCAGCAAACGTTTGTGGAACACTTAGAAAATTCTTCATCTCAACGATCCAGACAATGTCCTCCAAGCATCATAGCCAGCTTTACCAGAGCCTTAAGCAGTTCCTTTGTTAGCTGGAACACCCTCTCCGTCTCTGCATACACACCAAACATTAAACATTCATAAGTGACTGTGTGCTTTTCAGCTATAGAGCAACATGTCAAAGATCCGGTACCATCTCCTGTTGATAGTCAGCCATTTCTGAGGGGATTCTACCTGCTCAAAACCTCCATCTCCCTTCCAAGGCCACAGGCGGCAGAGACAGGCAGCCTCAGCTGCAAAGTCATCCCTGCACTTATAGCTTGAGACCTGCTCCGTATTGTTTGACCAGGCACAGGAGGAAATAAATAAATCACCAAATAAATAAATTAAACTGAAAATGTCATGGAAAACTAAATAAAAGAGTTAAATTAAAACAGTTAAAAATGACAAGAAATAAATGCATATTTTAAATGGGGTTTCTATTGGCAAAGGAAAATCCATTTTCTGTATTTTTTTGTACAATGTTTTGGCAGATATATTTGTTTATTGGAGTGATTTTTACATTAATTTTTTTCAGTCCTCCATGTCTGTTTGCTATAGGCTTCAGGACTTCAAAATGAAACGTTTCTCTTCCTCACCGTTTCTCCCACCTCCTTTTGTCTGTTGTTTACCTTCCATCTTCAGAAAAAAAAAATGTCAGAGGTGTTTCGCAAACCTCATACCTAATATTTCAGATTTTTCTGTCATGCAACAAAAACACAGAAATGTTTGAAGCTCACTCACTGAACATCAAAAAGTTTGAGTGGCTTAAAAAAAAAAAAAAAAAAAAGGTACAACACACAGTTCTGTCTTGATGTATGAAACCACGTTGGTGTGTTACCGGCGATACTCTAAGTAACACACAAATGTCATTACATGTATTGAGAATATAAATCCAGGCCTTTGGGCATCTATTTAGCTCCTTAAACATTTGATTATTTTTCTAATACATCTACACTGCTGGAGCTGCAAAGTGAAGTTTTGTGAGTTATGTCTAGATGAAACCGGGTGTTTGCACTGAAAAATTACATCAAAGCCACAGTGCTAATCCAAGTGTCACTGATAACATGGCATAAATCAAAGCAGCCTCAACCTCTCATACACAGATGACAGATTTCCATAACGAAGAAAAATGGAGGATGTCACACTCATTTTCATGCTGTGACCCCAAAAGTAATGGCCCGAGTGAATAAAGTAACGCATCAAATTGGTGCTCTTTACTGTCCAGCACACCAAGTCCTGCATTATGAACTGCCACATTGACCATAAATTGAGGTGCCTTTTTGACAGGGACACGTTTCCTGTTGTCAAGTCCTGACAAAGGACATATGGCTTGAGAGAGAGAGAGAGAGAGAGAGAATGAATAGGAGGTGGGGGATGAAGATGAGTGAGACGGAGAGAGGAGTATGGGACATATTCACATGGCACTTTGCAAAACAACATGAAAAAGACTTGATTATAGGCTGAGCAGAGGGAGAGGAGGAATGAATTACATGGAGATGAAGAGAGTGAGGCACAGGAGGAGGGAGAGACAGAAACCCCCCCAAAAAAGGAAGAGGCAGCCTCAGAAAGCAATGTAGAGAAAGGCTTACAGAGATTTAATTTACATCACAGTTCTTGGAGCACAGCGCATGCCATCAGTCCCCCTATTGAACTCTGATGATTGTGTGCAATATACATGAAAAGAGGCAAGTCGAGAAAAAAAACAAAACAAAAACATGTCACTGTAGTATATATTCACCTCATCATTCACCTTTGTTTTTAACTTATCTTAAATCAGCATTATTTTGTCTCCTGATTATAAGTAATAAAGGACATGTTTGGTTTGGTGAAATATCCCAAATTTTTTTGAGGTGAATTGCCCTTTAATTTGGAACATACAGTCTTGCAGCTTTGTGTGTCCTTTCACTTTCCAAAAAGCCATAGTCATGTCAAATTTTTCTTCCAGCATAGTTGTATTTAATATACGCTATAGTATTGCATGAATTTATCCCACTCACATGACTTTTGCTGTCAAAGCGTGTCAAATAGTCACATTATGTTTCTGTTTATATATTAGAAAGTCCACACTTGAGGGGGTGTTTGGACCAGAAGACTGTTAAATGGAAGAGTCGAGACGAATTTCAGTTCCGACCACTACAGTCTGTAAGGACATTTTCTTTTGAATGTTTATTGTGCCTTTAAGCTGCTGTTGATATGCATTACCTTGAAAGTGGTGTTGGATGCTATGAAAAACATACAGATTTAATCTTTGTCAGCATGAAAAAATACTTTGATATATGTGAATAATTATTTTTCGAGAAAAATTCAAAGTTATTTCTTATGGTAAATGATTGATAATTATGATAATGAAGGATTGTCAGTTCATTTCAGTTCAGCAAATACATCTCCCATATTTTTATAGATTCAAAAATTTTGTAGAACATCAGTATCATATTAAAGTTACACACTAACTCGCTCATCAGTATTCTTAATTTCTTGCTTTTCTCAATCACAGTTTTTGGGAATTGTTTGTTTAGAATTACCATAAGTACAATTGTCCTTATCCAACAAATTCATTTCATTTCTCAGCACCAAGCACTTTACATTAAACAATGTGTAGAATATAATGGATATTTCTGATCCTTTTTTTTTTTTTTATGTGTGGTACCAATATTCCCAGCAGGATATCAAAGTTTAACACTGGTGTACTGTAAAACCAGGAAATCATCAGGATAATTTTTCAGCATGTTTATCAGCTGGCAAAACAGAATGGGTTGATCCAGTGTTTACGTTTTCCTTTTCTACTGTGAAAAAAAAGGTAGAATATTACAGTCATACTCAATGCATAACAATTAGGAATGTTCAGAACAGACAGATTATCAAACTCATATTGTACAAAAATATTCTTGCACTCTCACCTTTTTTAGAAATATTGGTATGGCTTTTTCTTGTATTTATATGGCATGTTTTCTATCTTGTAGTATTCTCAGAGGAATTGATAAATATAAAAAACAAAATTTGAAAAGTATAAGGCTTCTGTGAAAATGTAGGGCATATTTTAAAAAGGCAACTTTTTGCACACTACATAAGCTAAAACAAACTAAGATACAAAGATTGCATAATAGATGTTGATATTTTTGAAAAAGCTATGCTCCACTCAGTTGGTATTCTATGTCCAAAGATTTGGGATAGGGGAAACAAAAGGCTGTAAAAGTTGTATAAATACTTTGGTTGAACATCTCACAACTTGTAAGGCTAATTGGCAGTAGAACATCCCAGAGACGTCGACTGTTTTAGAGAAAAAGATGATGAGGGTATGTGAAAGACTGTAAAAATGATACAGCTATTTCAGTTATTTTTCTCAGGTGAAGATTGCATACCATTTAGTTATTTCTGTTCGACAGCATAGGGTATTATTGTAAGTCAACAAAATCCAAGAAAACGGTGCACATGAGACGAGGTTTAAAACCAAAACAGTATTTTTGGGCCCACTAAGTCTGGGAGCTAAGCGGACCTGCCTCAAAAAGATTTGGTACGTTATAAAATGAAAAATAAGACAAAAGAGCCCCTGATATGATACAGATAAAGTCTTGTACCATGGAAGAATGGGATATTTCACTTTTAAGACTACAACAGAGCTGAGGTGATGCAACACAACGGTAAATCTGCCCTGTCCCAACATTTTTTTACAGCATGTTGCACACATCAAATTCAATATGAGTGTCTTTTTAAAAAAATAAAACATAACTTCTAAAGCTGACAAACAGACATTATGCTAACAGTCGCATGGCCCTTTTTTCACACTGTGCAGTCTGTTCAACAGGAATCTAGCTTTGTCATGTAGAAACAGTCACAAACATAGTCATACATGTTTAACATGTAAATGTAACAATTTCAATAAACAAACCCTGCAAGTGGGGGGTGATGGATGTATGTCTCATGCAGTACAACAGCTGGTGGATTCAGGGGGGAACCGGGACTTTGCAACTCCCCTTTCCATCGCCATCTGGGTCAAGGTTGATGAGCCCTTGAGCGAGGCACACAGAAACTGTTCTGGCCATAAAAACAAGCTGTTCAGCGTCTGGTTTATGGGTGCTTGTCTCTGATTGGTCAGAAGGTAATTGATAAAGGTGCCGCTAATTAACTGTCTGCCTCACCCTCATTACAAACCAGATGTGTTGATTTTGGTCGGGGGAGATGAAGCCTTTTGAATGGCTTTTTTATATTATAATGGAGAGAAATATTACATTCATATAGCTTTACAACAAAATGAAAATTATACTCGTGATCCATGTTGTGTATTATTGTGCAACTCTACCAGATGCTTTATTCTGTTTTCTAGCCTTATGGAATGGCAGTCAGGCTTATACTCTGTGTGATTAGAATAAAACCTAGCAGATCCATGTCCTTAAATTTAAGGTGGTTTTAATATTGGTTGGGCTAAAGGGCAATGGAGGTTGTAAAGCTTATTAAAATAGAGATCAATGATGCACAGACAAGAGGTTTGGGTTTAATCTGGATGGTAACAAAACAACTAGGCTCACAGTAAATGTTTGTGTGGAAAAAATTAAAGAGGACATGAGTGTATTGAGAAGCCACAAACAGCAGGAGTTGACGAATATGGTATGCAGCATTTACTTGAGTCCAGACTAAATGCTAATTGTCATTGGAAAGAAAACCTATAAGATAAGGATTACAATGAAGTGGGATGTTGTAACAGCAATTTCATAAACCAAATCTGTACTTGTTATATAACTGCTCAACAGAACGAGCAAATTACAGCCAACCGTTGAGGAAAAACTGATTTTTTTTCAACCCCGCAGGACAGTGTAATCAGCCATAATCAGCACTCCCATCAACTGATTTCTGCTGTTTACAGAGGCACTGATTGGCTGTAATCATTTGTCAAAGTTGATCGCCAGTGTTTGAAATTGATAAATCTTTAACGTAGGAAGGTGAAGCATTTGACTTCACTATTTCATCTCAGATATGCAATGACAACGCACATAACACACCTCCATACAATGTAATGTAAAGTTTAGCAAACTTCTGAAATTGTAGGTGGTCAACTGAATTAGTTTCAGTTTTACATGTTAAGCTGAGAGGCTATGGCATCACCTTGAGCTTATACCTCAAGATGACTTGAACAGCAAAACTAATTCTACTTCTTACCACTGAAACAATCTAATGGTAGGAAGAATTGGTTGCACCCAAATCTTATTTTTATCTAGCAAAGATTTTCTGACGCCCCAGGCTGCAATGTAATCCCCAAACATGACCAAACCACCTTCATGCTCAACATTTGTAGTGGTGTTGTTTTCGTGAAACTCTACTTTTTTTTTTCTCTAAACATACCCCTGGTCTCTTCACTCATAAACTTATATTTGAACTTTATCAGTCAACATGACTTTCCAAATGTTGCAAGCTTGTTAAAGCAATATACTTCAGACCTTAAAGCTCTGTGCTTCTGACTCATTTTGATGGCAAAGTGACATTGATTATGCCCATTCCTGGAGCTTTCTTTGCCCTGCAGCGTCCTGGTGCTGAGAAGCCATACTTCACATCTTTGTGCTGTCACCCATAGCATCACGTGACAGCTGCGTCTTGCTTTACACCACTGCGTGACACACTAGCCACTGGATATTAACACACTGTCTGTTTGGAATGTGCATCATGGCTGATTCAGCAAAGAAACCTAAAAGTAGATTATCAGACGAAGCGAGAAAAAGAAAGAAGAAAGTGACAGAGCAGAAGGTAAGACAGGATCCAAAACGGGACTGACTTTTACTGGCTGGAGAGAGCTCAGAGAAGACACAGGATGCAAGATGAATGCCGAATCAGCCTTTGTTAGGGGCGACAAATTGTGGAAAAATGTCCAAATTTTGTGCTGCTTTTAGAAATGAAATTCATCTGATGAGGAACTTTGTTACAGGGATGCATGAAAGGCTTTCCTCTGATCAGTCTTTTATGAAGACTTCACAGCATCTGTTCCTTTCAGAAGGTTCCCTACAGTCAAATGCATTTTTTTCTCTCTTGTTTTTGCCTTTCACTCTTACAAGCAGTAGTCTGAAAGTTTTCCTGGTATTTCAGACTTCAACTTGACCCCACAGTTCCTGTTAACCGTCACTACTTTATTCAGAAAAAAACTGAGAAACAGCCTTTTGATAACTGTTAAATTGTTTTCATCTTTTCTGTGTTGGGTTGCAGATCTGTCCAGCATAGCATGTTCATAGTTTAGTCTGACATCAGACAGATCTTCTTCTGCTTTGTGGCCATCCTTCACTTTATTGTTCAGAATCCTTGGCAGAAGAGACCATGTTGTGAACAAGTAAGAGTCCTGAGAAGCTAATTAGGTTTGAGTTTGGCAAAAGTTATATGAGAGCTCACATTTTTCTCGGTGCCTGAATTTTTTTGCAAACTGTTACTTCCCCTTTTTTTTGACATTGAGATCTTATGAAACTAAACGTAGCAACTAATAATCATTTCATCACCTACTCAGTTTTATATTCATAACACACACTGTATGCCACAGTGCACACACTATAACAAATGACTTGATGAGAATTATATTACTTTCACATAAAACCATTTGACATGGCTTTGGTGAATCACTTACTGAGCTGATAATAAACGTATCAAGTCAAAATTGAAAAAAATCATTAAAACAGCTCTTGATACAGTTGTTAAGACCACTTTGATTTTTGTTATCGCGCAGATGGGAATGAGAAGCGTAAATGAATCCATCTCCTCAGCGGCATGAATAATCTCAACCTGTCTGAAGAGCAAATCTACAAGTATGCAGTCTATGGACTTGGCTCCTGACAAGCTCCTGACCCCCACTTTTGATTACAACATCTGAAGTTGTGCTGAAATTACTCTAAAATGATATGACCTTCCCTGTGAGAGGAGACAGGCGGAAGGCCATATCAGCGATTTCAGGACTTGCAGTCAGAGCAGGGTCATCTTTACACAGCCTTTCATCATGCAAGATTTAAGTTACTTCACAAATGATCTTTGCTGAGCACAAACAGCTACAGTTCCATTACCATCAGACCCTGGACAGAATCAAACACAGCTCTGCATCACAAACAAGACAAACTAGATTGATGCAAGAAGATTTGTGGTAAGGTAAAAAATATAAATGGAAAAGCTGCAGTGAATATAAATGATTTAAACCCAAATCTTATTAAATGTCACAATCATTATGGTATTAATCTCATTAATTTACAACTGCTGGTCCTTTTGGACTGAATGACTGGATTTTGACAAATGTATTTTTTGCCACTAATTTCAGCAGTAGGTTAGTACTCATTGAGCAAACTGGTGAGCATTAATGGTGGCATGCTATACAGGTGAGTGTTCATGTTAAAGCAATATGGCTAAAAAAATATTCAACATTATTTAAACAACTAGTGGGGTCTGCAGCACAAAGGAGCAAGATATTATCATGCTGGCAGGCAACACTTGTTAGCAGGATCAATGCACTGCTGGCTTTAGCCTTTTCATAGGATTTATTGAATACTCCCAGCCTTAGTCTTGCATGTGAAACTCTTGAAATGCAAGTGTAAATGAGGCTTTAGAGAAACGCCTTTCAAACTCCAGAAATCCCCCATGCAACAATGGTGTAACACTGTAGTCTTAGCGCAGCGAGAGCGGTTGTTATTCCAGACACATATATTTGGAAGATATGGCAAGGATGCAAAAAAATGTTGTTTCCTTACTCTAGACAGATCTCCAACCTCCAGGTAAAAACAAATGATGAAAACATTCCAGGTCATCCACACGACGAGCCAAGCTGCGTACTGCAGACAGACAAACAGAGAGAAGGAAATAAGATAAAGACGAGATTTTACAAGACTTCATTGAAGAATTAGAAAATGAAAACTTGTTCATTTCTTTTGGAGCAAGCAAGATGCAGAGAAAAGACAGAGGGCGGATTCACTTCTGATGCTGTTAAAATGCAAAGAGACACAAACAAAAGCTAAGAATGCAACCAATCTCCTAAATCAAATCAGACAGGGAGAGACAATGGATTTGTGTGTGCGCATGTGGGTTTGTGTAAAAAGGAGTGATAGGAAGGAATGAATAAATGACAGAATTTACTGAGCTTTCATTGTCTTGCTGTCTCAATGAATACTGTTTGTATTTATGAAGGTTGTTTCATGATGGGTGGATGTGAGACCCTCTGAAAGTTTTTGAAATTTTAATGTTCTTCTTTTGATTGACAACATCAGTGGTGGAAAAAGACAGGCTAACTTGTCCTGCTACGCAATTGTTATGATTAAGTTTTTATTCAGTGTCATGCTCCCTGAAAACCACTGACTTGTGAAAACATTGCTTCTCTCAGTTCCACTGAAAAAGTCAGTCCAGTAGTATTCAGCCCTCGTTGTTAAAAGTAGAGACCTGAGTATCACTAAATAAGAGGCTGCTGCTAAATTCATGGGAAAGCATAGGAAAATGTCTGTCTCCGGTAAGTGCCTGTGTGTGTGGGTAAGTGCTTAAAACTCACTCCGGTGACGTATCTCGGTCTGAACTGAATAGTGCCGAACAGGCCCAGGATGACGACGATGATGTGTAGGAAGTTGGTCAGGATGGGAGCCCACTGGTAGCCCAGGAAATCTATCACCTGACGCTCCAACACACTGACCTGAGGGAGGAAAGACGAGGACAAGAAGAAGGAGAGATTAGTGGGATGCAGGGAAAAAAAGTTGAGTTTGATCATTTTGGGTTGTCACAGCAAGACAACCAGCAACACTTGACGGAAAGTGGGTGTCATGTCAAGCTGATATGAGCCTCATCTCCATGACGGCAGCCAAAGCAGACATGCTGTGAAATGTGAAACTATGAGTCGACTCGGGGAAAATTAATCATTAATCATGACTAACTTCAATTTGTAATGATTTCTCACTTCTCCTTTCTTTCTGTTTATGAACATTCAATACAAATATGATTATATTTACATTTTACAGAAAAACCTTTGACAAATAATTGATAAGAATTGAGTCTACAGATGAATCAGTTTAAACAATAATCAATGACTGAAGAACAACTGTGAGCAGTCTGCCATTAAGACTTCATTGGAAAGGCACCAATTTTACAAGGTTGAGCTAAACAATATTTAAATAGCAGTTTAGGATATGACCAACAGGCAGATTACTTCCCCCAATAAAAGATGCACCACTTAAATATTTCTCCACAGCAGAATGATCTTCCCTGCTACTGCAACCTCTTTTTTCAGACACACATACACACAGCAGAAATAAAGAAGCAGCGGTGAAGATAACAAATGCAACTGCAGTTAAGCATCACATTTTTCTAAAGTTGACAGCAACTTCACTTGAAAAAGTTCTTTAATATTATGGTTCACACATCTTGTAACCCTTATCAGGATATTTTGACTTTTCTTTCATGTATCGTGCACATTGGGTCTCTCACGAGGTATAATTACATGCACAGAAACATTCTGATTTGAACCTATTTAAGACTTTACTCTAAAAAGAAATACTGTCCTACAAACAGCCTTTTCTAAAACACATGTTTATGACTTTAAATTAAAAACAATCATGTTTGTAGTTAGCATTAATAAGCTATGTGGAGTACTGTATTGTTTGGAAACTGTGACCCTGATGCAGCTGACTAAAAGGGTTCTCTTTGGGAGGGACAAGGCTAGACTGGATCAAAAATGAATACATCAGAGGGACAGCAGATGTTAGATGTTTTGGAGACAAAGTCAGAGAGGACAGACTAAGATGGTTTGAGCATGTACAGTGGAGGGATATTGAATATATAGAAGTGTAGGAGGATGTTGGGGTCGGAACTACCCGGCAGGGGGCCTAGAGATGACCAAAGAGGAGATTTAGGAGTGTATTGAAAGAGAACATGAAGTTAGTTAGTTGGTGTACAAAAACAGGATGCAGAGGATAGGGTTAGATCAGTGTTTCTCAGTCCTGGTCCTCCCGGACCCCTGCCCATCTAAAACATGTGAGGAAGGGTCAACGAGGACCAGGAAATGAGAAACAGGGGGGTAGATGGAGGCAGATGAATCGTTGTTGCCATTCCTGAGCTAGCTGAGAATAAAAACAAGAGAAAAAAAGAGTATTGTGATAAATTTGCTTATGTATGGGAGGTTTTTTTTGAGCCACTTGCCTTAGTCAAAGCAATAAAGCAAAATCATTTCTGTTTGAAGGAGGCACCCAAGTTCTGTTCTGTGTTTTAAGGGGTGTATATATAACATTACTTTGAGGTTGGAAATCAGGAACAGGAACTAGCCTAAACATTATCTTTAAAAAATATCCTTAAGAATAAAGTAAAGTCAATTGGACATCCTCTGTCACAGTTTGGCTGTGTCTTGATGAAACTATGAAGAACAATAAGAGTGATGAAGCCATTCAAATTTCAATATTCTGCTCAAAAAGTTACATTTTTCTCTTTTCTCTTTTCTTTCTTTCATTTGTTTGTTCGAACGAACGAACGAACGAACGAACGAACGAACAACGAACGTTCTTTCTTTCTTTCTTTCTTTCTTTCTTTCTTTCTTTCTTTAATAGCTCTAGTCTTCATCAGGACTAATTCTTTAGTATCATTTTCACATGTACTTGACTGGGTCAGTCTTATTTACACTGAGCCTGTTTGGGAACTTTGGGAAAAGCCCTTATCAGAACTGAGAGGATTCCACACCATAATAATGAACTCTCTAAAGGATCTGTGTAGTTCAGGGGGAGGATGTTAATCAGAATATGTCACAAATCACAAGTGCTTTATCGTAATGAAGTAAACTGTAATCAGTTCCACACACACTGCTGTTAAGCTCACGGGGCAGAATTTGTCTGCGTGTGTGTGTTTGGGCTTATTATCCCTCAGTCACTCACTGGAGCCTCATGCTGAGATAGTTAATGAAGTCAGCGCAGCGTATGATACGGCACTGCTAAATACATTAACGCACGCAGACAGAGAGAAGGCGATAGGGAGATGGGGACTTAGAGAATGCGTGAGACACAGAAAAAGTGCACCGACATAAGAAAGAAAAGATAAAACCATGGAAGTTAAGGACACAGATATGACTTTAACTGAACCCAAAACATGCTGATATTTGCAGCCGTTTCCTCTCAGTTGGAGGTGTTTACACATCGGCAATCCTACATATCAAAAGCTTCCTTCTCTGTCACAAATACTGTCTTCTCACCCCCATGGACACAAGTTTCTGCATGGCTGAGTTTAGAGTGCCCTAATGTGAGACCATATGGCAACACCACAGCCACACAGCAGTGATGTACACACACTTCAGTCTGACAAACAGACATAGGATGCAACAATCAGATATTAGTACTAGATGGGATGTATTGAAAGGGAAATTCAAAAGTAGCGGAAAGTTTATGAGTCAATGTGTGGTGACATATGTGAAGCCACCCATGTGTGTGTGTTTCCATGTCAGGGCAGGTCGGCTGCGCTTGCACTTGACAGCACCTGCTGTTATTGGACACACAGGGCTCAGCTGGCACTGCAATGTGTGTGTGTGTGTGAATGTGTGCGTGCTTCTTTGTGTGACTGCCTTTATGTGCAGGCTCCATCTCTGCTTCTTTGTGTATTTACTTCATTGTATTATGTACAAGTGTGTCCTCCTATTGACAATTATATAGTGCTGCAATTGTGTGTCTTCCTTACAAGCACGCACATTTACCCATACAGAGGCCATTATATAAAGTCAGAGGCCTCCTAGCCCATTATTGAGGCCCCTTGGGGCCTCTCTTTCATCACCAATAATATAAACAGTCTTCACTCCAGCTGGGGACGCACACACACGGACACACATATACGCAGACCCATGAAAAGATATAATAAGATTCACAAATGCAAGTGCAGAAAAGACATTTTGATTGCAGACATAAATAATATCCAAGCACACAACAGTCGATCAGACTTGACAAAACTAATCTTTTGCGGGCGTTTATTGCTCCAACTTGTATTAATACAAGAACCAATATAAGCAATATTCAAATCCAGACCATCTGTTTCTTTGCAATGCACTCTTCTTATACGAAATTCTCATTACATGGCTCAGCTGCAAAACATCATCCGCCTCAGTATGTCGTTTCTTTGTAATTCAGCCCCTCAGTTCTCCTGACAGACAAAAGACAAAGCGTGCATATATGCCAGCATCCTTTGCAACCACCAAATGACAGAAGAAGCTTTGGATAAAGTGTGAAATTGCCCTGGCTTTTCAACATCTTTGACTCCAGTGGGAAAGGGGAGAGGGGTGGGGGTGCGCAGAGCATGGTTGCGAACAGCAGATATGTTAGCAGATATGGCAGTTTTGTGATACGTGTGTCTGATAAAAGATTCTGCGGTGTACAGGTGGAGCTTCAAGCTGCCTAGCTGGGCCCTGTGGGATCTGCTGCGACATGCTTTGAAGCTGCAAAAAGAGATGTTCGTTTCAGTGCTGCTGCATAGGCCAGAGGCACACTCACATCCAGCTTATTTATCCACTGTAGGTTTATTCTGTAAACCCAGTGGTGGACACTGCACTTATGCCTCGATATCTGTTGATTTGGCAAAATTGTTGCAAGTGCCAGAGTGGTTTGCTGCGAATGTGTTTCATGCTGCACGTAGAGACTTCAGTTTCTACATCTGTGTATAGTTTGAGTATGATTGACAAAACACAGAAAAACAACTTCATATGCAGCCTTCTGTCAATCTGTCTTTGCCAGCACAAAACCCCTCAGGGATCACAAATGTTTATTCCACCTACTGTTTTGTTGGCTTAAACTGAAGTTTGTGTTACCACTCAAATGCACTACATTGAGTCTGACAAAAGAGCTAGATTCCATCATCATCCTGTAGAGAGTGTCTGTTTTGTAGAGGCATCTAACAAATCTTGGGCTGCATTTAAAGCCACAAGCTTTGGCTCACTTGTTAGAGAAGCCATAATGTGAATAAGTGGATTTTCTTAATGCCAAGAGCTTCGATTAATTCAATGAAGTGTATTTACCAAGCTGCAGCGGGAGGTGAAGGGCTTCTTTGACAAGACTTTTCCATAGACAACAGTGACAACTATCACTTGCAATTCTACCCAGCTGTTGCTAGTCAAAGTAGTCTGTGAGTTGGCCATGTACAATGATGAAACAGTCAGCTGTGCAGATAACAGCTTCCCTCGATGCAAAATTTTATCTCCAAGCCTCCAAATAAGGTCTCTCAAAAAACCAGTTCCAGCTCTGAAAAAGTGAACCCTGTTGCATTTGCAACCAACACAGCACTAAGCTGTATTTTCATCCAAATGCCAACTGAGGCGAACTTTGGAAATGTCATAGAATAAAAAAATGCACATCAGGCACTCATCATGCAAGCTGAAAGTCGTTCGATCATGCATCCATCCACTTTCTATACCCGCTACACCGACTGGAACAAGAAACCTCCGTGCTGCCCCAATCTAAAAATAAATAGAAGAAATACAATACTATCATGCGCATTCATATTTAGATTTTGGGACCACTTTCTGCCACTCACTCACAAACACAGACAAAAAGAGATGTAGGTGTTGTGACTGGCAAAGACACTCAAACACTTGGGGAATAGTTTAGCAGCTGATGAAAGGGACAGCAGAGGCAGGGAGAGACTGCCTATGATGAGTTTGGGATAGATTTAACTCTGTTTGATTAGGAGTGATAGAATCATATCAAAGAGTTATTATTTCTCCAGACAGTAAGTCACTGTGTGACCATTATGAGACACTGCAGGGCGGTGAAAGCATCTTTTATCTTAAACAGAAGAAAAAAGGGGAGAAAATAAGACGGAGAGGGAGACAGAGCGAGAGATCTGATTAGAGGTGATTAAGATCCAACTGTTACTGAGGAAAGAGGGCGAGATGAGACAGAATCACAAAGTGAAAGAAATGAATGGTCACATGTTCTCCTCCTTCTTATATCCTTCCTTACTTGACCACTCCTTCCTCACTCTTATCTCGCCATTTTCTCCAAATCATCTTCCTCTACAACTCATCACCCTCTGCTCTTTTCCTCCCCTCTCCTACATATTTAATATGCGTTCATCTGTTACCAGATCTGTTGTGTCATAAAACAGCAAATTACCTCATCTGCCTCCTCCCTTCTTTCCCAATACCTCCACTGTCTTCATCTTCTGCTTCCCCATAGCTCTACCTACTTTTCTCCCCTTTGTCCTCCACTGTACCTGCTTGTATCTTTTCCTTGCCTCCTCCTGCCCTCAGTCCCATCCTTCCCTTCGCAAGATCCCTTAGCTCGTTGGCTGAGAGATTTCGCCTGGTTCTGTGACCTTTAAAAAACTGCTGATCAAATCCTCCTCCTCATCCCCTTATAGATGACAAAGGGAGAGAGAGAGAGAGAGAGAGAGAGAGAGAGAGAGACAGAGAGAGAGACAGAGAGAGAGACAGAAAGAGAGAGAGGCAAGAGATGAAGGGATGAAGGTGAGGTAGATCAGTTCAGATGAGTTAGGATGAGACAGACAGTGAGAGGAAGCTGGAGAAAGATAGAAGATAAGAGGGGGTATGGAGAATATCAGGGATGGAGTGGAGAGAGGAAGTTAGAAAATGCCCAAAGACTTTTTATGAGTCACGCAAGGGAGCATCATGACTGAGTAGCAACATCCAAGCAAATCAGAAACACATTGAAGTAAATCTGAGCCCTTTCTCCCTCCTCGGCTTTCAAACTGAAACAGTAGATTTTCTCTTTCTGTCATCATCATAAACTTTATCCTCCTAATAAAACTACCAATGGTGGTTTAAAGTTAACTTAATTAAAGCCGTCTGCCTACGCAGTATCCCACTGTGTACAGCAAAAGCAATGCCCTATTGATTTTGGTTCTCACAAGGATCAATTCATCTCCATTGGAGGCTATTAGGGACCATTTGTGGCTTCTTAGCCTACTCTCTGAGAAAGACCAAAGATGGCAAGGATGATGGGATGAGCAAAGCAAAAAGGGAAGGATCAAAGGATGACAGGAAATGAAAAAAGGAATGAGAGTACAGGAGTGGGAGCAAGACAGAGGAAAAGTGTTGATGGAAAGAGACAATCACCATCATAGGTGGAAATCTCTCTATCAAATATCCAATTTCCCCCATCCAAACCCACTCATGTCATCACAACTCTTCAATCATATCTGTAATAGCCGTAATTTCCTTAGTCACTCAGCTATACAAAGACTGCACACAGCTTCAACTGAAATTCCCATTATAAAATTCCACTGAATTGCACTGGGTTGCACTCATGAAAAAAATCAAGAAAGAAAGAAAAAGTATAACTTGTGAATAAGTCTGTATAATTACCTCCTCATAATTTCTCTTTTTCACAAAAACCAATGGTCGGTCTGCAATAACATCTTGGGACAGTAGTTTCTTTCTGACTTAACTCTTTGAAGGTCATTTTCATTATTTTTTTTGTTTTTCCGGACCATACACTGTATTGATGTTTGCCTTTTCAATAACTTGCCAGTACAGTTGCAACTTGTATAGATTACATGCTGCAGGGCAACCTAATGGCCACAAGAATAAAAAAGGATCCCTGATGGTTGAACCAAGACACCTCCTGCTGACACCAGGGCCAACACAATTTCACTATCTAGACATAACTTAAGCTTAAAAATTTCACAATCTTTCAAGGGAAAGTTCTGTTGTGGATGTATGCATGTAGTCTTTTTTGCATCAGACTACATTTTCTTGACCACTGAATGTCTATGCCATAACACTGATTTGCAATACAGACCATGTTGCACAATCCAAAACCATGATGCAAAGTAATTCAGTGTTAAAATCAACAATATGTGTGTCAAGCGTAATACAAATACTAGTGGCCTTACACACTGCTTATCCTCCTCCTCTGTTACAAATTGTAGATCCAGTATCTTTTATTAGGAATGTACATTATATAGATTGTTCAATGTCCTGACATATTGTGCAAGGTAAACTTTATTACTCCCCTGGATTTCTCATAAAGCTCCTGCAGTACCTAGTTGGTAAAGAATAATAATGGAACCCATCCCACTGGACTTTCTAACTTGGGTAACAGTTCAATAATGATGATCTTTGTAAAATGTGGAGGCCCCTTCTGGGCTATCTAAGTGTGAAAGTATCTGATATCTTAACCCATGTCTACTACAGCTAACACACTAAAAGTTCCCAAAAACTTAATGAACAACAACAAAACCACATTGAAAAAAGCTGAATTTCATTTTAAGATGGCTTGATTGATGCTGTTGTCTGTAAACACCACCAGCCCGAACTATTGATACAAGGCAGGATGGCTCGATGCTTTCATGTTGTTTAAGACAAATTCTAACAGTACCATCTAAATATTGCCACTGAAATGGAGACTCATGAGACTCATGAGGCAACATTTTTTCATCTTCTACTGTCCAATTTTGGTGAGCCTGTGTGAACTGTAGACTGGGTTTCCGGCTATTAGCTGACAGGAGTGGTATCTGATGAGGTCTTCTGCTGCTGTAGCCCATCTGTTTCAAGGTTGGAAGTGTTGTGCATTCAGAGATGGTATTCTACATATTTCTTTTGTAACGAGTGATTATTTGAGTTACTTTGCCTTTCTGTAATCAAGATGGCGCCGGTGTGTGTGGCTTGCCGTCTGTTGCTCTCCCTGTGGTCTGTGTTGTTGTGCTTTGGCACCCTGCAATCGGAGTCTCTGCTGGTGTATGATCGTCAGTCTCTCCTGGATCTCCAGAATAATGTGCGGGTAATATTCTTACCTGGCTCTAATGGACAGAAAACGTTGCCCCCGCTATTGTTGGGCATTGGAGCGCGTAAGAGAGACCACATTACGCCTATTTTAGCATCACTTCACTGGCTGCCTGTGTATTTTAGAGCTCATTTTAAGATTCTTTTATTTGTTTTTAGATCCCTCAACGGTCTGGCCCCACGGTACCTCTCTGAGCTGCTTTCTCCTTATTCGTCAGCCCGGTGCCTCAGATCAGCTGATCAGTTCCTACTGGAGGTACCGAGGTCTAGGCGGAAGCTCAGAGGGGACCGAGTTTTTGAGGTCGCGGATCCTAAACTGTGGAACTCATTGCCTCTACAGGTTAGACAAGCCACATCACTGTCTAGTTTTAAAACCCGTCTGAAGACCCATTTTTGCCACCTGGCCTTCAAACCATGCATGAGACTCTGGTTTTGTTTTTATTGGGTTTTTATTTTGTTGTTTTCCTGTGTTTCATTTCTTTCAAACGGGTTTTATTGTTTTACCGCTATTGTTCCTGTATTTATTTTGCACTTTATTCTATTTCCATAATGTGTTCAGCACTTTGTGTTAAAGTTGTGTTAAAGTGCTTTATAAATAAAGTTGAGTTGAGTTGAGTTGAGCCATTTTCCTCTGATATCGATAAGGCATTTTTGTCTAAACAACTGCTGCTCACTGGATATTTTCTCTTTTTCTGACCATTCTTGATGATCGTCATGTGTGAAAATGCCGGTAGATCAACAGTTTCTGAAATTCTCAGACCAGCCCATCTGGACAACAGTTCAATCACATAAATTCCCTTTCTTCTCCACTCTAATGCTCGGTTTGAGCTTCAGCAAGGCTTAACCATGTCTGTATGCCTAAATGCATTGATTTGCTGCCATGTGACTGACTGATTAGCCATTTGTGTTAACAAGCAAATGAACAGGTGGACCTAATGAAGTGGCTGGTGAGGGTAGATTTTGAAAATGTAAACAGTAGAAACTAGAAGTATCTCATCCGGTGCCCGTGATTTTAGCTCAAGTGGAATTGTTTGGACTTACACAAACAAAATGCAGCAATACTGTTCAGGTTTCATGGTTGGAATAAATGATTTTGCCCATAAACACCTGCATTAAGAAACTGACATGTTAACATGTAATGACTTTTGCTAAAAGTTGTTTCTGCTATGTTTCAACAACTTTCGATTGTCTGAATGTGGGGCATTAAGGAAACATTTGTCAATTATTTCTACGCTCTCTGGGTTACATTAAAAAAAAAAGTCCTGTCATTATAGAGCAAATAAAATGTGGAAATAAGACACCTTTTTTGCTCCAGATGGCTCCTTGAAGTCTGTTCTTAACCCGTTTTGTCTGACTGAATAATTTAACAAGAATAAATGAATTGTGGATGGAATATCAGTAGAATTTCACAAGTGTTATTATTTTATTTTAGCTATCAAGAAAGGCAATCAGCACACTGCATGATGCCCAGTAACGCATATTTACAATATTGGTCCAAGCTATTTTAAAATAGATTCCTGTTTAGATTGTTTGCATTTGGTTAATCTATTTTGCTCTTTTACTGGCCAGCCATAATGTCAGTTTTCATAAACCTGGCTGTCATGACGTTCAAAAGATGGATAAAGAGAATGGAGGCCATGTTAGCCAGTTAGCAACACTCTGTAGGTATCCTGATGTGTCACGTGGAACATACTGTAGATGGATAAATGACATAAAGATGATGGTATGTAAATGAAAGCTGTATTGCAGAGAAGTACTTGCAGATTGTCATTATGGTCACTCATCTTCTTACAACAGCTCCTGACAGACTACTTAGACACATGATGAGCAACTGGCTGGCCTACGGGAAAAATCCATTTTCTCACCTAATTTGCTATAATAAGCTCCGGCACCTGAACAAATTGTAACGGAAATTTGGATCCCACGAATGTCCAACATACTCACCTGGAAGGTCACCAGTAAAACAGAGGGATGCTAAATTTATCTCTGCAACATAATCATACCAACCACTGAGGCTTTTCCCTTTTCTTACTGTCTGCTGATGTTGTCCTCAGCTTGGAACGACACTCAATGAAGGGCTTTAGTGTAATATACAGCAAGGTTTTTGCTCACTTTAAATAAGTAAAAGAAACAATTGAGCCACATGTTGAAAAGCAGCCCTGTCGCAGCAGTCAAGATGAAGATATTTAAGGGAAGTAGTATAATTCCACATATTAACTCAATAGGCAAAAAAAGTTTATAACTAGAGATAATAACTAAAAAACGAAATTAATTTTTTTTTAACATGTTTTTCTACTGTTACAGAACCCTTATGGTGCGTTCAGACCAAACCCGATGGCGGAGTCAGGGGCGACAGGATAACATGCAAAGTCAATGGCCGACACGCGTCAAAGGCCAGCGAGCCTTTAGTGGCACGTTTTGAGCGTCAGGCGCTGCACATTTTTAGATCTTAAACATCTGACGCGCATGACTTGCTGGGCGGACGCCAGAGTTGGAAAATCTGAACTTTTGCTGCTCGACGCGGGGCGTCAACCAATCAGAGCGACTCAGCGTCATGACATACAGACGCATTTTCTGCAAAGGAAAACATCCTGATCCTGCAGGCATCAAGAACGTTTTTGATGCTGGATGTCAAGCGTCTCATTTACCAGTGTCAAGCGTCCAACTTTGAGTGTCAAGAGCGTTCTTGACGCTGAAATCGTGTTCTGAACGCACCATACAAGGTTTTATGTATCAGTACATGACAAAAAAAAACGAAAGATAATTATCTGGTCCTTATCAGGTCTTAAAATTAGGCAAATAAAAACTCAGATTAACAGCAAACCATGATTTTATTTGGAAAAAAAAGGAAGAAAGAGAAATGTTGCTGCTTCCATATTGCTGATCTGGAGAATTCAGGTGTTTTCACACAATGCCAAGGCGGAAAGACGTCAGCAATTTTCTTAGAGAAACTTTCTGCCCATCCATCTGGTATAGATACCATCATTCTACAGTGACAGAGATAATTCATTCATTCATAACAGCTACTAATCCACATTGGACACTCCAGCAGGTTCACCCCACAGTCAGAGAAACTGCAAAAAACCAAAGAGCTACATCTCCCGCGCAGTATAGTACAGTTAAAAAAAAAGTCTGAACAAGTATGACTTGTTTCGATGCCATACTACTTATTAAAAGAAAAAGGCACCAGGGACAAGGTTGGCAAAGATTTGCATCCAAACAAACCACAAACTATACACGGTCACACTCACTCCTAGGGTCAGTGTGAAGCAACAGTGCTAACCAACACACCGCCATGAAGAACAAGACCAAAGTACAGATAATTGTCTATAATAAACAGCATCACGTCCAGTTAAAACCAAACACAGCCTACCGGCACCTGTCGGGCACAGTGATGGGGAAGTGATGATTTTGGCTTGTTCAGCAGTCACATAACCTGAACACCTTTAAGTCACTGAGCTGATCACAAACTCTACATTATAAACAAATATTTTAGAGCCAAATGTGAAGCCATCTGCATATAGCTAAACCTGGAAAACTGGATGATGCAAAAGTACAAGAATCCCAAGCACACCAGAAAATCTACAACAGAATGGCAGAAAAGGAAATAAGGAAGGTGTTGCAACTGTCAGATTGAAATACAGTGTTGGGACCTTCAAACCAACACAAACATATGATCTGAAACAACATTGTGAAGAAAAGTGGACCAAATTCCCTCCAAAGTATGTTAGAAACATAACACATAAGAATATGAAGACATAATGCATTATGTTGTGTTGTTCATGTAAAGCTATCTAACCAAATCTTAAGATCTGGTTGGAATTGATTTTTTAATTTTTTATTGATCTTGTTCTTCTAATACATAAAACCTTAGATATAAAAGAGGGTATGCTTTGTTTTTCATGACGATGCTCAACATACATTCATCTAAAGCTCCTTCTGCATTAATTCCTCTTCTTCTGCATGAATCCATCCCACATCTCCTTGACAATTAACTGGAGTGATTAATATTCCGAGGAAACATTTCTTTATGTAAACGTGGCATTTAAATGTCAAAAACACCAGCTAATCAGTTTGGTATTTCAACAGATCTTCCATCTCTGTCTGTCACTGTCCACCCCACTGTCTTTATATATTTCTACCAATGCTCTTTTGTTTTTCTGGCAGCTGGATGCTGCTCTCCCTCTGCCCAGAAACAAGCATAGCTTTTCTGCTTGTTTGTTTTTTTGCACCTGTTACCTTGATATATCTGGCCAGTTCAACTTGTTACTAGCACGATGAGAGGCACACTAAATCTCAGCACCGTGTCATGTAACATTAAAAAGATTAAATGGTTTATTTGACCAATCGAATCAACAAGCTTGTCAAATAAAATGAGTAATCCCCATCCATTTCAAAGTACAGACAAGGTGAGGATTATTTATAGTTGTAGCATCTTAACATCAATTCACCTACATACACTGAAATGCACACGAATATGAATACACACAGTAAAGCACATGCTACAAACCAAAAGCCAGGCAATATGGATGCAGATACACACACATATACACACAGCTGGAGGACATTTGCTCTCTTAGACTATCAATCAGATATGATTAGCCTGTCTCAAAAAAAGACCACGTGTGTGCATCTGAGTGTGTGTGTTGGACTGTATGCTGATACTAAGCTGAATGTATCATTAGCAATAATTACAGGTTGCAGCAGAAACTCTTTATAGTCATTTACCACGATTGACCAACTGATTATCATTAATATTATACACATCATCTCCCTTCTTTCTTCCTCCCTCCCCCGGCTTGCTCATCCTCTTTGCTCGGATCTAATCCATGCTTTGCTGTAATAATCGAACTATTGAGACATGAATTTAATGTCTTTGATGGAGGCCCTTGTACATGTGTTTGCCTCTCTGCTGCTGCTTTTGTAGGCTCTCCCTTCCTCTAGCTGTCTGTCAGATTGCCTATTTTTTTTGTGTGTCTGATCCGGCCCAAGTGTTTGCTTAGAGATGAGAGGGAAGAGTCTCTGTACATTTCAAATTGTTTTTCTGATATATTATTGAGATCTTCCTGGTAGATTATGAAGTGGTTAGTGGTTAAATCTTACTATTCCCTGTGGTTATACACACTGAGGAAATCTGAAGCAAATTGTAAAGTTCCAGTGATTTCAAACAGATGTGAGCAGCTATGCAATTTGTGCAAAGTGTTGTTTTATTTCTTTTCCCCTCTTAGCTCTTTAATGACTCCAGTTTCTCCTCCTTATTGCCCTCTCCTCCTTCTTTATCTTTCATCCCACCCAGTGGATCTCTCTCTCCGCCATTACAGACCTCTCCTCTGTCTTACATTTGGCTCATCAATTTTGCCGTTTCTCCTTTTGTTCTCCTCCATCCATCCCTTTCTTTTTTTTTCCATTCGCCATCCCTGCCTACTTTTTGCCTCCATTCCCATTATCTTCCCTTTCCCATCTTCCCTTCTCTTGCCCTGCGCCTCCATCCTCCCCTCCCTCCAGTAATCGGTTTCTGTGTCACTATTCAAGATACGCACACACACACAAATGCAGTAGCATCCCCTTCTCAGTCAATCTGTAAATGAATTATCAGCCCACCAATGGTTTTCCATTTGTACACTCTTATATCTTAATGGACGATCTATGCAGGCAGTGCTTTTATGAGAATAAAATGTGTGTGCGTTTGTGTGTGTATATATGTGCGTCGGTTAGCTCAACTGCTGCATGATAAATAGGAAGTATTAGGAAGTACGTCAATCGTACCCTGGGGCTCTTGTTTTGTGTGTGTTAAGTGCATGTGTGTGCGCTCATGTCTGCATGTTTTACACGTGTGGTTTTTGTTAAACTTTTGTGGGTGCGTGAGCCGAGTAATGGCAGTGCGTGTCGAGCGTGTTTTGTATTTTGAGTGCGTGGACGTGTGCGAGGGAAGAGGCGCTAGTGGGAATGACACCAGATAAACCCACAGATGGACGCCCAGCGGGCTGAGAAACATTAAGACAGCACAAACACATTAACACACACACACACACACACAGTGGTAAGAAGATACTGGCCTCTCCCTCTCTCCGAATAACCACATGGGAGGCGAATGAAATCAACCACATCATTGGTGGTTGTGGTGTGTGCATGTGTGTCTACAGATGAGCAGAATGCAACTCAGCGTGTGTTGTGCAATTTTTGGTCAAATAAATCACTTTGAGGAGATAAATAATATCAAATCTGATTCGTGTGCACATCATCAGAGAAGGGAGTATGGCATGAAGACAAAGAGGTAGACTTTCTCAGCACATGCTGTTCCCCTAAAGCACTTCAGCTCCTTCAGTTAAGTCTGGAGAAAACAGCATGAGTGTAGTTTATTATGTTTGGGTCAGGGCCAAAACTAAATTAACTTTGAGTCCCGGCTTGAATGAGAGACATGAATAGAAACTGTAGTGTCCTGGCCAACAATGAACTGCCGGCCATCTCTGTCATCTTATTTAAATAAGCTTCATTGTGCTCACGCCACTCATATCATCAACGGGTGCCAGGCACTTTATTTCCTCCTGCTCACTGTTGTGAAGCCATATCTCCATAATATTACTCAGTCTATAACTGAGGCCGCATTGTTGATCGGTCACCAGCAGCGGAGCAAAACCAGGGGGTGCATGTGGACATGAAGGCCCATCTGTGTGTTGACTGTACAGGAACGCTTACAAGCAGATTGCACTTAGGCCATTTATGATGCCTTAAATCTGGAAGCCGCTTCAGATCTCCATCAGCAGGCAACCTGCTGCTGAAGTCCAGAGAGACAGCTTTTACAACCATATTTTCAAAAAAGTTATATGCTGTGTGTGGTGAAAATAAAAATGGAAAATAAACACGATCATTTGAATTTGATGTCAGCAAATAAAATAGTTGTAACAGAGGCAGATTTACAGGTGTTTTAGAGAACTAAGGAGAGATATTGCTGTGGTTTTGGAGGCTAATTTTTCCTGACAGGTCTGGACTGCAGGCAGGCTAGATTTGCACTTGGTCTCCTTTACTTCAGTGTAATGCTGCTGTAATACATGCAGAATGCAGTTTGGCAAGGTCTGGCTGAAATGATCAGTTTCTGTCCTCAAAAAAATGTAATTTGGCAGGATATACAGCTCCCAATCCTGTTTATATCATTCAGCTTTAATGGAGCCTTCACAGATGTACAAGTTATCTTTGCCATGTGCAGTAATGCCCATGACATTACTCATGCTGGTTCTTGACATATTTGCTGGTATGAAGTTGTATAGTCCATCTCCTCTTTAGTGAGGAGAATATGGCATCTATTATTTCAAAATAATTTAAAATTTTGATTTGTGAAGTCAGAAAACTCCAGATTCTCTTAAATTTTCAATCATTTTATAGAGTAGAAATAGAAATGGATATCCCTTATTATTTTTGTAAAATAAAATCTGGAGTTCTGTAATGTAAAAATGACTATAAATTAAGACAACGCTGTATTGTTTGTAATCCCACTGTATATACTGCGACTATGCTATCATTCATTGTTATATTCCATTGTGCCATCATTGTAAGCTTTTCAGTAAATACATGATTAAAACCAAACACAGCATATCAGCACAAACACCAGCTGTCAAGCACAGTGGCGGAAGAGTGATGATTTGGGCTTGTTTTTCAGACACAGGAATTGGACACCTTGCATTCATTCAGTCTACCTCAAACTCCTCTGTATCCCAACGTATTCTAGAGTCTATTAATAGGCCATCCATTTAACAACTAAAATTGGGTCATGGAACAGGAAAATGATCCCAAACACAATAGCAAATAGACAACACAATTGCACAAAAAAAAAAGAAATCAAGGTGTTGAAATGTTCCTCTACTCCAGTGAGATCCTGTGATTGGTTCCCAACAAAGCCGTGCATAAATGAATACCTGCAAACCTCAATGAACTGAATCAATGTTGTAAAGAAGAGCAGAAAACTCCTCAACATGCAAAAAAGAAAACATTTCAAATAAATGCAACATCTGATTTCATAACTAGTTAATTTTAAGACCTTGGGATTAAGTCCTGATGCATAATAGCTTAGAGATGAAAAAGGGTGTACTTTCTTTTTATGCAACTGTATTATTATACTCTAATTTTATGATTCATTTGTGAGATGAAACAGAGCTGCAAATTCCTGTCAAGCTTCAGATAACTGATAAATCACAAATTATAGAGTATATCACACAACAAATTTCTCATCAGCATTATTGCAGGAAATTATATTCACTATTGATTAATCCATCTTTTGTTTGAACTGCAGTAATTGTTTACTCGATAAAACACAGTGAAGCTGTAAAATATGGCAATTATAGTCCTCAGAGTGAGAGTCAAGTTGTTCATTTTGTCTGATAATTGTTTTTTAAAATACATTTTCATAGTTAAATGGGGATGAGAATCTATAAGTAAAACTCCAGGTTTCCATCGTCTAGTAAAAATGGCAAGACCAGGAGGCATCTGAAGTACCCATTTGAGTTAGTACTTCTGTTTAGAAGCCATTTCGGACAGAACCTATAATGAGATAGTAATTTTAATTAATTTTATGTCAAAGTTATTGTCATTTGATGCATTAGTGCAAGGATCCTCAATCCTGGTCCTCGAGGGCCGGTATCCTGCTGGTTTTAGTAGTTTCCCTGCTACAACACACCTGACTCAAATCAGCGGGTAATTAGCAGACTTTTTGGAAATAAACTATGGTGTTAAACTTATTCGGTTTGCATAAGAAAACCTAAATGTGAGGCCCTGATTTAGTTCCCTATCATACTCTATGTTGGGTACATGTTATTTTTCCTTCTTCAGAGCTGGAGTAAAACAGCACACTGTGTACTTACAGCTTGCAGCCATGTCAAATGAATTGCACAGTCTTCAGAACTGAAAAATTAGCGGCAATCTCTAAAATATATTGCAATGTGTTCAGGGTACTCAAGCTTGTGGAATGCGCCTCTTACTGTAGCCACATGAATATAAATCAGTTCTGCTACCCACATTGCAAATAAAATACAGAAAACACTTCTTGTTCACCAAGAGAGTTGTAAAAAAGAGAATGTAAATAATATTATCTTCTAATATTAATCTTAGGCTGAGCTATGCAATTTTACTTTAATAATGATTTTTTTTGTAAAAAAAAAAAAAAAGTAAGCGGTTTCAGTGACAAGGGGTTTTGATTTTTTTTTTACCTGAATTTGTTGTGTTTCAATGATGGAGAAAGAAAGTCAGTTCTTTGTAAAGTTGGGGATGGAACTTAATGGTCTGTGAACCTGTTTGGCTATGAACTGAGTTATGTTGGTTCTATTGAGTAAAAATTCATGTTAAATCAAGCCGTGTTAAATTTCACTACCTGAGAGTTAATCAGCATGATATTCAAGTATACAACAGAGATAGCAAAAAAACGAGATACAAAAACCAAGCTAAAACAAAGCAAAGTCAAGTTTTGATTAGCTTTTCGAGGGCTCAGACAATACCTGGATATAATACATGTATTCAAAATACCAAGCTGGGCTATAACTCCTAACCTGGAGAAACACCTCCTGAAACACAACATCTTCCTAATAGTTGATGAGTGTACCTGAAGCATCTGATGTGACAAGTCCTGCAGAGCTCCAGCTAACATTAGCTCATGCCTATCCAGACTGACGGGTCTGATGGTTCCTCCATGGGTGATGAAACTTTAAGTAAGACATCTTTACTGACAACTCTCCTGACATTTATAACTTTACTTGACTCTACATCTATACTGACATCTGTGAAATAATAAGCAACTCAATGGGTAAGTTGTTGATTCACTTTTTTAACTTTGTGAATAGCATTTGGAGTTAGCAAACTTTTCTCTGAGCAGTGTTGAGTGTCTAATCCAGTTAGTTAGTTTTATACTAGGCTGACATGTGATACTATCAGCTGGATGTACTAAAGTAATAAATACACTTATTAAAGGAGTATAGAATGATTCGTTCTTGTTGACTTCTTATGACTTCAGATAAACAGCACACATTAGCTTCAGTTGTAATCACAGGTGTTACTTGTAGTTCATAATTGTAGTTTGCGCTAGCATTTTCACATCAAATCAGTAGTTGCTTGATATATGACTAATAGATATATATAAGGTTACATCCTAATTGGACACTTCTGCTAAATGTTTTCATGCTTTTATTTCTAAACTTCCAAAACAATCAGTGTGGTGGTATCTTTTACAAGCAAAGATGTCACAAATACCTTTATGAATCTAGAGGTAAAAATAACACTAAAAAATTTCTTCTGTGCTTGTCAGCTTTAGTTCGCAGTCTCGGAGGCAAACTCATGGAGAAAGCTCAGTAGAGGAAGAATAACTGGAAGTGCCGTTTCATTACTTTAATTTAAACCTTTATTGATCTGACATCCTACACAAACCAACGAGAATGACTAAAACTGACTGCTTATATAAACAAGCTTAATTGAACTATACCATCCCCACAGGTTCTCCAGACAGCTATATACAAAGAAATAATAGAAATATGTACATTAAGGTTTACAGAAACTATACATTTATCTAAACAAACTCAAACTACTAAAATAATCCTACTAACTACTACAATCAATAATTAATCAAACGTATAGAAAATTATTCCCCCTAAACTCCTCTTAACTTAATTCAAACCTTGAGTTCCCTCCCCACGGAACCAATAAAAGGCCCATGAACATCTGGGGACATCTTTTGTCCACACACCACTGCTGGGAACAGACTTAATAATAAGATGTAATAAGTGGGCGAGCAGCCCTGTACCAAGATGGCCGCCGCATCGGCACATCTTTCCAGCAGCCAGCAGCGTTCGATGCGGCGGCCATCTTGGTATAGGTCTGCTTGCCCATTTATTACATTACGTCTATCAGGAACAAGACGCCTAAACTGGTTTAATTATTCAAAATCATTCAACTGTCAACTTATTATTTAAACATTATTAAACAAGGGCTGAATATAATATCTTTATACATTTATATCACCGTGAATAAATTAATTTGCTGTTAATTAACCTTTACTCACTTTAGCCCACTAAAGCCTAATTTAACTATTAAGATTGAATCATATGGAAGAAAAGTCAAAGATAAAACACACACATACACACACACACATATATACATATATATATATATATATATATATATATATACACACACACACACACA
>JBBBVU010000024.1:10032906-10054399 GCA_037177055.1 Atherinosoma microstoma | reverse complement strand
ACACACACATACACACACACACATATATACATATATATATATATATATATATATATATATATACACATGTGTGTGTGGGTGTGTAGATTTCTCCCGGATGCTTCGGCTTCCTCTTACAGTCCAGAAACATGCATGTTCAGTAATCAGTCACTGTAAATTCTCCTTATGAGTGAGTATGAGCGTGACTGAATGATCACTTGTCTCTGTGTTGGCCCAGCAATGAACTGGCGACCTGTCCAGGGTGTACCCTGCCTCTCGCCTGCCCATGTTTCCTCCTGATGTGCCTCCCGCTTTATTGGGGTATGAATGTCTGTAGCTTCACTTAGTATAACAATATAAGTGCTGTATGAATGTGTGTGTGTGTGTGAGTGTGAATGGTTGAAAGAGACATGTAGTGTTAAAGCACTTTTAGTGGTCAACATGACTAGAAAAGTTCTGTGAAAGTACAGGCCATTTACCATAATAAAAGAGTTGAAACTGGACAACAGTGCATAATAATGGAAACTAGTATGGCTAAACTGCATTGTGTTGTTAAAACTAGAACTTCTACTTAAAGACTTAACGACCCAAACACATTGTATAATGACCATTATGCGAATTATATATATGTTGACTTATTTTTTAGAACCAAAACTACTTGAACGGACTGATTTGCCATTCCAACTTTATTTGCTAGCTCTTTGTATTTATAGTTTAACTTCATTTAATTTGCCCAAATAGCCCCATATAATGTTTAAAAGGGTAGAGAGTTCGTATAATCTGTTTTCCTGGAAATCAGCTGGATGAACTAGGAGTAATTGATATCATGTAATACCGCTTTCCTCAACCGGAGCCTATTCACTGTAACCGTCACTCGCCCTGTACCAAGATGGCCGCCCTGTCGGCACGTCTCTCACCCCCTCATGCGGCGTCTACATATATATATGTCTATGACAGAAACAGCCAGAGGTAAGTACAAATATACAATAATACACTTTGTCTATGCTTTACTCACTACTTTACTTAAACACTGTTTCTTAGTTGCTTTGCCAAACCAGTCACTTCTACCTAGTCTTTTGCAGGTGAGCATAACATTGAAGAATCCTGGCTTCTGCTACCACCCACACCCACACACATGCACTCACCATTAACCAATAAACCAATTAACTTAAACTCTGTCATCATTCCATATCGATATTAAGTTAGAATATGTTTAGCAATCAAACTTCTTTGCAGTCATTAATACCAATACAACCCTGAGGAACAACGGCTCGTTGAACCATGGCTGCTAAATCTCATACACTGAGCACGAGACTCAAACAACTGACATGTTTCACAGGCTTTCACATCACACCGCCATGTTCTCACACAGTGAATAGCAAATCTGAAACTGATACAAATACAGCGTGAGAACAGGTCACTCAGGGCCACCACAGCTCACCTTTTCATTATCAGCCACTTTATTGAAACTGATGCTGCTTTCACCCCATGAGACAGCCATTCAACGAGCCTTTGTCCTAATGACAAAATATTCTCCTGGTGACACCTGCTGTAAAGATGGTGTTTAGCACTTCTAACAAGCATGTTTATGGCCAATTTTTATTAAAATAATAGAGCCAGAACTGTGCAAGAGTCTTTCAAAAAAAATATAGAGATGTCTAGCTTAGACAAGAGAAGGAAATGAGTGTTGAGTGGTTGATGCTACTGACTTAAGTGGGACAAAAGCAGGCAAGTGGCCCATGATCGTTTCCCAATAGAAGTTGAAAATTAATTAATGTGTCTGATTCAATCCACCTCGATAAGACAATATGACGTCCACTGATAATAACTTCCTGCTGTTTTGCTTCCAGCAGTTTAAAGGAAATGTATATAACCTGCGAGGCTCCACAGAGACCCTTGAAATGGCAGACATGCTGGGAGTACAGGATAAGCATTGGTAGTCAGTCATTAGAGCACATCAGAGGTGACTTTTTAAAAAATAAACTCTCCACTCAATGAACTGCATTGAATCATTTAGTCATTAGGGTAAGAACATGTGAAATAAACTTTTTTCAGTGCAAAAGTAGCTAAATGTCTAAAATGTGAAAAGCATGCCATATCCTGTCTGATCTATTTCAAAATTTTTCTTTTTTTTTGGGATTAAAAAGTTATATTTCAAACAAATATTGAATAATACGAATAGCTTATTGTTTGCAAGACAGAACATATACGGAGGGAATTTGACCGATTGACTTTGATTTACCTTGTGAAGTAGCTATATCTTGTTTTAAATTTTCTCTTCATGTAACTTTTCATTTTTAGAAAGGAATCACACTTTTGAAGACCCTTAAAATTCAGGATGTTTTCTCACTAAATCTGTTCATTGGCGGTCCAGTGAGTAATGTGTTGTGACATCTATAATTGCGATATGTAACCATTTAGTTACCTCATCTCACCTTCAGACATTGGCATAAGCATGTCAAAAAACTATAGTGGACATGTATTCCCCTCTGGGCACGATGGTGGTGCAGGATGGAAGAGGGAAACGTCTTTTGCATCCTTTGACACAAAATGCAACTTGATTTGTGTCAATTGAAGTATGTAGTTTAGCATTTAGCATTTTCATTACACAGACCTACTAACTTATAGCAGAAAGGCTCTGTGATTCTCTTTAAGACAGAAAACCTCAATGTGTCTAAAAGGTTTATTTAAACAGAATTCTTCAGAAAATTTATTTTCACAATGAGTTCACAATACTCAAACATTACTTCTTTATCCATCCCTCTTTTTTAATCCATCTCTCTTTTAGTTCATATCCTTCTCAATGCCTTCCTTCCCAATATACCACATACTCTCTGTCTTTCTGCATTCGTAAAAGTTTGATTTATCCATACATCTTCCCCTCTTTTCATTTCTTCCTCTGACCTAGTGTTGTGTAAGTTTTCCTCTTTCCCTTCCAAAGCCCCCCCCCCACTCTTCTTGCATCTCTCCCTTTTTAAAACCTCCTGGCTTGTCCTTCACTGCCTTCTTCCTTCGTTCAGTCCCACACTACCCCAATACCTCTCGGGTTTCCACAGCAACACACACAAAAAGACAGAATCCCACAGGGACAGACAGCAGCATCACCTTAACACTCACACACAAAATATAAACTGGCAGAAGCATGTCACTGTAATCAACCCCACACGTGCAGACTCACACATAAACATCGATGCTCCATCGCTCTTGTTTCTCCACACACACATTCAGATGTAATCACCGTGAGTGCTGAGAGTGCAGTGCAGAGGTGTGAGAGCTCTCAATGCTTCTATGAACCATCAATCATAAAAACCTTTCTGGGGATTGGACAGCTGACAGTGTCGGCACTACGCATCGTCTCCCTTTATTTCAATCAATCATGTCCCCCGCTGCAAAAGGCCTACAGATTGCCAAATGATATTGGTTTGCTTTCATCAAGTGAGTGATCTATTGGATTCAGAAAAGAAATTTGTTTTGTGTTAATATTTGTTCAATTTATCAGTTTTTTTGGTTTATTTAAATTTTTTTGGTATAAGTTCTGCCTCACCCTTTATAGACGTGAGCAGGATATTAAACAACCCACAAACGCAGACATGAGTCATGTATGATGTGGATAGTGGCATCGGCCTCTTCAACCTCTTCTATTACCTGAAATGATAGGCAGCCAAGAGTTCCAACAAATATACCTCTGATAAAGGTGACATAAGAGGAAAAAGTCAGAACAGCTGAGTTGAACAACAGTTAAAGTCCAACCAGGCCAATTAACTGGCCCACCATGAATGAAAGGGGAATCTTTGACTGAAGTATGTCTACCACTGCAACACTGGATTATGTGAAAAACATTTTACATCTTCTAATTTTCTCTGTGGGAGGTCACCGTTCATCTAAACTAATCGAGATTCACTGTCGATGTCTTAAAGTTAATGAATGATGATTTCGTCAGATTTTGGTGTGGTTGTAAAAATAGTCTTAAAATGTTTTAATTAATAATTTAATGGGCTGCTTTCAGTCATAATTACTGGCATGTTTAGCCATCAGACAAAAAGAACAGAAGAATATTCAAATGACAGCAGCTTTATTGGGAATTTGGTTGTAATAATGTACACTGCTCTTACAAAAAAGCACCTGGATTTTGTACAAGTTTGGTCCAACTAGCATGTCTACATACATTTTAAGTTTGATTTTGGTCTAACAAAGACAATAATAGATTTTTTTTCTTGCGTTGCATTAGCATGCTGACTATCTGGTGTCCTTATGAGAAGAAATTCCAGGAGAACAAATATATTTCAGAGGATTTATTTGGTGTCCCTTTTTATACAACTGTGTTTTCAAATTAACTCCACCAAAAAAAATTCGAAACAACTCCACCATGAGCAGCTAAACCGATGACAATACTATATTCTCAAGTCAATGTTAGTGTTTTTTAACTTGATCAGGACTTTTCATTCAGGACATTTTCTAGCACTGAAACGTTTCTAGAGTTTACACAAGCTATATATCCCTCATATCATCTCCTCAGTTAGCCATAAGTAGCACAGCGTTACCCACAATGACGACACAATGTTCAGATATTTAGACTTGTTGCATTGCAGTATGTCTGATTCAGCACTGACTTTTTACACTTTTAATTCCTGTGATGTGCTAGTCGCATACATTATGCATGATCACAGTGTTACACTCTCATGTTGTGATGCCACCTTGTTGCGTAAAAGCACACCCAGACCTGTTCTGCCTTTATCAATACCACATCTGTCAGTAAGTCAACTTTGATCCCCAATTCCTCCTCTGTCTTTTCACAGATCACACTGGTCTGTGCATCATCACCACCCTGAAAACGTTTGTAAAATGGGCTAATGATTAAAGTGACAAACATACAATACTTATCTCACAAATTGTCTGACATTAAAGTCACTTTTTTTTAACAAAAATAAGTTTGATTAACCACATAACCCCACTAATGACAAAAGAAAAGTAGGAAATGCCAAATACATGCCTCAGTATATCACATCATTTGTCAAATTGCATTCTGGTGTTCCATAAATCCCATTTTTACTATGGACTAAGTTTATGTTGTATCCACAAACATACACACTGAGAAACACTGCCACCAACATGTCTCCTATATCCATAAACATACTGTGTATCTATTTTGGTGAGATGTAGTTTGGCTGATATGCTGATATGGAGCTGGGCTGTAAGCTGACACTATATCTCACTTTAGCTGCCGTATTCAAAAAAACAAGAGATTGCCGGATCTGATTACTGTACCTTTGTGTGTTTGTGTATGTGAGAGTATGACAGTGATAGCAGGAAAAAAGAAAGAAAGAGGGCAATACTTTGTATATGTGTGTCTATGTGAGTGGAAGATGGGACTGCAGCCAAGGTAGAGGGCAGGAATGTAAGGTAATAAGACTCAATCAATTCATACTGAGCAGAAGGATGGGGGAAAAGAGAGGAGGGCACTAGAGAGGGCTGAGCAATGGAGGAAAAATGATTACAGGTAAGGATGAAAGTGTAATGCCGAGCTCCTTCTGCTCTTGCACATCACTCAATACATTTTTCTATTCCTTAAAGGGATTCAAAACTGAAACAAAACTCTCCTTCATTGGTAGCTTAAGGGGCCGTGTGAGGAGAAGAGGATTCGCTGGATTCATATTGCAAGACACCAGAGCAAAGAACACCGACTTCATCTGCATGTTTGTGTGTACATGGTTATGAATTGTGCCCTGCATGACAATGTTCATTCATTTGTGTGTGTGTGTGTCAAAGAACAAAGCGCCAAGAAATATATTTATAGATCAAAATAATGGCTGCTTTTGGAGTTGTGACAGAAGAGCTTGGCAGGCAGGCAGTGAAAATGTGACCTACTGCCGATAAGAAAGCTCATCATGCGATCAAGACGCAGAGGCTAACCATCATCAGGGATGTGAAATGATGTGCTTAATCTTAGGTTCTCAAAACACAAATGCAATCATCAAAAGGGAAGTGATCTACATGCCTGATATCTAAGTGTTTCAAAAATATAAGGAGCAACAAAAAAGATATTTAAGGCCTGAAACGATATCTTTTTTTAAACCTGCAATGAAATAATAAGCTGCTTTTTAATAGTTCAATGTCTATAAATTCTTAGTGATACTGTTTAAAACAAATTTCTGACATTTTATACATCATCCATATCTCAAAACATGCCAAGAGCCGTAGGTGATGATCAGGTTTCTAAACCTCCCAGATCTATATTCATGTCCAGGAACAAGCCAGACCAGCAGGACCTGAGGGATCAGCTTCCCTTCATCTTAAAACACCACATGAGGTCTATATTATACTGGTAGTTTTAATGGTGTGCAGTAAATTCTTAAAAACTAGATAATGTCTGTCAAATATTTTGACCATACTATGTGCCAGCAAACTAAAAGTGTTGGAAACAAACTCAGCATTACATATTTTATCCTATAGTCCCACTCCAGGGTCTTTTTGGCCTAATTATGACAAGTTCAGTTGTATGTAAGTGGGCCCAGACTCTGCCAGATGTACTGAGGCATTAGTTTTCAGGGAGTATTTTGGCCCAGAAATATGAAAGAGTGATCTCAAACAACCAGGGAAAAAACAAAAATAAAAAAAAACATTCATGTTATGCAAGCAGAATTGTGGAAGGAGTATGGTAACACTTTCTATTTTCCTATTCAATGATCAAGAACACACATATTTCAGCATAAATATGAAGACAAGTGTAAGAATTACAAAGAAGGTTTGGGAATCATTATAGTTGCAATGCTGCTATCCAACCTCATAATTGCAGGCAAATCATATACCATCTGTTGTGTTTCTGTACAGAAGTTCAGAAGTGTGTCAAACACAACAAAAAAAAAATTCTAATTTTCCCTTGAGATAGATTTATAAGTATGTCAAGGTACAGAGTTTTGATTCATTTATTTTTCCATCTTCTATTGCTGACCGAAGGTTGGATCGCGGGGCAGCGGCTCAAGCAGAGAAGCCCAGACTTCCCTGTCCCTGGCTATTTCTTCCAGCTCATTTGGGTTAATCCTCAGGCATTCCCAGGCCAGCTAAGAGGCATAATCCCTCCAGCGTGTAGTCCCTGGGGTCTCCTCTGGGTGGGATGTATACCCCTGAATGTCTCACCAGGGAAGCCTCCAAGAGGCATCCCAACCAGATGCCCAAGCCGCCTCATCTGGCTCCTCTCAATGGAGCAGTGGCTCCACTCTGATCCCCTCTCAGACAAACCGAGCTCCTCACCACAACTCTAAAGGGACCCCCAAGACATCCTGTGGAGCAAACCCGTTTTGGCCGCTTCTATTTGCGATTTCATTCTTTTGGTCACTAACCACATCTGATCATAGGTGAGGGTAGGAATGTAGATTGATGAGTAAATTGGAAGCTTTGCTGTTCGACTCAGCTCCTTTTTCATCATGACGATGCCGAGCAATGCAGAGCCTGCAACACCACAGGTGCTACTCTGATCTGCCTGTCAATCTCCCGCTCCATTCTTTCCACACCTGTGGACAGGAGCATAAGATACTTGAACTCCTCCACTTACGGAGGGTCTCATTAAGACCATCTTTTAGAGAGAACACTGCACTCTTTTTCAGCTAAAGATTCATATTAGGAATAAAGAATTACTTTCACTTAACGTGTAGAAAAATCAGACGCTGACACAAAAATCTGAAAAAAACATGTTAAGGGTCCAGCGTGTAACAAAATTAAAGGTCAATGAGAGAAAAATGTAATATATCATTAAAAACTGTTTTTCTATTGGTAACCAGTCACTTTACTAAAATAAAGGGATTTTTACTCTCTGAATGTGTCACCTATATCTACTTGCCGTGGGTTCACATACATGGCAGGTTTGCCACAATATTTTACTATGGTGTCTCAGATTGGACAAACAACTGTGTGTGAAGTGAGAACCCTCTGGGCTTTAAAACTGCAGCACTGATGGCCACCATCCATTTACAACTATGCTTGGCATTTGAACTCTTTTCTATGCCCATCCTAGTCCTGCCCACTAGTAATTCTTACACACTGTACCTTTAAAGGGAAATATTTGGCCATACAATCAGATTCAGATGAAGGCCTTTTTGTATACCAAAACTGGTGATTACCAGACATTTCTGAAGTGGTTATAGAACCTAATGGGACCCATCTGGTGACACTGATCCGTGTTTTGGAAGTGATATACATATAAAAAAGATAAAAGATGGTCTGATATATAAGTCTGATATATGCTGTGATTAAGGATAGCATCATAATAAGTAAGGCACACTGAATTTGCATGCTCAAGGTGCACTGTTTGACAAAATGCAGATATTAAGCAAATTGTTAGTGCATTCGTTATGCAGAAATGATTATGGCCATGGATCACACTCATGGCTTTAACGAGGTAATCTGTGGCCACACACTAAAATATTTTTTTCCCCAAAGTCACTGGACAGGCTCTATATTAAGATTTTAAACTTGTTTATTAACATATAATTGGCTGTAAATGACAGGGTTTTTTTGCTGGATATTGAGATGATTAGTTTTCCATATTTATGACAAACGAAATCTAGCTCCTTTTTAGGCATGTCCATGTTTAGCAGAGGAAGAAAACAAAAGAACCATCTGAATGACAAGCTTTGCACATGTTCAAGTCAATAGGGTCAAAGTCATGGGTTTTAGGAGATGTAACTAAAAGAGATAAACCTGTGACAGGTAGAGGAAGAAAAAGAATGAGACAGACTTTTTGTGTAAATTTGCATGTTGACATATCTTCCAACTTATCTTCACATTTGTGTCAATTTTCTCTGTGAAATGATTCTGTTACTTTACCTTTCTCCTGTTGCCTGAGGCGGCCGCCTCCTCTTCATCCATGCTAAATGCACACAGGGGCAAATATATTGTTTCAGTTATATGAGATGGATGCATTGTTGAATTCCCAAATGATTGAAACTTAAATCTCTCTTCTTTTAGCTGCCAGAATTGCAACATTCAGTTTCTTCTTAAATTAAAAGCCTTTGATGCATCATACGGCTGAATTGAAACCTTCTTCCATCCTGTTTTTATCCTGCACAGAGTTGTGGGGTGTGCAACGCAATCTTAACTGCCACTGGCTACAGTCTGAACAAGTTGTCAGGTCATCAGCTATACACACTCACAATCATACCAACATAATCTACAATAATCAATCAAAACCAAAAAGTATGCCTTTGGATTGTATGCAACCGCCAAAACGAAAAGTCTAACAGACTTTTCCTGCTATGAGGCACCATTCTGTCGCTCCAGTATTGATCAAATGATGGGAAATCGTTAGCAGATAAATCAATAAAGGTCACATCCATCCTTTGTCAGGCAATGACCTCAAGTGTTATTCTTTCAGGATAATATTCCCTTCCGATAAGTGTCAGCCAACCTCATCGCATCACCTAAGGATTTTTGGGACAGGTGGAAATAAGATTCAGAGGGAAGCAAGCTGAATGTCTGAGAAGGATTTTGGTCCATTAGCTTTGTTGGATTACGAGAGGGAAGCAAATGAATAGGTGCATGACAAAGCTGTCTTTGGAAAACCCAGAAGTCTTTACAGCAGATATTTATTTCTCCATTCCGTCTCCTCCAATTTGGACTCAGCTTTACCTGATTATCACTGTCTTTAATGTGCACCCGGAGAAACTTTTCCAAATGTTAAAGCATGATAATAGGAGATACAGAATTGCATTTTCAGCGTCACATAATTCTTAATCAAATTCTCTAATGTATCTCTCACGTCCAGCTCTGCTCAGGATTTCTGTCTGGAGGAAAATAATGAGGAAGACACAGCTGAATGCTAATGTAGCAAAATGATTGCAAATGTCATTTTTAATAATCTGTTCCTCGTGAAAACGATCCATTGTAACATTTTTTAATATTATATCATAAAGCAACATTATAAAACCTAACTGCAAATCTATAAATGCCAGTTGATGAAAAAGTGATATGATAAAAGATGTCACAGACAAGAGCAGTGCATGTGTTCAGTAGGAATGGGCAATAAGTTATCATGTACGATATGCCATCAAAGAAATTCCCCATGGAATAATTTGTTATCTCGCGATGAAAACCATAAATTCCAGTCAAAGACGTAACTGTACGTGACACACCTGCAGTCCAACTCACGTGTGAAACAAATATGGCGGAAGGAGGAGTAGACATGCCAGAGGGGTTCGTTCCCAAAAGAGGCTCCAGCTCTGTTACCTGAATCTGGTTTTAACTCACTACAGTTTTGGAATACAGGTGTACTACTTGAACTTAATTGATGTAATTTAGAAGCCAGAGTGTTTTCTCTACATTCATTTAGGAGCGGCGGGTCGCCATTCCAAAATCCTTTTTGAAGTGTTTGTTCTGAGTTATGAATATGTTCGGAACAGTCATTTTGACATAAACATAGGAAAGAAAAAACTATATCACAAATCCAGTTATCAGACATGCTTCAGATTATACCGCGATATAGATTTGAGGACACATCACCCAGGAACTTTAATGTGCAACACTGCTCCCATGATTTCCAGTGGTACTGCTCTTTTTGGCTACGCATCAGCTAGCTCGCTGAAAACAGACTGAAATATGCACAAAATGAACGCAGGCGATCGACAGAAGGCTCCGTCTTTATTCATATTTAATGCTGAGTATAAATTAGCCCTTAAAGGAACAGTGTGCAACCATGACTGAAATCTGGTGGTGAAATAGGGGATAGCTTCCACCCCAAATGTCATTCACACTTTTTGTTCCAGCAACAAACAACCACAGCTAAAAAAAAACAAAAAAAACAAGCTCAATAAAAAATTTGGAGCAAACCTTAGTATACTGTAGATACCAACACTTGGATGTAATTTGACCAACATTTTCTGAATATTGGAAATTGTTAATGATACAGGGCAAAAATGACTAAACAGGTCCCTCAATGAAATTTAAAGACTACCCTTAGTATATTAAAAAGAAGGAGAAAGAAATCAAAAATGTGAGAAATATGTTTTTACCATAGCTATCTGGAACCTTAAAGTTGTGAACTTTGAGTAAAGGTTTTTAGGTCTGTCTTACTGGCAACATTAATGCTTGTTGATGTTCTGATCTCTCTACCTTTTGTTTTACCTATTGGTCATTCATTTTCAAATACTTAGATCTGGCTGGATTGGAAAAGCAGCCTGAATGGCATCTCCTGGCTGTGTACAACATTTTTGGATTTCTGATCTTATTCCTTTTAGTATTTCCAATCAAAAACTAAAATATGTGTCTGTGATGTGGAGCTGTCAACACAGACACAATATTTTCAATTATCATTCATTAATATTTGATACAAAACCATCCCAAAGTATAGTCAGCTTATTCCATCGCCTTCCATCTCTGCTCATTATTGCTAACTTTGCAGTGTTAAATGACCCATTCAGCCATTAATCATTTTTCATCCATATATCTTGCCTATCTATCCATCATCGATCCATCCTCTCTTGTTATCATCTACCCCTCCTCCTCTGCTTCCCTTATTCATCTCCCCCAGCCCTCTCCTCATTTATTCATCCAAATTTCAATCCCTCCATCCCAGTATTGATCCATTCACACATACATACACACACACAAACACATTCATCTATCTACTATCTTTCCAACCATCCCTTCTTCCTGCTCTCCCTCCCACCCTCTCTCACTCTGCATCCCAGGCCAAGGGCCTTTACGGTAAGACTTAACACGCTCCACAACCTCCGTTGTCCCTGCACACACACACACACACACACACACACACACAAACTGACAACCACACAAAGGCAGTCCCAACAGGATGCAGACGCAAAGACACACAGACATCGTTTTCACAGCTCCCTGAGCAACTCAAATGGCCCGAGAGAGGCTGTGGAGAGCAGCGAAAGGGAGAATGAAAGAGAGAGAGAGCAGGCTTGAGAGAAAGACTAAGGGGAAAATTATAAGGCAACGAGGGCATTAGTGATAGAAAGAAGAATATGGTGGAATAGCATACAAAACCAATGAAAAGAAAGATGGTGATCAAAATGAAAGAGGACAACAGAAACATACAGGTTTGTGACAATGTTTATGTAACCCAGCTGTATGATAAACCTTGTAGACCGTATAACATGAAGAATAAGTTTGTTGCTGATGGGAGGATGGTTACATTGTTGTCATAAATATAATTCTTGTCTGAAGAAAACATGAAAAAAAGACAGCTAAACAAAATGATATCATTACTCCTTCCTGAAAACCATGTAACTCATTTATCTTGCTCTCACAGCTACATAAAGAGCTGATAACTTTATACTCCTTTCTGAGAAAGAATCTCTCCAAATCCATTAGACTCAACAAAATACCAGTGTCTTTTGGAAAATATGATTATTTTTCTCTCAAAACAGGTGTTCATCCGACTCTAGCCAGATCGATTTCTCATAATTATGTGTAATGAAGCTCAAAGGATTGCTCACCAGTCACTCACTATTAGAATTCAAGCACGCCTTCGCTGTAATAAGATCATAACAGCTGCAGTGCACAGGAAGAATATCAAGATTCACTGCAACAATAGCAACAACTGACTCAACAAGGTGGAAGTTCTTGGGGTACTATAGGAGCATCTCACCTTGGGGGGTAAATAAGAAAACAGGAGCAGAAATGACTGCAACAGTTTGAGGGGTATCAGAATATGACAGAGAAAAATCCAGAGTCTGTCAGCCTTTCTGTGTCATCCTGTTTGCCTGCTTGTGTGTAAAAACTGAGGCATACACCATCTCAGCACATCCATCAGTGGTGGTCATGCACAAGGTCAGCTCCCAGCATCGTCGATATGAATCTTGGCAGCTCAGCAGGCCCATGCGCCTGAGCTATCGCTCGCTCCAATCCAGCACATGACCTCTTTTGCATGTTGTCACCTCTCTTTCCTGTCACTCACTACCGCTGCAATTCGATATGAAACCGGAGGTGGTTTTCAAAGATGGGGTCAGGACTCGAGAGTACGATTTGGGAAGACTGGAACTGGCAACAACATTGGTTTGAAGACACAAGCAATCAAATGTAACTGGCTGCAGTAACTTTGTGTCTTCCACAGCTGCAATTTATTATGAGAGGTTTAGAAAATCACTTTTCAAATCTATTCAGCATTCACTACTGTACTGTTTTATTAAAGCATGATTTAAAGCAATTAGAACATTGGCAAGTCCATCTTATTTATATTTCTTTTCTTTCCTTTTTATTTTGTTTACTAAAGATAAAGTAGGGTTAGATGTAATCAAAACTCCACCCTAACTAATTCATACTCTGAAATATACCCTACAATGATGTTGAATATACATTGCATGATCTACATTGTCCTTTTCTTGCTTTTTAGCTGGAGTAAAACAACTGCAGCAGTGGAAAACGAAAACTTCTTGTAATTTAAACACATGTATCAAGGGGAAGCTGTGGAAACCAGTGGTGTGCAATTAGGGAGGTTTGTCTGAAAGATCCCATTTATCTTTATAATAGGTGACTGGAGTTTAGGCATTTCTTTAGCCTGCATGGGCATGAAACACTCTGTGAACTATATATATAAAAGATAACTACATTAGAAAAATATCTGACTGTGTTTAAGCTCAAAAGTCATCAAACAACAAGCCTGTGGCATAAAAATGTTCTATTTTATTTCAAAGATCATAAAATAATAGCATTTTTTGAAAACATCATCAATAGCAATGAAAAATGAATGCTTCATAAATGCCATAGTAAGAATATGGACTCCTTAGTGAAATCTTTGAGCATCAACAAATGAGACAACATGCAAATGTAGATGTGAATCTTCCAGAGTACTTACTATCCGTGTGCAAATAAGCGTTTGTGTGTGCTTTTGTAAGAGACATTCTTCCATTCCCTTTTATGGTGACCTGTATGCTGCTTTCCACTTGTTTTTCACTATTGTTGAAACATACAAATACATGCAGTACCAATATAAAGATGCAGAAACCCAGTTCTGCTACTATCAGCATGATGCAAGGAAAACACAGTGATTTACACGGCCTAATTTCTGTGATATCTTCTGCCTCCTGCACAGTCTGGCCCGAGGTTTCACCAAGCCTTACTTGAAGTGATGAGGGCCAGCATACCCAACATAAAGACACCTACTGTGAAACAATTTTGAACAGTAGCTGAAGGAATGTCCAGACCAAATCATCTCCACGTTCTCTCGGTGTTTATATGTTAAAGCAGCTTTAAGATAATACACTGCTTTAATAACCCAGCAATTAAAAAATAGAAAGACAAGTTTCAGCACACAGTTTACCAGTGAAATCTGAGGCAGTGCATAAACACATGGCATAATGCTTACCAATGCCATCCAGAAGTAAAAAGCTTAGTTTAACCTTGGAATAAAACCGAACAGCATGTTTGCTGTAAAATCTGACTAAGACTGCCAAGGTGAATGCATAGAGGAGCACAGAGGTGGGAGAATGATGATATGGGTTTGGATTCTAACCTAATACCAAGAAAAATACTCAACATTAAATACCATTTTCAATATTAAAAAAAAAAAAACTATACAAACCAATAGCTGTAAGATGTAAAAAAATAAAAAATAAAAAAAAATAAAAAAAATAAAAAATAAAAAATAAAAAAAAACATGGAAAAGTGTTTAAAAGGTTTTTTTTTTTTTTTAAATAAATCCGAAATAAACAATACATCTGATTTGATTATAAACAAATGACAAAAATAGTTTTGTTTTATTTTTTTTTGCACAGAGGTTAAATAATGATGCCATACTATAAAATACTATGTAATAAGATACTTTATTAATGCCAAAGAAAAACTGCATGAAATATGAAATAAAATAATAGAAAATCCACACTGGCACTGTTTGGTCGCTTAAAGCAAACCCTGGTCTGCTTTAACCGTATAGTTCGCTTGGGGCTGTGTAAAAAATCATCCAGACTTTGGTACGAACTGAAGTGAACTCTGGTCCAGTGCGATGACAGTGTGAAAGCAAACGAACCATCCAGCGGACCAAAGAGAGGAAGTGACGTATGACGCGACCGGTGCAGCTGTGAAGTTCTAGAGGCAGGGATTTTTTTTTTTGTCATTAGGTTTTAACACCAACGTAGAAACAGAAACCCCAAAACTGAATAAATCTGTTACTCCATTGTATATTTGTGGTGACCGAGCTGTTTTCGGCTCTGGCCAAACAATGTGCCGGCGGGTCTTCTTTTTCTTCTTTTTTCTTGGTAAGAGGTTGTTTCAGGGAATACCTCCCCCTAATGAGCAGTTGTTGAAACTGTGACTTGTACTTGAGGCGATTTGGTTAGTTTGAGTAAAGCGCAGTGCAAAAGCAAACCAAACCAAACCAAGGTGCGAAATTTATCAGAATTCCTCACCCAATTGAACCGAGTCACCAGTACTATCCTGGTGTTAATGTGTCCTAAATAAACTTTTCTGTTGTATTGCAGTGTGTAAACATCGGTGTTACTGAACATTATAACTCACAGTGAGATCTAAGCATATTGTGTAAGTTCTTATACACACAGAATATAAACATATAAAAGGCTTTGAGAAGAAGACATATATTGAGGGCATCATCCATACCCATGTTTATATCAAAATACCGGCTGGAAAGATAACTCAGTCACCAGAAGCTTGTTAGAAGAAGGATATTAATATTTAAGCATGATAACGATCCAAAGCAAATGGCCCAAATTACTAGAAAGTTTCTTAAGATGGGTTGAAATGAAAGCTATGGCCTAGTTTGAACCCAACACAACTCCTTTGAGGTATTTTCAAAGAGAGAGGCAGAGGAACAACACAACACCTCCAGCAAAGAGCAGCTGAAAAAAATGATGTGAAGGATAGCAAAATGTTTTTCCTCGATTCTGTGAAACACTAAGAAGAGGACACAGTCTGTCAACAAACACATAAAGATGTGCTAACTTTTTTAAACTGCTTAACTAGTGCTTAAAAATTATGCAATTACTGAGGTGATAATTAACCGATGTTCTAGTCTATTGTGTTTCAACATGACATGTTCTACAGTAGAGAGTTTTTTACAAATTCATAACAAAGGTCTATAAGGTGGACATGATTTAACAATGTGCGTGTGAGGATCACTGAGACTATATAACAAATAATACATCTGTGTAAGGGATCAATATAAAGCCTCCACTAAGCTGTAGAGGAATCTAAATTGAGTCAGCTTTTCTAACTTGAACAAAAAGACTTCACTTTTTACTGATTCCACTCTTCCGCAGTTTCCTCACACTGTTTTATGATGACAGTGTAAGTTGATACAGCATCATGGTTTTTGCACCCTTTCTGTGAGTCTTGCTTTCACAAGGCATCCAAGCATCTCAATTAGGAGACGAACTCATGTTGTTTTTACAACAAAAACATCTAGGGTGGGAAATTGTAGTTTAACAAGAAAGCTTTCCCAAAAAAATACAGAATAAAATAGAGGAACAGTTGTGCTGCAGAAATGCTGATGCCAGTGAATATGTTTATCTGAAGTTTCTGGACCCGATGAGAGCAGAATATAACATTAAGGAGTCAAACCTTATCAAAATGCTTTCTCCTTATCTGGAGTTCCATCAAAGAGCATCACTTAACTCAACCAAAGAACTGAACATGGGAGGGGTGAAGACAAATTTTAGGGCTGGCTTTATGGTCTGTCAGGGGATCACAGTCATACCACCTCTACAGTGTACATTATGTATGTTCAATGTACATTATGTTTAATAGTTAAAAAGTTGTGAAAGCAATGGTTATTTAACTTTGCAAACTTTCATAAATGTAACCTTGATTATTTGAAAATATTGTCTCCAGTCCCACCATGGTTAGAAAACTTATGTCTCTTCAGGCTTAATTTTGATCCAAAGCTTCCAAAGGTAATGATATTCCTATCAGCTCGGCTTGACTTACTGTTTTTTTTCACTCTAATTTGCATTCTTATGGGTATAACTAAAGCCCTATTTGCATCATTTAAAAAGCTCACTACCATCCAGCTTTTGAATACAATCGAGAAAAATGTTTAAATATGCTTTCAGTTCTGCAACGAATTGCTCTGCAATAGTTTTGTTTTGTTTTTGACTCTGGCTTGGCCTGGCATTAATGGGGGAAAAAACATGCTAATGGTGAACATGCCAATTTTCCTAGAGGCTGCTGCGGTCGGGCCTACAAGAGTGGACACAACTTACAATTTTCTTTACAAAAACACATGTTCCCAGACAGGAAAATCTCACACGGTGGCTTTGAAACTGACAGCAACAAATCCCAGATGATGAGAGGGATACGGTTTACTTCTTTAATTCATCCATGTTGGTGACTTGCCAAGCCTGGTTTAATGAAATTGAATTAATAAAATGCAAACATCTTGAATGCTACTGATCACATTTTAATTTCCTTATTTACTAAGAATTAAAATTGCACTTTACAAAGTAAAATCAAACAAAGTACAAAGTATACATTTACCTTTTGAATTTGGACATACTGTAAAACTCAAGAGCCTGTTTAACCTTTCAGAAAAAAATCATTAGACTGTAATGGAACACAAGCTCGGATGGAAAAACACTCCTCTGTTGTCAAAGTGACTAATGAACTTAAATATGATACCAGGAGCTAAGATAAGTTACCAAGATGACTACACAGTTATGTGGCTCTGCTTACACCATCAGACATGCACTTAGAGCGGATCATAGGAGAGATGCTTCATCCCAAGGTGTTTTTGAAATACAGTTTGTCATCAGATGGCAACAGTCCCAGCATAAAATACACTCACTCCATTTTCAATTTCAAGAGTTGGTCTTTATCCAAAACTAAACGTACTGTCAGAGTTTGGAGACTCCAGCTTGAACAGAAAGATGTGCTGGATGGAGACAGCTTTTTGATTGACTTTTCTGGCAGATTAACAGTAGGCTATAACAAAAAGTTGGAACCAAACAGCACAACAAGATTCTCTCCTTGAACTAATCTCATGGCCCTATCTATTACAGCTGCAGAACGTCCAGATGTTAAAACAATACTTATTGTATATTTTTTTGACTAATTCTGTTAAACTGCAAGTTGTATATACAAAGAACATTATGACTGCCCAACCTGTCAACAAGCAGCACAGATTGCACCACTATTAACACCAATAACTGCCCTGCTGCTTTACACGTTTTAGTTTAGCCATCGATTTGGTGTGTGAAGGACGGTACTGTAAAATAATTAAGCCTTTGTGGATGCAAGAAAGCACAAAAGACAGAAATCAATGCTTAGAACTCAGAAAAGCTACTTCTACCCTGAAGTATAGGAAGCATACGTTTCAGCTGAGTAATTAAAAAGTATCTGTTAGCTTGAACAAAGCTGATCCATTGTCTGACCTAAGATCGTTTGTATCAGAGCGCACTGCTCAGTGCCCTGAAATCTCTTAGTGAAGCAGACTATCAATAAAGGTGTAATTATTTTGGAAGAGTTCAGCCCCTGCAGATATAATCACTGCAGCAGAAATATTACTTCTGCTTCGCAATAATGTATGCAATCTAACCACTGTCTCCCAGTGAAGGCTGCTTCTCTGTTTGCATTCCTACCTGTTGCATTAAATCACTTGCAGAAAAACGGAGTGAAAAAGCTCTGAAAGTTATTTTGGGAAATGGCTGTTAGGGATTGATTTAGACAACATGATATCGTATGATACCCTCAAAAACATTTGTTGTTGTGAATAAAATCAATGTTGTTTGTCTACGTAGCAGAGCTCATGCAGTTATGTCATCTCTGTTCTAACAGTTTACATTGCTTACTTTAGTGACTTACAAGCCCAAACCCTAATAAAATCCTCATGTTGCTCGTTCATTAATAAAGAGAAGAAGTTTAAACTAATTCCTGTCATATTTTCTCAATACTGCAGAGCAGAAGCACATTATTGAGCAATTTTATAACTAAAAGGAGTTTAAAACTTTTAAACCCTGACGAACTTTGACTTTAGTAGCACTAAATAAGGCATAAAGGCAATAGTAAAAGTTTCCAAATGCTGTCTTACAATTTTATTACATAATTTATTGTTAGTGTCATACTCAGTGTGGGAAGAAAACCCAAAAGCAGACTGTCAGGACGCTCACACACCAACAACAAAAATGAACTTTAATAAAATGTAATGAAGCATAAATCAAAGGAGCTGCAGAGGCAGGGAATCCAAAAAGATTCAAAGCAGGAGGCAGGACAAGTTGAAGAGATGATGATAAGAAAATTAAAGAGAATATATTCAGGTTGGCCATCAATAGATGAAACAGAGATCAACTGGAAAACTAAACACAGGTGTAATGGCAGGTCAAAATGATTGATGTATAAAAAGAAAACCCATACATCTCAACATAAAATAGTCATTCAAGAATCTACGCTATTTCTATGCTTGTATCAACTTCCATATACTTGCATATCTTTATAATGAATAAAAAAAAAAAGAAAATTCTAAGTACTGCAAACCAGTGACCTATTAAAATGAGCAAAACACTTTAAATTGAACTCTTATGAAAAATACATCAGAATTAACTTATATAATTGTGAACCCAGTAAAACAGACTTGTCATTTCAGTGCGGTCCAGTGTCAGTGCTCCTCGATTAATAAAAGTATTTTAAAAAAACAAACTTTATAGGATTAAGCTAATAATTTGCAAGAATTGCCATGACATCCATTTGAGCTGTCTTCACAACTCTGTCCTAGTAAATGAAACTGTGCTGACTTTTCATTTTAGCTGGTTAAGTTACAGACAATGAAAAGAAGGAAGAAAGATCAGCTTACCTAACCTAATGAATTAGATAACGTTGTCAATCAATAACTTGACCTTAAGTATCAAATCACAACTTTGACCATTCAGCGTGTTTTACTGCTTCTCTTGCAATGACACAACTACGTATTTAAGGATTATATTTTTACAAATTTTCCTGCGCTTTAGGTTTGTCAAAGTTCAATTTCAATTCAAATTAATTCTCCCTTTTACATGAGCATTAGCCTCATTCATAGACTAAATACAATATACAATGTTTTTCATAATTAAACTTTGTGTTCATTCATTCATTCATTTTCTGTACCTCTTAATCCAATTCAGGGTTGCGGGGGTCTGGAGCATCTCCCAGCAATTAACAGGCAAGAGGCAGTTGCACCAGTTCATCGCAGGTAAACTTTTATGTTTTAAGTTGAAAATAGAAACACAATTGAGTCAACTGCATTACTTTTAAATCAGAAAACTGAACCTGTTTTTGTATATCAATGTGCTGCTGTGTCATAAATTCAAGCAGATATTTTTGTACAAAGCAAATTTGGTCTTGTACACAGTATCCTGTGGGAAGGTGGAAAAGCTTAAAGGCAGTAGCAGCTGTATAAAACAGGGCTGGAAACATTTGTATTCACAGAAAGTAGTAAATAAATAGAAATTGTATACTGTTAAAGTGTCTGATTCCTCAAAAAGCCGGTATACTTCTCAAGATGCTATCCTTCATAGGCAAGCCAAGAGTAAAAAATACAAAACTCCGTAGTCACCAAGAACCACCTGAACAAAATGAAGGCAGCTGGCACTGATCTACAAGGTTTGAGCAACTGGGGCCGGAAATACACGTACCTCATCAGTAAAAACTTGTTTTGTGCACAGGCTCTATTTCAACTCCTAAAATGGACCATCAGTCAAGTCAGTGGCCAAAGTGTGATGGCTGAATTCCTCTATGCAGAGAAATAAAAAGAAACAACCGAGTAGAGACAAAAAAAAAGACATGAAAATGGCCAGAAAGATATGGACACAAAAGGTGGGCACCTAGAAAAAGATGGAGACCTGAGCCAGGAGAGGCTGACAAATTGGGTCTGTGAAAAAGAAAATGCGACAGGAAATCTATAGACTCACAGCTGAGATTGTGTGCGGCCCTTGTTGAAAGCAATGTCGCACATAAAGGATAGGAAAGCCTTTTTATCTCACTGAGCTGAGGGGGGAGGTCTGAAGATTATACTTGTTGCAACTGAGCAGGTGACTCAAAGCATTCACAAAGTGGATTTATTTCAAACAGCATGAGATGGATACAGATTGAGAAATAAGTGTGACAGAGTATCTCTAATGAAATTATTTCATAATCTTGCCAAAATCCAGTGGAGTGTGGGGACCTTTGACAAAACTGCAATAACAAAGTTAAACTGCCGACCAATTCTACAGGAATTGATCAACCAGACCAGGAAATGTTTCTGTCATATTTTCAATCGAAGTAACTGATACTTAGTTGAACTACAGAAAATTTTAAACCTTTTGTGACAAAAAAAATCCAGCTCATCAGCTTTGATTTATCTGTGTGCTTTGCGTTAAAGAATGTATCCTTGTTTACTGACATTTGGTTTGAAATGAATGCACAGTCACCATTTTGTAATCAGGTAACTCACGCGGCACACATGCAGAGATACCATTTCTGCATTCATGTCACAGTTTCCAAGAGGTAAATTATTCATTATGTCGCTCACTGGTGGAAATGTCACAGGAATGTACTGCCCCAGACAGACAAACACTATGTCTCAGATAGCCTATGGCCACTG
>JBBBVU010000024.1:10008309-10018667 GCA_037177055.1 Atherinosoma microstoma | reverse complement strand
CAGACAGACAGACAGACAGACAGACAGACAGACAGACAGACAGACAGACAGACAGACAGACAGACAGACAGACAGGAAGTGTTCTACGTCCAAATGAGTCCAAATTTGACGTTCTTGTTGGTAAATCTTGGATGCCACTAAAGAGGAAGGAGCCCTTCCAGCGTGTTATCAGTTCAAAAGTCAGCATCTCTGATGGTATGGAGGTACAAAAATCCATACAGTATGGGCAACTTGCATGTTTTAAAAGGAACTATGAAGTCTGATAAATATATAAAGATTTCAAAGCAACATGTGCTCCCCTCCAGATGACATCTATTTCAAGGAAGGCCCTGTGTATTTCAGCAGGACAATGCTAAACCAGCTATTACAACAGCGTGGCTTCACAGGAGAAGAGTCCAGGTGCTGAACTGGCATGGTCCAGATCTTTCACCAACAGAAAACACTTAGTGCTGGGATGTCCAAAGTCGGTCCTAAAGGGCCACCGTCCTGAGGGATTAGTGTTTCCTGCTTCAACACACCTGACTCAAATTGAAAGGATACAACAGCCTGAAGCTCTGCACAATTACTCATTTATTTGAGTCAGGTGGGTTGGAGCAGAGAAACATTGAAAACCTGCAGGATTCTGGTTCTTAAACAGCGGAGTTGGACACCCCTGACTTAGTGCATCATTAACAAAAAAGACGTCAAAGAGAACCATGAACTTTTCAGCAGCTGGAAACCTATATCAGGCCAGAATTGGACTGAATTCCAACACCAAAACTCCAGGAACTCATATCCTCAATGCTCAGACGTCTTCAAACTGTTCTGAAAAGAAGAGGAAATGCTACACTATGGTAAACATTGTACGGCAACGGCTAGCTCAGGAGGAAGAGGAATCGTCTGCCAACCAGAAAGTTGGTGGATCACTTCCCCTGGCTACATGCCGAAGTGTCCTTGGGCAAAACACTGAACCCAACGTTGCCTCCCAGTGTGTCTACCGGGGCATGAATATGAAAGCACTTAGTATGTAAAGATAGAAGTGTTGTATGAGAGTGTGTGTGTGAATGGGTGAATGTGACATATAGTGTAAAAGCGCTTTGAGGGGTCAACGTGTTACTAGAAAAGCGCTATAGTATAATCCATCTACCATTTAACTATTTTGAGACCAGTTGCAAGCATCACATTTTATATGAGTTCATTTTGTACATAAAACTTCTCCGGTTAGACATCTTATGTTTGCAAAAACAACTAAATGAAAAAACAATGTGCAAACCCAAAAATAATAAAAATAGAATACCAAAAATAGCAAATGAGTATAAAACGCATTATAACAGCCCAATTCTTAAACATCCAGTTTAAACATTGCAATGCACATAAACAAACAAATAGATAAATAAATGTAATTTTCATTTAAGTAGCAGAAAAGCATTATTTTATTTTAGATTTCTTACAAGTAGCCTAAACATTCTCATTTTCTACATTATTTCAACACCAGATTCTTGCAGGATTTAATCAGATTTACAATCCCACATCGGATTTTTATATATTCTTTTGATAATAGTATAATAATTTGATTTTTTTCTTTTTTTTTTACTCTGGAGATGTCTGTCCACATATTCTCCAAAAAATGTTGTAAAGTTTGAGAGCTGCACAATTTTCATATATTCTAAGATTTTCCATTAAGAAAAACAAAACAAAAACCCTGCAACATAAGAGAAGCTTGCAGATAGGAAAAGAAAATACATCATGTGATTATCTAAGAAGTAATCTATTGATCTAATGACTTTCAGTAATCGCTTTCATCAGACTGATATGGATGGTTGCCAGTCAAGTACATCAAGAGTTTGTGCTTGGCACCTGACATTATAATCTCACCACACCACAGTGGTTCTGGAGATTCCAGTTAGCTTGTATTGATCTTCCACAGTTGTCCAGCTGTCAAAGAAACTTATATGTTCACATTTTAGTTTTACTAAAATGTCAAGCTTTATTTATTTATTTTTTGGTCATGCTGGATGGAACGCTTAACCCTTTAAGCCTTTTCAGCCCTATACAGGTTCAAGAAATTACAGGCACAATTAAATGCTGTAAAATAATGATACAGGACAACAGTGTTTATGTTCAGCTGTTGCTCAAACACCCTAGATAGTTTTGACCATAAAGTTCACAAAACAAGGCTGAAAATGCAAACATTAATGTTTAGAAATAATGATGATGTTGATCAATGACATCTGTGTGCATGGAATCCTTGTTAACACGGGCTTCTGGCCCTCCTGGATATCTCGCAACATTCAATTTTATATATTACACAGTAATGGATGTAGACAAAAGGGCCAAATAAAGATTAAAAAAAGAGTTCTTGGCCCATTATTTGTTGTGTCAGACAATAAAAGGTTAAAGGGAAGGAAACAGGAGAAAATGACTTTTTTTTTTTTTTTAAGGAAGACACATTATCATTTACTGGAAAAATATATAATTGGACTGTCCATATGCCAATCCAACCAAACACAGAAATCACAATTTTGATTAAAATACGAGATAAAAACAACAAAGGAAATTATATTAAGATTAAGGTAAAGAAAGGAAAAAAGGCATATTTGAATAAAGGAGGACACAGAGGCCGAAATAACACAGCACATCACAGTATATTCTTAAATAAACAGCTTAGGCATGGTCAGGTTATAATTCATTATTTATCTTTAATGTAGTCATTTATTTTCCTTCATGAAGTTCTGCTGTTTGCCAACATACTCTGCTTTCCTGTCATCAATAATGCATGTTTGAATGTGATTTTGACAGCCAAAAAGTGATAACAAGAGAAAGGCAGACAAGGCGAAAGAGAAAGACAAGGATAGATAAGCAACACCTCCTCCCAGATAGTGAGATAGTACGAGTTTATTACTTTATCTGTCTGGACCAGATGTCACCAGATGCTGGCTGCTGCCAGCCTATCTCAGCCCACACGCAAACATATGCACAAGAAAAACACACACTCTCCCCACACTCTGACATGCTATGCCTCCCACACCTTGTCCTATCTGAAAATAATCTAATTGCAGGCCCCTGCAGCTGAAAAATATATGTACATGTATAATGTCAGTTAGTGACCGAATCGCAAAAGACTCATGTGCTGCTACTCCTTGTAAAAATTGAGGATGGAGAGAAATGAAAAGAAAGTATAGAAAATGCATGAAGGAAAAGAAATGACATCAAGAGAAAAAGGACATGGAGAAAAATTTAACATGAGGATCATGCAGAGTAACCAAATGTTCATTTTAATAGATTTGATGTAAAATTAGAAGAAATTGTACAAGGAATGCTTTCTATTCAACACCAGCAGTATCTCGGGGTAAACATCACATGAAACAGCTGAAGATGAAGTGAGAAGGGTTTCTACAGCAGAATAAAGGTTTAAAACACACTTCAAAATCCTAAATGGATTAATTCAAGAGGCACTAAATAAATATTTTACACCATTAAAACTGTGAGCAGATCAGAAACAAGAACTCAAAAGAGTTCTGGCTGATACAAAAACAGTCTAAAAGCGGAATACTTGACAAAGGTGCAGGTTACTAAGGGCCAAATATGCAGGGTGTGCATATCTTTGCTTCAGCCTTTTCTTCCCATTGAGTTATTTTGAATTCCTAAGATATGGATGTAATAAAAAAAAAAAGGGCAATGAAAAAAAACTCTTGAAATATTAAATGTACTATTATATTTCCCCAGAAAATTTTCTGAATGTGCCACTGCATATTTCTCATGACCTTTAAATGAAATATAAATTGAGCCATCATGATATCACCCACTGGTTTGAGATCTGCTGTTTTGAAGCTTTGATCAGCTCAACTGTTGCCATCTTGGTCTGGGAGAAGGAAGTGACCTCATTTGGAGAGTTTCATTGAGAGTGATACTTTAAAATCAAGCGATCCAAAAAAAAAATTGCCTGTCTTTTCTAATTTTTTGTTTTGGAGGACCAATATCTATTTAGCTGTAAAAAGATTTGATTAGAAGGGGCAAATCAAGCTAATGACACCATAATGAATCATAGGAAAAAATGTACTGACTTATTATTTCATGAGGCGAGATTTTGTTTTTTGAATGAGTATCTGCTGGAGTGAAAGATGATTTAAAGCCAGTATCCAGAGGCAGATTGCACTTTGGCTTCACATCAGACTGTGATTCTGCTGTGAGAGAGAGAGGGAGAGAGAGAGAGAAAGAGACAGAGAGAGAGAGAGAGAGAGAGAGAGAGAGAGAGAGAGAGAGAGAGAAAGAAACTGTGCCAAGTGCCCCTTTTCTCTCAAAAACCGGAGAAAGTGTTTATCTGGATGCAAAATTACTATTTGCCCTTGAGTGCAGGATGAATCACCAAGATTTGTTCATGCACTGCCAGGACGCATCATACTCTAATATATTGAACAAGGCAAATGCGGTAAGAACACACAATTAGTAAAAGTGCATCCCATTGATAAATAAATACCGTAGTTAACAAGATAAGATAAAAATGACCATAACCAGATGTTACTGGAGGTTATTACAAAGCCTGATGGATGTGAGGACAAAAGACCTCCTGAATTGTTCTGTTCTGCAACGCATCAAGATAAGCCTCCTGCCTCTGTTGCTTCGCAGTCCAGCAAAAACCTATACAGAGGATGCCCCTCTGTTGTTCACAACGGCCTGAACTTTAGCCCCAGACAGAGCCCAAGCTTTTGGTGCTCAGAACGGAGCCGGCTTTTTTAATGAGCTTATCCAGTCTCTTTTCGTGCTTGTCTTTTATGCTGTCTCCCCAGCATACAGAAGAGAAGAAAATGGCACTCGTAACCACGGACTGATAAAACATGCAGCATTTTACTGCACACGTCAAACGACCTGAGCTTCCGAAGAAAGAAGATCCCGTTTTGAAGTCTTTACACTGGTTTCCGGTCGGTCACAGAATAGATCTGATTGTTTATGAATCCCAGAAGGGTCTAGGCACAGAATACATCTGTGATATGTTCAGAGAATATAAACCTAGCAGAACTTTTAGATCTAAAGACTCAGGTCAGCCAGTCCAGACCAGAGTCAAGACTAAACATGGAGAAGCAGCTTTTAGCTGTTATGCTGCAAACAAGTGGAACAAACTCCCAGTAGAGATTAAACTTAAACTAAACACATGTCTGTTCTCAACCTCCTATGCATGAAATCTGCATGGTATCCTTTAACTTATCTTGCTTTTAATCAGCTTAATTTATGATTAAATTATTTTTTTTTGTATGATTTTATTGTGATTTTTGCTATTTGTTGCTGCCTTTTATTACTTTTTAATGCTTTCTTTGCACCATTTGTAATGCTTTTGATGTTTTATGTAAAGCTTTTTGAATTGTCTTGTACAAGAAATGTGCTATACAAATAGACTTGCCTTGCCTTGCCTTTGATGCATTCAGACAGAGGCAGTTGGCAGCAAACCAGTCAGTGAAAGCCAGCACCAAGTCCTTATACTGCTTCTCCTGTCCACCCTTATATGCCACAATTGCTGTGTCATCAGAGTACTTCTGGACATGGTATGATGTAGTATGGTGATTGAAATGTGTAGTTTACTCATTGAGAATGTACATGACATTTGCTATCTTTTTTTTCTGTCAAGGGCCTCCACTAACTCCTGAGAACATTAGCTTAAACTAGTTAGTTCAAATATGCTCTGAAGATTAGCAGCTAGCTGCACTAACATTCATCCCGCTGCATTTTTCTGTTTGTCTTTTATTGCAAGGCAAGTAGCAGAGGTTTATCTGAGCTTGTAGCTGGAATCAATCCCTTTTGTGGCTAAAACACTGAATGCCTGACACTGAACACTCAAGATATATAGGTTTCAGGTGACACAGAGATTCCTGTTTAAATGCAATTCATGGACAGATGCTACTCTTTCCACTGCTTACTTTTTATGGCTTGGAGTCCTTGACCAACATTATATCATGACAAGAATACATGTTACAGGAGATTTCTTGAAATGTATAGTTATTTTTTATTAAACTCTTATCACTCAGCAAACAATGTCATATTTTCTCAGTTATGAAAGGCAGAGCTAGAGTGGTAGAGCTCATTGTTTGGAAAAAAGCTAAACGATTCACAGTTCAGTGTCAGTAAGATTAAGAGAATTGTTTTAGACATAGCAGGCAGGGAAATATAGACACTTTTCACCATGCAGGGTGAGGAGGTGGATATGGAAGGCACTCAAATTTTTGCACATTTATCTCGACAGTATGTACGTGTCAGCACCATAAATTCATCCCATGCAAAAAGCCAGATAGGCACAAATTTCATATGTGCGGCAAATGATAATCTTAAAGAGAGACCTTCTCACTGTTCTACTGTTGTCAACAAGAAGGAATGAGTTTGTTTATCTAAAAGATTCAGTTCTCCGTTGATATTTGATATGGACTCACGGGTGGTAAAGGCAAGAATAAGGCCCAGCCTCAGCAAGATGGTAAAAGATATATCTTAACCTTTTGATGAGTTTGTGAAGCAAGAGAGCAGCTTTAGCTTCTGGCTCAGCATCGCCATATTTCCTCACAAAGACTCCTGGTTTTCAGCACTGTGATATTTTGCATATGGATGGCAAGGTTAATGTTTTATTTACACTCAAAATCTAAAATTAGATTCCAGTTTTCATTTATGGAAGACAAAGTATAAGGAAAATTGGTCTGTTTTATGTTTTTCTTTTCCTTCTTTTGAAAACCATGATTTCTGATTATTTCATTGATCTTGAAGAATTATAAGTCCATGTCAGAATACAATCCTCACATATGGGCGAGAAGGTACCTGCTCTGCTTTGCATGTTTTTGGTAATTAAAAGCCACTTGATGGAGCAAACCGAAGTGGGAGGACGTAACTGTGCAGAAATAAACAGGAACAGCTCGGAGAATTGGTCATGGACGTTGATGGTTAAGTCGTCAGGCTCAATTATAAGTCAATGTTACCCCGAAATAAACAATTTACATATGCAGATGACAAATGCATTTCGTAAGGTGTTACGACGTCAACGCAAGCTTACAAAAAAATTGAGCATACTGAAATTTTAACTGGTTGCCAGGCAACAAAGCAATGTAGCACTGGGTGATATGTAGTCAACCTACTGTCGTCCTTTTTGGAACCTTTTTGGTCTGAACCCAACCTTTGCCACTGATCACATCAGTGTTTGCAAAGAAGGAGCGCTATGTTTTGATTTCAGTTGAGAACCAACTTTTCAGGTTCTAGAGCAACTTTTGTTTTCGGTCTGAATGCATCCACCGGCTGGGTCAAAACTAGGTTCGGGAGCCAGCACTGGCACAGAACTCTGCCAATGTGGAAGGGGTATATCTATGCTGCACAAATACATAGCTAAGGTTGAGCAATACAGTTTCCTGTCAGGATTAGGCACTAAAACTCCTTGATAAGGATCCGAAATAAAAATTACAAAGATAATAATGATTAACTTATTGAATTTTTTTGTGTAATTTATACACATTTTAACATATTTCTTTATAAACAGAGATTGGGTGAAAGTAGGTCCTTCCCCTCACACAACCTGGTGTACAATGACTGTACAGTGGGAAACTAATAGCCTATAAATGGCAAAATTCTGCACCAATAACAGCTTAACAAGATATTCTGAGATGTACTATTTAACAAATAGGCTATTTTCTTCAAGAATTTATAAGTCAAGGCATTTATATAACGCATTTCTAAGCAATCCGACATTTGCTTAAGTGTTGCACAACACTGATAATTAGAGGATTAAAACAAATCAAGCCCCTAAACTTATTAAAAAAGAAAAAGAAAACAAGCAGGTATAAACAACATAAGACAAGATTCAAACAAATTAAGCCTAGAAATAAATAAACAAAAAACATCAAACAGATTAGAAAATATCAGAAGGAGGTTTAGGAACTCAAAACAAATTAAGCCTTTAAAAGATAGATTAACACATCAAACACACATCAACACTTCATACTGAAATTACACTGAAATTATAGGTTGACCTAAAATACAAATGTTTTAATTGGAATTATCACACTGCTAAAGAAGTTGATGACTTTATCTGTGGATGAGGATGCTGTACCAAATAATCACAATTACCAGAAATAAATCCCTAATATTAGCTTAATATGCAATTCTGAATATCAAGACTCATAAAATCCAAGTGATCAACAGAGGTTGCACCTGGTCAGAAAGGTAATCTTGCACTAATTTATTCAAGCAAAGTTTTAAAAAAATTCCGCACTGAAAAATATATTAAAGATCAGGTCGAAGTCGTAGGGATGTACTAGGCTACAATAAAATACTGAGATATAATGAGATAAAGAAGCACTGTGGGAATGAAGAAAGGACTAAACATGTCACATTCCTTCTCTTATTTCAGGTTTCAGGAAAGATAAAACCATGTTCCATATCAAGTGAAAAAATGCCTTAAGTAACTTAATCTGATTAACATGCAGCTTTAAAGCAGGCAAAGAGGTTAATTCCATACTCTTGATGAGGTCTTGCTTCAAGCTTTAAGCCAGTTATTGCTCATTTTACAATTAAAATAGTTTTATTTGCTTTCCTGAATACTTCAATAGCCAGTCTCTCAACTATCCTTCTCATTGGCCTGGTGATTGATTATAGCACTGCAGGTGTCCCACTAGTTTTGTTACCACCAACTGTGTATCCACTACATGTGTCAACAAAGACTGAGAGGTGAATCGTTCTTACTTTGTTCCCTCCCAGAAGTCCAAGAAGTCATTCATGTTCTCCAACTTTTGAAAATGTGCAGGGTGAAAAGATTGTGTCATTTAATGGCAATGACATTTTATTCAGCACGGACAACACAGCTTCACAATACAATCACTGTAAGAGTGTTTCTTAAAAAACTATTGTAACCCTCTTGCAACAATTCGTAGCAAGAGAAAAGAAATACATATATTGTAGACTGGTCTAGAGTGCCTCTACAGGTTTCCAGCAACAAAGCAAAGCCCCAGTGTGTGTGTGTGCATGTGAGTGTTATTTCTCTGCTTTGCAGATATAGACGTTTATGCCATGAATCACACACTAATTCAATTTTATTTGTGCTCCTTGTGTGAGGAAGCATTTTCCTTTTTTAATAGGCTGGCCTCAAGCGTGTGCATGTACTCAGTCATGAGTGTGTGTGCCTGTAGGCAGAACTGTGAGTGCTATTAGGACTGGATATTGCAGCAGTGGCTCAACTAAGCTCAATGCAATTCAATGCGTTTGTCATTTTTATCAACAACAGAAGCTAAACGTAAAATGTAAATCACAACAGGCTTCATGTCTCTATATCAAATCCACCCACAGGTCATTTTCTGTTTAATACATTGGACTCTGCAGCCTCTTCCTTCAAAAAGTAAAGAGAAATAAATTCTGTAAAGGCAGCCTTCCCACGTACATCCATTTTATTTATCTACTAGATTTTTTTTTGAAAACCTAGAAGAAACCTTCTATTTAATTTCTTGCTTTTTTCTTTTGTTAGACTAAGCCTCATAAATCCATAGAAAACACTAAATTCTGTTTGAATGCATATGATTTCAGTAAATTACAGGCTAGTTTGAATATTCAAGAGTTTTCTTTTCCCAGAGAAAAATAAGCATATATGCAAACATGTTTTACATAGAAAAAATCTACATATAGGGTACAGGACTAGTCAAAAGTTTGGATCCACTCTCCCATTAGATTTAATGGGAAAGTGTGTCCCATTACATTTCATGGAAACATGAATATTAAATCTATTGATCAAATAAAAAACAATAGTAATTCTCCTGAGGGGAAGAACTTCATATATGATATCCTTAAACAGCAGATTAAATCATTTCCTGTTACAATTATGAACCGTTTTACCCTCTGATGGATGCCACAGAACTGGAGTTACCTCCAGTAACTATCACATCACATAAGCAAAACTTTCTGTATTTGAGTAAACTCATGATAAGCTTGAGCTTCTTACCACTCCCTATGAGCATGGTATCCAACACAACTGTTGAATACTAATATTGGATTATTATGTTCAAAAATTCAATGACCATTGAAATCTGTGCCTCAGAATCAGCTGTCTCACAGATAGGTAAAATAATTCAATGTCATCTCCTTTAGTTCATAATTTGTTGCTGTGAGTTTTAGAGTCTCTATGGTCAGTAAACAGGTGTTTAAAGATAAACAAAACTCTGCTCCTTCTTGCAGCCCTGAGTGCAGCCCCCTCATTAAAACTAGCATGTGCACTCAGCATTTATGTTCCCATTGATTGGAGTTGGAGCTAATTAATACTTTCCCCTACTAGTCATTCAATGCAGGACTGAATGCCAATTAAGGCAAGGCAAGGCAAGTTTATTTGTATAGCACATTTCATGTACAGGACAATTCAAGGTGCTTTACATACA
>JBBBVU010000024.1:9981693-10003739 GCA_037177055.1 Atherinosoma microstoma | reverse complement strand
GTGTGTGTGTGTGTGTGTGTGTGTGTGTGTGTGTGTGTGTGTGTGTGTGTGTGTGTGTGTGTGTGTGTGTGTCATATCCCATCAGTAGTATAGCTTTGGGCTGGTTTATATTTGCATAATGAAGTCAATAACGCTGGCCTCTTGGGAGGAAGCATGGTGACATTACTACTAATTTAATAAGAAACATTGTGTGTATGTGTATGTGTGTGCATGTGTGTATGTGTGTGTGTGTGTGTGTGTGTGTGTGTGTGTGGGTGGGAAGTGAGAAGAAAAAAATACTAGTGACGTAAAGTGTAAAGTGAAGGCAGTGACAAAGTGACTAACACATATAAGAGCAGGATGTGAAAAGATAAGGAAGCAAGATAGAAATAAAAAAAGACTTTGGGGTCAGAGGTGGAAAGAAGAGAAAAATGTAAAGAAAACTGGTTGAATAAAAGAAAGGAGGAAAGAAAAAAGGAAACTAGGGGAAGGGAAGGTGGAGACAGAAGGGATCCGGAGGTGAAGGTGAAGGGAGGACATGGAGGTAGAGTCAGACAGAAATGTGAGGTAAGGAAGGGATGTATGGAAAAGGAAGAGGAAGAAAAAGTGGGGTAGGTGAAGAAGTCAGACAGTAATGAAGGGGCAGAGATTGTTATAGAGAGAGACAGATGGCTGATGTGTGATCGTCGTGTTCTTCACATCTGTTTTAACAACACACTGATGTCCTTATTGTCCTTGTTGGTGAAGGCCTGTAGCTGTCTTTATGTTTATATCAGGTTTATGAATGTAACATGAACACATGTATAAGCAAATGTTGCTTGTTCTTATTGAGTTTAATTTGACAAGACAAACATTTCATTACTGTATGTTGCGTAACGGTTTATCATCTACAATCAGATTATGAATGTCATACTCCAGTTATTCCACTGTTGTGGTTTTATTACTAAAATAACAGGGCTGTATTGTACTGTATGTATAGATAAAAATATAAATCAGCTACAGTAGAAAGGATCATTTCTTTTCAAGAGATGAAGAAGTCTAGTGGGATCTCTATTTAAATGAATAGAAAGAATAGATGAGTAGAAATCAAAGCAAGTTACAACAAGCAGCAAAACTAGCAATAGAAAATATATATAAAATGTTTCATGATTTAGAATGAAATAAGATTTTCTGCATTAAATTTTGACAAAAATGATCATTTTTCATGTCTGCAAGTTTGGATCTCCTGTTTTATTAAACAAAAATATTTTTTTTAAAAGTTGTGGAACCGTGATCAAATGGAAATTACTTTTCATCTAATTCAATGAATTCCTCTACTGAATATAACATGAAATGCAGTTGAAAAATTTCAACTGCGATTAATTAAAGTGGTCTAAGAAATCCTTGAATTAGTTTGCTTTTTTGATATGTGATGTAACCATATTTATGTAAGTCAGAGTTGACATAATATGTAATATTCTGGCACTTGTATGCTTTCTTTTGCTTGATTATTCTTTTTTTTAATCACTTACACTTTCATTAAAACTTCATCATCTGTCGTTTCAACTGCTGTCTTAAAACATCAGCTCAGACATTTGCCCTCAAAATTCTCACTTTTTTTTCTTATAGGTCTAAATTTAGATTAGTAAACGTTTTCCATGCGAATAAGCTCATGTTTAGGTTTGTTATCATCATTTTCACCTTCCAAGTGATATCAGGCTTGTTACCATTAAACTCTAGTAGAATATGAGACTGGATGTCATTTGTGTTTAGTGTATTTAGTCAAAAAGAAATAAAACAAAACAACAACACAGAAAAATAGTTTTTTGGCTTGGGTCATCAGAATGCTTGGGGAAATTTGCACTGAGCTAACCTTACATGGCAAAGGCAGACTCAGCCTGAAGATGCTGGCACTATCCTTGCGAACAGGACTTTTTACATATTTTTTTACATTTAAATGTACTAACAACAGCAAGGAATGTAAGCATCAGAATGCATTATGGCGTACACAGCAACATAAAAACAACCTAATGCTAACATCGCTGGTTTGGATCTTGACCTGGTTGGACCTGAACCTTGGGGGAAAGCTTTGTAATTGAGGTGATTACCGTGGGGTTGGGGGGTGGGGGCATGTTTTTTTTAATTTCGGAATTCACAAATATGAGTAGCAACAGTTCACCTTGAGGCATTGGAGCTATTTCTTGGTCATTCAAGTCCAGGTGTGTCTGTATAAGCCTCAGATGTGAGCTTGTCCTTGTTTAGTGGCTGAGTTGCTGAGCAGGCATGAAGCAGGGTTTAATAAGTGCTTCACTTTTCTAACTTCTGCCAGTGCTTGACAAGCAATGAAAATCTACACTTTCAATGTTTCAAAGAGCCAAATTATCCCTCATATGCCAGTATGATTGTCTTATAAATCTCTTAAAACATTTGAGAAATTTTTGTGATATAAATCTTTAATACCCTGACTCACAGACGGAAGGATGAAAAATTACTCAGGACTTAATTGTATTTTCCTCTCAGACTAACACCTGCAGTCACACACTCTTGTGGTGTACTGTAGCACAGACATGAGTTGGTCTTGTCGATTGCTGTTAGTTTCATCAGAATTACTTGGGATGGTTGGTTTCATCAGTCATCTCATGGGCAAGCATTTAGCGGGAACATGCAGCGCAGCAGCACCACAAGTGTTTGAAAGTTTGTGAATTGTCAGTTTTCTAAACGTATACATTATCATGATCTAAAACGTCATCAGATTTGCACGTCTAAAAACAGTCTGGTCTTAAACAAAATAAAGATACTAATGAGACATAGAAAAAAAACGTGTGGTATAACGATGGTCTTGAAAAATTTTTCTTTTATCTTATACATCTACGATATGAATATGTGCATAAACTGGAGTACATTCAAGACAATGCATTTTCAGTTTTCTCAAACATAATCCCATTGTCGTGATGTTTCAATATTTGATTTTGTGCCATCACATACAGACAGATGATAGAGAGAAAACCCTCAATGCTAAGAAACATTACATCATTCTACTTACGTAAAAATTAATGCTTAGCGGGTCTAGTTGATCTATTATTCTCATCAATGTGACAAGAGGAAACCTTCCCAGAACTAAAACTGGGTTCATTGCTGAATCAGCCAATCTGCCAACAATTACATGACTTGATGAAGACATGGATGTTGTTATATTGTTATAAAGTGCAAACTTCTATTTACAAAGATGTATACACATTTAAGAGCAACAACTGATCCACAAAGATGTAAAACAAGGTCACATCAGCTATCAATCACGCTTTGATATTCTTGACAGGGGAGCAAGTGTGGCTGATTGCTTGGCACCTATAATGGATGGATCCAGTGGTGCTTTTATGCTGGGTCCATTTGTCCTCATAGAGCAAGAGATACTGCAAAGTTCTTCTGAAAGATTACCTCTGTGGTAACATTTCTGTCCTGATGGGAGCACTCTCTCCCAAGATGACAATCACTCCACAGGACAGGCGGTGTCACCTGGTGGTTCGATAAGTTTGAAAATAATGTGTCATACTTTATGCTGTAGCATGCAGATCTCAGCCCAACTGAACACAAATGGGAATTTTGGACTGATGTGTTAGATGTTGCTCCATCTCACTTTAATCCTTTGCTTCTGAGATCATAATGGAGCAAGTGGTACCAATTTAATGGGGACGTTATAGTGGTAGAATAAAATGAAAAATTGTTCTCATCACTTTCTCATACGTGTGGTTTAACAGACGATAGGACCGGAATTTTGTCTAGCTTGTGTCTGTAATGTCCCTCAGCCCCCTCAGTGCGCCCTACATCTAAAACAGTCCAGTCCAATGTTAACACCAGCTGCTGTCTGTATCTCTAATTATAGCCTCTGCAGTGCAGGCTCCCAGGGCAAGACTGGGGGTCAGGTTACTCCTTCCCACAGCTCTCACATATAAACACACTAAACATGCAAAGACACAACATCAATTTAACTGGGTCTCAGAAAAAAAAAAGCATCTGACAGGGCTTGGAAATATACATGAGGCTGCACTAGATATTTATTCACTTATTTACATTTCATTTTGACCTCTGCTTGTGATCATAGGCACACTGGAGTTATTATGCATCCTCTGAATGAAGAACAGGAAGACTGGGACATTTCAAGGTTTAAAGTAATTTACACTTGATGTCTAAATACCTTTGGTCTTAAAATGGGCTGTTGCTGTTCTTGCTGTTGAAGGATCAAGCATTTAATAGTGTCAGATCATTTTTAATCCACAATATACTTTTAGGAAATCTTTTTTTTTTTAGGAAATCACCACTTAATTGAATTTAGGAGTAAAAGAACTGGCCTAATACTTTTTGAAATGAATAAGGTGAGATCAGAGATGGAGAACGGGCTTCACAGGGGAGGAAACACTAATGAAATATCTTCTGTTAGCAGCTCCCTCGTCATTATAACATGATTACTAAGCTCTGTTTTTGAGGCACACTGAAGAGGAGACCTGTACGCCTTTATCTCCTCACTTCAGTCTTTCATCTTTTCTCTCCCTCTTCCCCATATTTTGATCTTTTGCTCCTTTAAACTGAGTTGTCTTCCTTTCCATGCTCTCGCTACTCCCCTTTGGCTCCTCTCTCCCTCCCTCCCATCACCTCTTTATCTCTATTTTGAACCCTCAGAGGGGGCAGGGTGACTCTGAGCGGGTTGACCTTCTTCTTCCTGCTCTGTTGGTTTTTTCCTCTCTGTCTCGCTCTCTCCAGCATTCAAACATCAAAATCACAGAAACTTTGACTTAATTTCTAGGACAGAAACTGCAACCTTCAAAAGCAACTTAAAAAAAAAGAGGGTAATTAAATAGACAAAAATTGTTCACTGGGTTTCCTTTTTCTTCTTCTCCAGTGGGGACTTTTTATTTTTTGTGTGTATTTTTAGACCTGCCATGACTCAAGCTTACAACAACTGTCACACACTTTTTGCTGCTGGATTTGAGCATTGCCTTCTCACAATCAAGCGGGGCCAAAAAGGATTTAACAAAGCGGTTTGATGTGTGTTTCTATGGTAACACTGCGTTTCCGGAACATCTGAAGGACCAAAGGTTATCAGTGAACATCCAGCAATCTCAAAGACTAAGGTACCTAAAAAATCCATTTCTATCAAGCTGAACTTTACCACAATGATCTGAAACTAGTGTGTCTGAATCCTGAGGGCCTTTGTACAGTCCACAAAGTTATTCTCAATCACTGTCATTTAAGACACATACTAAAGATTATCTACCAGTAATGCTTATCTTTCTAAGCTGCAGGGCCATTTGTGCTATAATCTATTTGTAGTAAAAAAAACAACATTATATATTATTTCGTCACTTGAGTTTTGAAGTGCACTGAATTACAATTTAAGACATTCATTCATTTTACAATTAGATTTCTCTTTTCTTTAAAATGAATCCTACTTGCAGAATGTCAAACTGAGAATTTATGGTAGAAATACATCGTTAATATGACTAATTCCCCATCGTGACCTGGAGCATTGCAACCAAATTTGCAACACGATCTGTTCCATGACTTTTCCTGCTTCCGCTTTTGTCATGCAGCTGAAACTGCATGACAGCATATTGCAGAAACTGAGAGCTCAGCTGGAGCAGCTCAAAATGTTGTGAAGAAATGCTACTTTTTATGAAAAAGAAAATCCTTTATAAATAATTAACATTAGTAATAATTTCAGACTTAACATGACACTACATGTGAAAAACAATGAATAAATAACAGCATGATGTCGTGTGTAAATTGTGGCAGATAAGACCAGTCAGCTCAGTTTACTTTGACCTTACTCTCTCTCACCTAAACTGTAAATGTACGTCCATCTATGGAAAACTGGACTTGCATAAATCGTTGATGATAACAGACACTGTAAAACCTTTTATAAAGTATATATGCTAACCTCTGTGGGAGCTATTGTTGTTGGCACATGTTAAAACCTGTCCTTATCTGCCAGCATAAGACCCTGATTTGTCTAAACCAACTTTTCTGTGGACTCAAGCTCTTGGCTTCAACCTTGCCAAGATAGATTCTCTCATCACAAGTAATTTTGCGAGAATCCACCTGTGTGGCAAGGTAATTAGCACATTGTTAAATAAACAGCAACATTTTTCTTACAGTGCTTGTCAGAAGCACAAAACACTCCTTGATTCATTATTGGTGAGAGTAGACCAATGTTTATAGCCTATCTGGCTTGTGACCCCGTAAAAGAAGCTAAATGTACTATTCCCCAAGCCTGAGAAGTTCAAAGTGTTCAGTATTTCAAAAGAAAAATATTTTATTTCTTCTTTTTTCCCCGCTTAGCTTTTTGGGATGTCTCAGATGTGTCTCAGCATCCATAGGGGGTCTGTGAACTTCATGTTGGGAACTGCTGTGTTTGAAAGAATTCACTTTGATGTTGAAATGATCAATTATCTGTTATTTATACCCATATTTTGCCCCTTTTTCTTCATTTCTCAAGGTCATTATGTAATTTGTAAAATGTAATAGAAAAATTTGAGTCCTATACAAATCACTGCTTTCAACATCTTGTGGACATAGGTTGCATGTACCTCATGAGAACATATTGTGCATGTGTTGAATACACACAACTCAAGAAGATTGGTTGCTTTTGCACTTTTGTGTTTAGTGAATTGGGTGTCTCTGCCAAGCTGAAGGCTCCAAGCTCTAAACATGATCGTTCACATCCATCAGAATGACACAAAATGTTCCATTACAAGCAAAAATCTTGTATTCAAACTCTTACTTCAGTTGAAGTAATTAGGTATTCGTGTAAAACTCTGTATCAAAAGTGAAAGGACTAATTCAACTGAAGAATATCTCCTGTGGCAAAAGAAACTCATAATATATCATGATGGGATTAATAGGGGAAAAAAAGACTGATTAGTTTTCATTAAGCTTTGTTTTGTTACAAATTGACTAATTTTACTGTCATTTGGACCACATGCCAATAAATTTACTTAATACTCTTTGTTGGAAAGTTTGCCCTCTAGTTACAGCATTAAGGGATTCACAGTTTCGACTGGGCTGTTGTTGCCTTTCATTTACCCTCAAATGCCAGTTTGTAGCCTGCACCCACATTGTTCTAATTCTGCTCATTCCTCTGGTGTGGAGGAGGTAGCAGCAGTTGGTGTCCGTGAGTGTGTGTGAAGATCAGTTCAGCACTTAACAGTAACAACAGGTGGGCTGGGTCATCTGTATTTACCAAGAGGAAAGACACGGGTTAAAGGCAAAGTAAAGCTATAAAAAATGAGAGGAACTACAGTCTTACTGTACGCTTCTATTTTCTGCAGTACATCAGGTCCATGCTCCAGTCTTCTATCATTCTAACACCGTGGCTGTTTTACCTGCTGCTGATCAATACGTTGGTCTGACAAGCTGTTGCCAAGGCATCACTTTGATCAATGGTCAGCTTTTAATCATACACATGCATGCTGAGGCACAAATACTGTTGGCATCTAGTTCGGAAATAACAGAGAAACCAACTGATTCTTGAGTTGGATGAAAACACACAGAAATGCATATCAGATTGTGTGAGGGTAGAATTATGTTAGATTGATTAAGCAGTTTTACTCAATTCAATTCAGTTCAATGTAGTCCAATTGTTATCAAGTTAAAACAAAGCCACATTATTCCAAATTATAATAACTTTGTTAAATAATTCTTAATAATTGCCAAGCTAATGAAAGCAATGGATTGCATCAAGTCTTCACTTCAATTCAGTCCCCCATCCTGACCATGGCAACCGTGGACCAAACTGCAAAAAATCATCTGAAGCAAACTGGATTTACATATTGAAAAGCTAAATGCCAAAAGTCACAGAAGGCTTAACAGAAGCAGTGACGGTCTGTGAGGGATTGGATGAAAGTAATATTCAGTGAGGAATCACAATTCTGCATCAGAAGATGATGCCATGACTTTAGTTTGGTGCAGGTCCAATTCAACATATAGAGAAAACTGCCTGGAAAAAAAACTAATCTGCAGTCATTGAAATATGCAATGGCTATCAGGTGAAGAACAACGGCAGGTGGCAGTCATTACCCCTGATGTGCAAAACAGGTGGACTTTAACATTTCTTATACTTGTTCTCACCATCAGTGAGAAGAAAGTTTGGTGACATTAAAGTTGTTTCCAGGGTGATGAAGCATCTTCCCACTAAACAGTTTAATCAGGAAAAACACAAGAAAACAGTCCAATTTCCAATCTGTCTAAAACTTCATGATGGAAAATGACAAATATAATCCATGACATGGCTCCTGATCTGTTAATTACAATATATGAAAATTTAAACCTGACTGATCAAGACTATTGTTTTTAATTAGTGAAGTCTGTGAGTCTCAAACAATTAAAGTTGCCATAAAAGTAAAAGGTGCTGAAAACATGATCCAATATTTATTTCCTCTACTATAACTGACAGAAATACCTACCTTAATTTTTTTTTAGCTGTTTCATAGAGCTTAGTATGTTAAGCTGTAAAATAATATGGCCATGTGTCCTCAAAAAGTGGTGATTCAAGACTGTGCACAGATAAGCACATACATCACTTTTTACATTGTAATATTTAGGCCAAAGGACTCAGCTAATACACTCAAGTAGTTTGGTTGATCCAATATGTAAAAGTATTGTAGTAAAAAAGTGCTTGGCTAAACTGAGGAAGTTTTATCATCAGGAGTGCTGCCAACAATTACATTAAGTCTATATTCGCTGGCACAAAAGATGAGAGCGGCTTCTTAATTCTCTATATGAGCGTCATAATGACTTGGACCTTAACAGAGCAGCACTCAAATGGCTCTGCATCCGTCAGAGTAACTATCACTTTGTAACTGCTGACGTACACTGTGAGTCAAACAGGAAGACAGAAAGAAAAGCAAATATATTCATAGGTGTTGAACACAAGGAGCCTAACATGGGCAGATAAAAAGCTTCCCTGCAATACAATGAAAACATTTTTTTGGGAAGTAATTTGTTTCATCGCTCAGATGTTATCTCCTCGTCACCTCCCTGGCTCTGTCATTATTCCCTCCCACTCCCACCCTTCTCCCTCATCCCTTTCTCCTATTTCTCATTCTCACCCTCACCCAAATAAACAGAACATGCTGTAATGAGTCACCCGCATAAATAAACAGCTTCTGTGTATTAATCACAATGTTGATATTTCTGAAAGCACAGATTGAATTTGGATAAATTTGGCCTCAGTTGTGAATTCATGGTGAGACGATGCCAATATTGTGTTATATAGTACACTTACAGTACAACAGCAAAGGCTGTGGAGGTAAAGTTGCAACTCAATCTTACAACTCTTGTTTAGGCAGTTAGATCAGTTCAAATATTTTGAAGTAACTGTGTACAGGTCTGACCATAAAAAACAAATGGCATCAACCTGGAGACAATTGCTCTAACATATTAACAATAATGACCTGAAACAAATGGGATCTATATTACTCATTGGGCGAAATAAACTGTTCATTGTAATCTACCAGAATTAAAAAGGCAGACCTGTAAAAATTGGCATTATGACTTCACACAGACACCTACGGTAATGAGAAAAAGAAAGTACATCCTCTTTACGTTTAAATGTTTTATATATCAAGATATTGGAAATTAAATTAACAATATGTGACATAACATTGTGTCATTATATAGTGAACAAAAACCCAGCCAAAATGAACAGGCAGTGTCTGGTTTTCCCAAAATGTGGCTGCACATTATAACCAAACTCCAGTTCGGTTACATCTGTTTAAAGGACATTGTTCCAAAAGTCTTGTGGCATGTTCAAGTCCAGCATTGCAAAACTAACCTGCGCAGACATATTCTGTTTAGAGAGAAGAGGCTTTTCCTGGAAATCCTTCTTTTTTTCCAGTTGTGATGTAATACATTTTTACATTTACATGATAACTGAGATCTGCAGTCTAAAAAACAAAACAAAAAAAACAAAAAACTGAGATCTGCAGTCTGATATCAAGTCCTTTGGTTTTTTTGTCATTTCTTTGAGCGTTTCCACACAGAGACATCCACTCTTGGGAAAACTTGTTGAACATTTTCAGAAAGTTGAGCTCCAAAATGTTTAGAAATGGCGTTAATAGCTCTTCCCAAATTGATGGGCGGCAATGATTTCTCCAGAGATCACCTGAATGCACCAAATAGTCAAAAGCTCTGCTTTCGCAGAGGAGATCACACCTGCTGATTATCAGCTAATTAAATGTACTTGATTAGCAGCACCTGGCTGTTACTTCCTCTCTTAATTAGTATAGAAGCAGTAGGCTATGCACTTAAGCCATGTTCACAGGCAGATGAATTCTGAATTAAATGCTGTTATGTTTCATCCACATGGAACCAGCATTTTCTTTATGGAAATATTTTTTAAAAACAAAGTCAGTTCTGTCCCCATGTCGACGAAGCCTTAGTTTTTTACATACATTTATTGTATTTTAAATTACTTTTTTAAATAGATAATGACGTGGTTTAATGTGTCATTTCCCCAGGCAATTGTTTTTTAGGAATTGGCTTGTGTAAAGACAGTTATTATTAACTGGATTAAAATATGGATTTATTTTAATTTGGTCAAAATTAATTGATTTTGTCTCTAAAGTGGCTTAAGATGAATTTGGTGTGAATTGACACTTTGAATTTGAATAAGTTGTTGCGCCCCATGTAGACCTGCTAACGACGAGATAGATTTTCATTATGTCCTGATACATAAAACTTTCAATCTGAAATACCTTGTGATAACAAAAAAAATGTCCATGCTCCTTTGAAAAGGTTTGTGCTCAATTGCATTAATCAGTAGGATGTTGTGCTGGTAGTTGTTTGGACAAACCAATTATTGGGAGTGCTATTGGAAAGCATTTCCTGATTTTTTTAAAAACCATATTCCCTTTATCTGGCAACAGAAATTTACCAAAAACAGTGTTTTCTATTATATGAATATAAGACTTTAGACTGCAATGATAGATATTAGCAAAGGAGCAGCTTCAAAGAGACATTAAACCAAGAACCTTAGACTGGTCCACCACTGGTAAATTTAACTGTTGCATTATGTTTCTGATGTCCAGAAATGGAAAATTCATGATTTCATGATGCTCATATTTTCCCACAGTCACTGCAATTTTCTGCTTCCTTCCCTCCCACATGCAACTTATTCTACCACTCTATTTAGGAGTTAAAAGTTGGGTTCAGAATAAGCGTACAATGGCAGTTACTGAGATAGACTTAGGCCCAATCTCAATTCTCCCCCTTAGCCCTACCCCTTAGCCCGTCCCCTCCGTTTTGCACATTCATGAGAGACCAAGGGGTGTCTCGAATCTCTTTTGGGGCGAGGTGAAGGGCTAAGGGGAATGGGTGAATACCCCTTTCAGCAGAGCGTTTTCAGGTGCAGACTTAACGGCAAAGGGATAGGAGGAGTTTTACGCTTTCACGCAGGAAGCAAACCTGGCGCCGAAAGACTCGTAACAGAAAAAGTTGTCTTTTCGTAAATAACGTTAAAAATGTTTAACTGTTGTTAAAAAACTTTACAATAAGGTAGATGTTTACCCTTCACGGCACAATGCGGCGTTTGACCGCTCTACGCATGTTTCGGAAATAAAAGTAGCGATGTTGTAATTTGCATGAAGGTTTCAATTGATTCTACTCGGGGAACATTATATATAATATAACGATATACGTCATTTTAATTTCTGTGGTTATAAGGATGTAAGTTACAGCTCTTCTTTCTGTTGTATCGTAAGGTCTGGATGACATGTCTTGTAAACGGGGAGCCACGAGGAAACCAGCCTCGTAATACTTTCAGGTTATACGGAGAGAGGGATGTCTCAATTCATAGGGCTGTAAACATTGCCCTTTGCCTCCACACTTTGTTTAAAGGTGAAGGGGTAGGGCTAAGGGGTGAGGGGAAGGGCTAAGGGGGAGAATTGAGATTGGGCTTTAACGACTCATGCATTTGACTTTTCATGCTATGATGATAATGATGCCCTCTAAATAACTTTCATTTGTGTGAGGGTGTTTGTTTACGCTCATGTTTCTTCAAACTGATAAAACTTTGTGGGGTTTCTCATTTTGGAAAATTATTTGTTGAATCATCTGAAGCTGCGTTCCCCACACTTAGCTTTTTGTTCATGCTCTCATCATTTCTTCTTTTTATCTGTCTGCAGTGTTTTTCAGCAATGAGCAGTCAAACCGAGAGTGGGGAGGCGGCCCCTCCGTCCCGGTCCAATCAGAGGACATTTTTGGATGATGTCATTTTAACCTTCAGCTCACCTATGGCCTGGCTGCTGGTTGTGGCTCTTATCATTACATGGGCAGGGGTGGCTATCGTTTTATTTGATCTGCTTGATTATAAGACTCTAGCAGGTAACAAATATCTTTTCTTTAGCATTCAGTCAAATATCACCATATTCTTTTTTATTCTTTAGAATGTTTTACAACTTGATATTGTTCGCATTTTATGCTCTTAGAAATGTGTTTTACAATGTCTTCTTTAAGGATTTTACTGTACCTAATTGACACTTTCCATCCGCTCCTCCATTTTTCACATTTTCAGTCATACATCCATTTTTCATCCAGAAACGTTTGAGACATTTTTGAAGCAGACTTCAAAAGTGGACATTCTCTCTCAGATATCATTTTCAACAACATCTGTGTGTCAAGTAAACTGACAAACACAATCTGTTTCCTCTTTGCAGCTCACATTAATGTCATAAATGCTAAATATGCCACTTTAATGTTTAAAGTGGCATATAGTGTGTTTATCGCTTACTTTGCAGATAGATGCTTTGAAAATGACAGCCATTTCACCATATTTAGGAATGCATTTCTCACACTCACATGTTCTGTTGGACTTTAACATGGATGTACAAGCACAGTAGCTTGTACATACTGGGGTTTTTCCACACCACCTCATTTTACCTTCAACTTCTGACTCATACTTTTGTAGAATGGATTGAAAGGGCACTTCCTGGTGATAACATGCATACTAAAAACACAGACAAGAAATTTAATTTACCTGAGCTTACAACTATATTACTGTTTGATTATAGTAAATGTAACATTTTTTTCAATTCTCAGTATCCTTCATTAGATTATGGGTATACTAGCTCATCCTTAAAAACCCTTTAAACCATCCAGCCATCAGCCACAACAATAAAACCACTGACAGGTAAAGTCAATAATATCGACTGAGTCATTAAACTGGAACCTCGCATGGGATGGAGATTATTATTGGTAGCCAGAGTAAACAGTTGATGTTTTGGAACTATCATCCTTGTCTCAGTCCGATATCAGTCTGCCACAATTCTTTGTTCTTTAGTTGGTTTTAAAAAACCCTTGCTGTTTGCTTCTGCTTCTGTGATGCTAAACAGATGGTTTTGAATTGGTGGCTGGTGACTGTATACAGTATCTTCAATTAAAGACAAAATATCTTGTGCTAGATTGGAAAAGAAGACACAACACTGCAATATATTGTGATTTTTGTAGGCATAAAACAAATGCTGTAATTCATTGGTGAATGATTTTAAGGTAATTTGGCTTTAGTCATAGAGAGAGTGTTCAATTAATATACTTCCAACTTTTTGCTACTATTTTAGCTGAACACTCAAATTGTAAAATTTGTCTATTCATTCAGCAAATATAATCTAGTTTTAACCGAATAAATGACATTTATTTGGCTTTCTTCCAAAGATTTTCCCACATTACCCGAATAAAATTGAGTATTTTCTTCTCGAAAGGTCTTTGACCTTTAAAGTAAATCTTAAACTTGAATCCAATGAATAAGATAAAACGGCTCCAGATCTTCCCTCCAGTTGTTGTGTTCTTGTATGCAGTTCACTGCCATTAAGACCTTTCTATCGATTCTGCCCTTTACCACTCCCACTTCGGCACTTCTCCATGTATTTAGATTATCCTACAGTCTAGAGATAGTCCTTTCTCACACATCCACTGCACTCATCTTTAACTCCTCTCCCCACTTTCCTCCTTTCTTCATCCTCCATCCCTTCACGTCTTCTCCATCCTCATGCTGTCAATCACCTGCCATCCCCCATCCAAAGACTACACATCATACTGTGACGACCCCGTGTGTCTATCACCTGGTAAAAGCAACAACTAAACCACAGTTTGATTGCAACGCTTGCTTCTAGAACGCTGCATGCAACAGTTCAGACTCAGATGTATGGGTCTTCGTCCGAGAGGTGTCCATTTTACCGTTCTACATTTGGCCTTTTAAAGGGTAAATCAACACTAAATCAGCACAAAAAAGGAAGATCCTCCGCCACTAAGTATTTTCCACCAGCCATGAAAACCTAAGCTGTTGCTGCTAAACACATATTTAAATTCCAGTGTGATTGAAGCTTTTATTGACAGCTTCTGGTAAAAAGAAAGAGAAAAGAATAAACAGAAAAAAGGAAAACTGTTCTCAGAAAACTTAGATCATAATTAGAAGTCAAAGACTTCACAATTGCATTAACAAAATTGTCAGGAATAAACCCACGGTATATCACATTCTATTTAATGTGCAGATCACATGGAACAGCTTTTACCCAAACAGAAGAGTTTAAATCTAACTAAAAAGACAGCAGAAAGCTTTCTCTGTTTTGGCCCTGTTTTCTCTTGGAATGCAAACTTTGAGGTCAAAGTTCACCAAATTTGATTTCCATGCAGATCAATTTCTTTCACCACCCACCAATGAATCCTTTTACTGCGGTCCTTCCATTGTCATGAATTGATTTTGACACTAAATGTTCCGTTTATAATGCCCCAATGACCAACTGTTAATTAGGTCTGGATATAGACATTTACTTGAACTGAGTCATTACATTAATCACCAAAAGACTCAAGGCAATAAATCTACTTAGAGCCTCTTGACCTTAGAAATGTACAATAGCATGCATGATTAGCTTACAAGTTCAACAAGCTAAATTGACTTACTGTTGGTTTACCCTTTGAGCAAAAGCACACAGATGTCACAGTTCTGTAAATGCAGTAATTCATGGTTTTTCTTCTGTGGCATCTTCTTCTATCCTTTTTTTTTTCACCTTTCAGTCCAAGTCTGCGCATGACAAATCAACATGTGATTTTATTAACATATGCATGTGATCCTTGGTTTTTTTCTACATCAGCTGGTCTTCATAGACCAAGTGTTAGCAAAGCCAATCTGCAAACCAGCTGAGGTTTTAAACTGAATCATTGGTGCAATATAACAACCCATCATTTGTCCATCTTTTAAGTTTATGGATCCTTTTAGAATGCACATGAAGAGCAGATATCCCCCCCTTTACATCATTGTTATCCTCCTTTATCTGAGGCCAATATTTCCAAGGCTACAGCAACATGTCATAAAAAGTAGGAAAAAGTTTGGTTTTTCTAATTCATTAAAGAAGGCTGCAATCATAGCTAGAGCCGATGGAGAGTGTTATTACTCATGTTGTAAGGACATAAATGTAACTAGAAAGGTTTGCATTATGTCAATGGCTGAACCCCACAAATAAAAAAATAAAACAAGCATGCATATGTGAAAAGGATACGGATGTAGAAGCAGAAGAATGAAGACAAACGCTGGCAGAGATGTATAGAAAAATATTGTGGAGATTAAAGCAGAATGGATTAAAAACTGCAGGGTATCAGCAAAATGCTGAAGGGGGAGGTGATAAAACCTGTCTTCTTTATTTAAAGCTAAGAAAAAAATATGTTTGATACAAATGATTTCTTTAAAGGCTAAATCAGGATATGGTCATGCAAAAATAAGGCTGAATGGTGATCCTTGTTTTCTGGTTCAGGCGCTTTACATTGCAGATTTTGTGTTCACACATTATTAGTCTCAAAAAGACAGACTGAGGTGGATCATTTAGTTCTTTTTATCCAGCTTCGATGTATCTTCAAACTACTTTCTTTTTTCTTTGAGGGTTATTTTCAGAGCCTCTTGGGTTTCTTTTCTATGTCTCTGTAGCACAATTCATATTTTTGATCTTGTTTCTTTCTCTTTTGAGGTGCTAAACTGCCCCATACCAGAAAATATAGAGAGGAGAGAAAAGGAAGGAGGGACAAAAAAACAGAGGACTTGAACGTAAAAGTAAAACTGTGAGAGTAAATAGATTTTTTTTTTTAAAAGGCAAAAGAGAGAAAGGAGCCAGGTTTTGGAGACAGAAAGACACAGAAACGTAGACTGATTGACTAAACAACAACAAAATGAACACAAAGGATTACCAAGGGGAAATGGTTGCCGTCTATTCCTGGTTTCTCTGGCATTGTGTGTGGAGTGCCAATCAAAGAAATGTCAGTGCATTAATCAGTTATTTATGAAGCTGCAACTCCTCCACAGTGGGAGAGAAATAGTCAAAAAAGCGTCTTCCATCTGGCGGAGGGAAAATTAAAGAGATCCGCAGAGAAAATCAAAACAATGAATTTAACACTTTAGAGACGACAGTTATCATAACACTCACACAGAAGTGATGAATGTCCAATTCACTCAGCCCTCAGAGAGACAAATGCAAAACACCTGCACTGGGGCAGCGGTGTATGATCACAGTGCGTTTTAACACTGTTGGCAGCTTAAAACTAGATTTTATTTTCACAGTTACAATCCAAAGCAAAATTATCACCATTCTTCCCATTGATGGAGTTTGGTAGTGCAGCATCAGATGCAAGTCATAATAGTATTCTACCATTTACACATCATTGTAAAATCACTGCTAGCATGAAAACTAATAAAGTTGGAGCTGTGACATGAAAATATGTATAACAAAAAAAGAAAAGTAAAAAAAAAAAATCATGGGCAACATGCTTACATGACATGAGGAAAAATTCATATGTTCAACCAAAGCTGTACTTTTAGAATGCATAGAAATGTGTTAGGGCCAGAACACACCTGCGATGTGCCATATGGCTTGCATTAAGTGCCATCACTACCACCAACAGGAAGCTCTGCAATGAAACAAGAATCTGACCATATATGTGCTGTGGTTCAGTTCCTGTTTCTTATTGTCAGGTTTTACTTAGTAAGTTGAAAATTTATGTTTCAATCAGTGATATTAAGCCTTAAAAGCAGCAGAACAAGCCACATAGCAGGCCATTTATTTGTTGTTTTCTTACTACATAGAGCCTAAACTTACAATATTATTCCAACATTGTATTCCTTATTATGTCATGACCTTATTAAGCCATGACAAAAGTCAAGTGATGTCATGCAAAGTGACGGGAAGTGTAAATACTCAAACTAATACTCAAACTGATACATAATAACTTTTACATTGCTAGAATTATAATGTTATATAAAAAGAAATCTTTCTTCCTAAGCACTGTAGCAGCGGAGTCGCTCAGAGCCAGGATGTAGCCTACCTGCATGAAGAAGATTGAATTGAAATTTGTGGGGTTTTTTTTTTAGAACAGTTGACATTTGACAAGGGATTTAATTACATAAGTGTCATTGTGATTTCAAGAAAATAATAAAGGTTGCCAATCCATTTTGATAAAAAAGATGTAATATTATAATTTAGTAATAAGAACAACAGTTGCTGCTTGTGACAGTTTCTGGCAAATATTATCATCAGTCATCGACAAACATCAGTTTTACAGTGTCTGAAAGGACATCATCAGTCCATGCATTCTTTATCCTGCTCAGATTCACTGGGAGGTTCTACCATTCCAGTCCAACAGAGAACTAACACACAGCACAGACAGACATACCCCCCCCCCCCCCCACTCCTCCTTATAGGCAATTTAGAATCACCAGTTAACAGTGATGTGCAATCAGTTGTGCATAATCATAAATCTTAATGAAGTCCTTGACAAATGACTTGTGTAATCAGTCATTTAGGCTGCCTTTTTAATGCTAACAATGGATTTTGCTCTTGATGTTTGTTTGTTTTTTAAGGTCAGAGCTCAAATAATCCATTAACTCTGTCCTTTTATTGATTTAAAAGTAAAATAAACAAAGCAAAGACCATGCTTTGGCTATAATCACTGGTTTACGACTGGCTAATGACAAATCTGTAAAGACTTAGTGAAAGATTAGTTAATTTTTTAATGGATGCCCTAACAGAAAGTGCTACCAGCACATTTTTGTTGAATGTATTGGTTATCACACAACTGTAAGTGAGTGACATTGCCTCATATCTATACAGACGATGTCAGAGGTGGAAGAACAGGTAAAAACATTTCTTTTTAAAAACAGTTCTGTTATAAATATGCTTGTGTTGTTTTTTGTTTTTCAGTATTCTTGCTCATTTTGTCTGTCGATCTGTTTCATAGACAAGTCCTAACATGTTTGAAAACATGCATGTGAGGTTTTCCTTTATCATATTTGCAACATGACAGTGGCAAAGCTCTAAATCTTGTGCTGAATGTGGCCGTGAATGATAAAAATGTGCAGTGAATTGAAGGTTGCTGATCATTCATTTCTCACTTTTTCTTTATAAATTCTCTTTCTTTATGTGTGTTTTTCTTCTTTGTTTGCCCATCCCTTTACCTGTTCTCTCAGAAACCTGTGCTTCTCATAATATTCTGTCTGTTAATTGCATGTGTCTGTTTCCTGCTCAGGTCTTCCACCTCCTCCTGCGATCGCCAAGAGAGGTTTGAAGGCTAGAGGCAAGCTGAGATACATTATACATACACCTATTAGTACAAAACTTAAATCATTTCATATACAGTACTGCACTCTCAGCAGATATCCTTCTGTGGCCAAAACAAAGACTTTCATCCTTTTTATAATCCAAATCAGAGTGGTTGAACAGCTACATAGGGCAAAAAAAATACTATTGACACCTACAGACGTATTTTATATTCAGTAGGCTACATACTGTATCCATACAGATGTGGCCACTGGCCAAGAGTGTAAAATAAAATTTAAAAAAAACAAGGAAAAAATTTCAACTACTTGCCTACATAGTATAAAAATATATAATGTTGAAGCAAGATACAGTATTTCAAGTAGCTCACTGTCGGCAGGCAGAATAAGGGCTGCCATTCAGCCAATCAAAATGAAAATAAATACTGACAGGGCTGCTTAGTGTGACTGAGTGTTCAACACACAACTTGGACAAGTGAAATAAAAAGTGGAAAATGTTTGAGGAGATTAGAAAGAACATCATTTGCAAGCCTGCTCAAGGTAAAAACTACAAACCATCTCCAAACAGCCGGATGTTCCGTTGTACACAGATGGATACATTATTTGGAAAATGAAGGTCCATGAACTTGTATCCAACCTGAGCATGAATAGTTAGAAAAAGAAGGGGGTACATTTGAGGGGCAGATATATATTTATGTTCAAGCTGAGTGGAAGGAAAAAGATTAAAAAAACTTAAACTTTATGAAACAAAAAATGGATCAAGTCAAAGCTCAAAGAGAGAAAGGATGAAGCATTTAAAGGAAAGACAAACAGCTGATTCTTCAGCTATACTTACTGTGCTCACTGTGATGGACATTATTAAGCTGGCATGTCACCAAGGTAACCAACTATTGCTACAATAAAATCACCTAGTTATCCAAGGCTTCAGCCTCAATCATTTTGCTACCCTAACCAAGCAGTTTAGATTTGTAAAAACAAAAAAAGTAAAGTAGCTGTGATCCATAATTACTTGAAATCAATGAAAACAAAGAAGCAAGATGGAGAAATGGATGTCGAGAAACCTAACTGTCATCACTGAAAGCGTTAAGAAAAAGCAATAATTAGCCGTTCTGAAATGCTCTGCTTTGAGTCCTTATCTTCATTCTACTAAATACCTTCTGAACAGGATGAAATTTAAGACTAAAACAAACAATCATCCAGTCAAAATGAGCAAAAAGACCATTTCTGCCACCTATTACATATCCTAACTAGCAGCCCTACACAGGCTACATTACTTATAAGTGTCATAAAGAATAAGAAGCATTGAGTTTCAGTCACTATATCAAGTCCTATAACAAAAAAGCTTTATTTTAACATAAAAACACACAGAAAAAACTTTCAAAAGCTACCTTGTGTTTTATTTTAGGTGGGATACGTTCTGTAAAACAAAGCCCTGCTGCGATCCATGTTGATGTCACGCCTCAGGAGAGCTCTGACTGGTTGGAGATGACATGGGCATTTGTTGTTGGTTTGGTAGCTCCTGATGAAGAAGAGGAAGGTATTCACCAGCTAACTGAAACCTTCACATGTAAGAAAACATCACCTCACACTAATTAACCATCGGATGATGATAATGACTAATAAGTAGCATTCTTATAACAACGCTCATCAAACCTAACAAGACCATCGCATTTACAAACTGAATTCCAGAAATGTTGGGATGTTCTTTCATTTTGAGCAAAATGAAAACTGGGAGAGCATCAAATCACATGAGCTAATATTTTACTCACAATAGAACATACATAATTTAACAAATGTCTAAACTGAGAAATTCTGACCTGAGTTCCTGGAGCTTTGGTGTTGGAATTTGGTCCCATTCTTGCCTGATATAGGATTCCAGTGGAATATCATTTATATTCAGTTATGTATACAGAGTTCCATTAAAAATGCAGCAAAACTTAAATGTGGGCACTTTTATTTCAGCTTGTTTGTTTAAGGATGTGTTCATTTAGAAACAGGCATCACTCTTAGTTATTATATCATGAATATGAGAATCACTTTGTTTAAAAAAAAGAAAAAAAACATGTTCAAGGCCAGAAAAACATCAGGCTGAACAGAAAAAGAAGAGAAAACTCATTCCTTCATCCACAAAGGATGGGATTACCATGTTCACCTTTCTTTCTTTTTCCTTTTTTGTTATTTGGCATGTGAAAAACTATAAGAGATGGTTTAAATCAATAAATTGCCATGCCTATCATTTTCCCCACACAACAATGCTTACACTTAAAATTTGGATTTATGAAGTCACTTCAATGTTTTTCAGCTTTCCACTCAGAAGAGCTCTGAGGGAGGGGAGGTAGAGAAAAGAAGAATAAAAAGCATCCTAAGCTGCCTGGAGAGAGCGGACAAGAGGGATTTAAAAGGGTTGAAAGAGAAGGTGTGGAGAACTAGAAAGAGAGGGAAGATTTATATTGCAATTTTTGTGTTTTTTCTGTCCATTATTTACTGAGATTTGATCAATAAAGACCCCCAAATTGAAAACTTGGCTTTGATTTCCTTTCTCAGAGTGACAGGCCCCTGAACAGAATGTTTTTTCCTCCTTGGTGTACTTTTCTGAATGACGTATCTTTGCAGACAGAATATAAATAGAGAGATGCGTCTAAACCAGAGTCCATCTTTTAATTCAACTGTGGGAATCTAGGCCAATTATAGCTCTATCCCTCTCACTAGTTACTAAATGTTAACATGAGTAAAAATGTTAAGAAAAAAGCTTTTATGTGTCTTGTATTAAACATGTTCTTTGTTTGTCGTCTTTATAAGACGATAGAATTTATTTCAATGTATCTGGACAGTGAGTGGGTTTGAGTTAAAGACTTTTGATCAAATACTTTTTCATAGAAACTGCAACACAAAGTGATTTCCATTAAAAACATTAACAAAAAACTTATATTAACCCATTAAGTCCCCCAATCCATGAGTCACACATACATGCATACGTCATATAACCGCCCACACATATAAAAACACACATACATAGGAGTGAATTGTGAATTGAGTAGCACTGAGATGATGATTTTAACAGAGTGATTTCTTAAATAAATGCTTTTTCATTCTATTAAGGGTACTTTCCTATCAGTTAAAAGAATTTGATCATTCAGGGAGTTGGCTCACCAGCTTTCTTGCCGGGAATGAAATTAATAAAATGTCACCACCTCTGTAGCTAATTCAACCATGTTATATCTCATTTGTTTCACCTGTACAAAACCAAAGTGACCTCTTACAGATTTACAAGCACCCCGTGACAGTTTCTTGGCCAGTCATTAAATGTTACAGTAATTAGTGAGTTTTAATAGCTGACTTTTTCCCTTCAGAGTCAAGTAAATGGCCCGTTTCATTCTGCGTGATAAGCTTATTCACAGCAGCTTAATACTCAGGGAAAACCTGATAATGATATTATCTATCTATCTATCTATCTATCTATCTATCTATCTATCTATCTATCTATCTATCTATCTATCTATCTATCTAT
>JBBBVU010000024.1:9908972-9938131 GCA_037177055.1 Atherinosoma microstoma | reverse complement strand
GGGCATGTGTGTATGTGGAAGGGCGTGTGTGTAGGTGGAGGGGTTGGTGTGTGTGTAGGTGTGGGTGGGTGTAGGTGTGGGTGGGTGGGTGGGTGGGGGAGTAGAGTGACAAAAAGCTGTCATTATTAGTGGAACTAGGCTGTCAATGTGTCTCATGGCTCACTGTGTAGTCTTTGAGAGACAAAGAATGACTGTGTGTGTGTGGGAGTGAGAGACGAACCAGGGGGTGTTTACCTCACACGTCTCATCATCAGAAAGCTTGTGTTTATGTCAAGTGTTTTCCCAAAACAATGCATGCATATTTAAAATGGAGCATTGCATCCACTTCTCTGATATCATAGCACATTGTCTGCGGAGTTACAGAGCGGAGTGTTAAGATACAGAGATAATGTCTGCTGCGTGTGAGGGAAGTGGTAGGAACAGAAAGAACTTGGTTTCTGTTTATCTTGCACTTTTAGGTAACATAAGCATTTTGAACTGGGTGTTTAGAAAACTGCCAAGTAAATGAACTGGTTAGGATCAAATGAATTGGGTTGTTTTGTGACATCAAAAAGTATTGACTGCTTTACACATTTATTGAACAGAAGTATTTCTTCTTTAGAAGATAAAACAGATGATCATTCATGTGATTGTTTGGTTGAATACTTTTTCTTTAAAATATCTGGATTTGCAAAATCTTGATTTTTATTTAACTGTAGAAAAACCTTTTCCCTTTCTTTCTGAGTATTGATAGACACAAATGCTCCTAAAAAGAAAAAAAAGAAAGAAACATCATTCTGATCAGTTTAATGCAATGCTAGTTTGGTATCACTAGTAACTTATGGTGGACAATGTTCGTTATTTTAAATAGAAATTGCTTTGTTCCTCCTGTATAAAGCTGTGTGATTAACTATTTGTCCTAATGCTGCATTCTTCTCAATATATTTTATATTTTAGATGGTTTGTGAAAGTTTTGTCAATTTAGTTTATTGATAGTGATTGATAGTTTTAAAGCTCACTAAGCGACACATTTGAAATGTAGTTTATGTGTTTATGCATGTGCCATATACGTTTTACAAATTTGTTTGCCTGTAGCGGTTTATATCCTTCCTTTATAAGAAAAAATAAGTAAGTATTGTCATCCTCATTTCTCCAATGGTGCTCATGCTCTGAAAATAGAAGACATTCGCCAACACTCCACATGTGTCCAATAGCTGATTGTTGGCTCAGTGTAAAAGACCCCCACCATTTAGCCCAAACAACTAGCACCTGCGATCCTTTTGTTTTTGGGCATTTCTTACATCTTGTGATCCAAGTTAAGGGTGACAACTCTCGTTACCATGACACCTATACACAACCCATGACTCCCTCTCCTTTGTGTCAACAACACTCACATTTACTGAACTTCTCTACTTGAGGCAAAAACTAAAGTAGACGATTCACGTGTTTTTAACTGTCGACAACCATGGCCTCTCCTTATTGCTTGAGAATTTGAAATGTTTACCGTGCAACCAAAACACCACGACTTCTGGAGCCCAGTCTTGCAGACTCTGACATATTTTTAGATCATTAATTGCTGTGACCAGCCAACTGCTTGGCTAACAGCATGAAGACCAAACAAGAAAAAAATAAATGTTTCTGTATACATTTATGGACATATTAAATATATATTTAAATGACACCTTAGTGTAATTACCAAATCAGGCTTGAACAGTGAAGATGTAATCTAAGCAAACTAAGTGGAAATCAAACAAAGAAGCAAATCTGGCTGAGTTGTGGCAGCAGAAGCTTTATCTGGATGGCACGTCCTCTGGTTTATACAATAATCGTGTAGAGAAGGATGCAGCTCGGAATTTAATAGCAGCAGAACTGTAACTCCCTGGTGAGAAGCACACCAGCAATGGTATTACTGTAGTCATTTTTCAGTTTGTCATCCTATAAAATCTACTTCATCTTGCTATGATTAAACAGATATCTTGCAGTCTGCACACACCAACTGTTATACAGTCTATTAAATTACATGCCTTTTACACAGCAACTTACAGCAAATGCACATTCTGTCTTAAGGTGAACATCTCCCAAAGCACGCTGCAGTTTTTATCTGTAATGAATATCCTTGGTTTTCTCATAAACCTCTTAAATGGACCAACAACAGATAATAGCTTATTTTTAAGCAACAGCAGGACAGATTTGGCAAAAATGATTGAAGGAATGTTCAACATAATGAACTACCTTTTTCTAAAAGGGTCCCATTTTTTTTTTGCCAATGTTACTTCAAATTGCTGCCAGAGCAAAAGTGAGAAAACACATTCATCATTCTGAAAATGTCTTGGTTGAAAAGAGGCCAGCATCCACACCAGAGCCTTAAATATCTGTAGTCCGAGGCCAAAAACACATGATGAGCGGTATGTGGCATCACTCTCTCCACTGGAGAGCAATTATTCAGCCAGCACACCGCAGTATTACGGCTCAGTGGAGATAATCATGCTGGAGGAATGAAAAAGTGACACCTTAACCATGATCCAACACATTCAACTGGGAAATTACTTTATGTGAATGATTTAGATTAGTTTGCAACTTAATTTTAAGTCTATAACCTCTCTGGAAGCTCGGACTCCTAAATTAACTTACAAGTATTTCATTAAAACCTTGGTCCAGAAATGATTTGCCTCATTCTCAAACCAAAAACATTATGGATAGTAAAACTAGTGCATTCTATGAAGCTGTTTAAATTCCACCAGTTGATGTTGTATAACCTGGTTAATCAGATTTTTTGACAGATTTAACCTCCTCCACAACCCCCCGTCTCTCAGGAGGCCACAGACGTTCAGTGGTAGTTTTTTGGTGCTGCGCAATGGTCAGTGTCTGTGTGTATGTGCTAATCCTCAGTCATTATAGGAATCTTTTTTATTCTCTTTCCACACTATGGGAGTGCAACTGTAATGTAAGCGAATCAGCTCAGATGACTGAGAGTGTATGCCTTGTGTGCCTGATGTATGTATGTGCTGATACGGAAAGTCATCACTGTCATGTCAATGCAGAAGGTATTTGTTTTGGAAAATGTGAGGAATGTATAAACCGTTTTGTTTTCACTTAGCCTGAGAAATAGTTTTTCCGAGAAGATATAGTTTTCAAGTGTGATGGGTAGCTAAACGTTGCAAGGAGGAAAGAAATTCCTAAATATATTGGCTTTTAAATTACATTTCACTCGCTTTCCTTCTGTCTTTACACCATCAGATGGTCAGTGTAACATTTCTAGTTGAGGTGCTACTGTTTCAGGAGGGTGATGGGTACAGCTTTACACCCAGAAACGCATATTGTGTATATACAGGTAGAAATACACGCTAGCTGAAGCCCACAGACACAACTACACGCTAGTACAAATACACAGCACTGCAGCAGCGGACACGTGCATATGCAGGTGGTTTGTTGCTCTATGACTTTTTGATATTTTACAGAGATGAATGTAGTCATATCTGTACAGCATGTGCAGAAATGTTCCTTTTCCTTCGCTCTAACAAATCTTTGACTGTTCTTATTCTCACTTTCTTCTCACCAGCCAGAAAAACAGATGACACAGTTTAGTCGTTTGTGTGTAAGTAGGCTAATTTCTCTTTGGAAGAATGTTGAATCCAAAATGTATAATATTTGAAAGATGAAAAGTGGAGTGCTAAATAAATGGATTGCATAAAAATCTGCGTGAGATGGAGATTGTACAAAATGCTGTATCATTTGCGTTTCATGCTTATCATTTTTAGGATAAAGGAGTTTTTTTTTTCCCTTTTTCTTTTACTGCGAGGAGCAGCGATCGGCCATTTCTTTCATCTGCAAATGGTGCAACTTGTGGGTGCATCTGGAAATTAAAACAGTAACCAGTGAGCCTTAAATATATTAAAGCTTCCAAATGTTAATGCGTTGAAGCAGCAATATTGCTGCATCCCTGCTGGCTTTGTTTTCTTATGTTTAATTTTATCGAATGGATTCCCTCACCTCTTTTTCCATTCCCTTTGTCCTCACTGTTTAAGTAACAGAGCTTATGAATGTCTAATTTATTTCAAGAGCCTCAGTCTTCTCACTGTAGTGCAGCACATATCCATCTTTATAAAACAATTGCATTGTCAAACTTAGCTTGGACTAAAAGTATACAAAAATCATGCACATCTGTATGATAGATTTAAAGTGCTATATACATAGCCAAACATACATATTACTCTCTGAAGGATGTTTATTAGATTACTCTCTCATTGGGATGTTTTGGATGTGAATGCTCTTTAGTTGAAGAATGCTGGAGATATATCCAGTTTTCATGTTTGCTGTGGATGGCATTTAAGCATAACTCTCACTTGAGCAGTTTCATAGCCTGAAAACTGACATCAAACCTAAATTGCAACCATAAGAACTCTCACCTTTAACAATGGCATGTCTGATGTGGACCATCGATTTGCAGCCTAAACCAAATAAACCAAAACTGAGGGCAACCAAAGAAAGAACCCCTTTAAATAAAAAAAGAAGGGAAAAATGTGAAAAGTCAGCATTTCTGGCTTCCATATGCACTATAACAATCAGTGCTGTTCATTTCAAAGAGATTGACAGTTTAATAGGTTTCTATTGTAATTTCATTAACTAGGCAAACCAATACATGCAGATCCAAATACTGTCTTTTGAGACTCTTGTCTGTACTAAGGAAGGGTAAGTTACTGTTGTGGGCTCCTTCACTAGTAGCTGGAAACGGAGGAAACATTTTGTGGAAAACAAAAACCGTGCCAGAAAATTAGGATCTCAATTCTGAGCAAAAAAATCATGTGTCACATTTTTTACCAGAATCGTGCAGTCCTAGTGCCGAGGTAGAAAATGAAAAGTCTCAAAACATCTAAATAATCACTTTTCCTTCTATTGTAAGTTTGAGAACTCTTAACATGCTGTTTCATTATCAGATGGAAATACAGTGAAGAGGAAGAGTAAAAGTGTTGTTCACTTTGACATCTGGACAGAAGAAGAGCCTTTCTGAGTCACCAACTGTTTTCAGATGTGCATCGGAGCCCTGAAATTTGCCAGATACGTGCTGGTAATAGAGCAGGTAATTGTCCAAAGAGTTTGCGAGCGAGTGAGCTTGTTGATGGTGTTCCTGTCAGCTCAGGTGCCACCCCTCCACAGAAACCAAAGCATTTCTGGTAGTGAGAGTATGTCAGAGATGGTATGAAAGTGCAACTCCAGACAATATCCACACACGGTCCAGAGATCATGTGTGAAAATGGATGATGTCTCTTGGCCAAGTGACAGCAAGAATTTATGGCTGACTGCTGAGGTTGATGCTGTGACCATCTGTAGTCTGATCCTGGTAATACACAATAAACAAGACAACTTGGTTAAGGGTGATGCCAACAGCCATTGCTTTCAAATATTTACAAAAAGAAAAAAAAAACCACTGTCAATAAGATAATGCTATTTCATGTTGGTAACTAAAAACTATAATGTACCATCTGCAACAGACAATAAGTGCTTGATAGTTTGCCCTAAGTATACACAGAAGGTTATCTCAAGTGAGATGAGAAGGACAGAATGGAGACAGAGGTTAGATAGAAAGGAAGACAAATCTAAAACAGTGACTGGAAGGAAGGACGGTCAAGAGAGAGTGAAAAGGGTGGTGTATGGAATGAGATTAAACATTAATGATGAATGAGTGTGTATAGAGAAAACAAGAGAGGGAAGGAGATTGGGCTTGCAAAAGCAGTAGAATCAAACAGATAGTGAGGATGAGAAGGGCAGATAGGATGGCCAGACTGATGCAAGAGAAAATTGAGAGTCTGAGTTGAAGGTGACATTAAACAGACGACCAAAACTGGAGTTTGAAATTAGATGCTGATGTGGGTAAGCAAAGGAGTCGGGTAATACAATAAGAAAAAGGGTAGAATTAATGGCAGAGTTGCGGTAGATGGATGAATATTGGATTCAGGTTTGGAAGGAGAAATAGTTTTTGGGGGGTTTTAGATAGAATATATTTGTAACAGTCAAAGGGGGGAAAATAACTTAATATGTTTCTCAATCTTTTATGATGTGTAGGTCTGCATGTCCAGATGAGCACACTAAGATAACAAATGACCTGTCCAGGGCGAGAGGCAGGGTACATCCTAGCAGCTGCTGGAATAGGCTGTAGTCTTCCTGTAAAATATATAGAAGATGGATGGATGGATGAAATGCCTTTAAATGATCTTAGAATGAGTCGTATCCTCTTATTAGTGTATTTCTAATCACCACATAGTTTCCATTAGAAAACCTAAAGGAAAAAAGAGCAGTGAAAATAACCTGAACAAAATCGAGATACCATTTACTATAAACTAATCCCTAAGCCATGTGGTGCATGATTAAGTCAGATGCATGGGGAACCTCAGCAGTCTTAATGACCAAATTGAAATACCACAAAGCACTTCTGGAGCTTAGATGTGTGTGTGTAAAAATTATACCTAGATACATGAGGTTTACTAAATCAGTTCAAGGGAATAAAATAAAAAAGCCTGCTACTAGAAAATCCTAGCAAGCGCATAATTTAGTTGAAAATCTCCACCACAACAAGCTCATGTAGTTTAAAGTTAAATGTTGACTGAAACATGCAGTGCACATATTATCTTTCATCACATCATCTGGATTAGGAGTCCTTGTGATGGAGAAAAGTAGCTAACAGGCCTTTACTCTCAACAATCAGTAGAGTGCAGTAATCTCTAAGAAAAATGTATGCCTTCGTGACTAATGTTTTCATCTTCTCAGAGGGCAGCATTTAGACTTCGCAACAACTTTACTGATCCCTGATGGGGAATTCATTTTGTAATCATTATTAAGTTGAAAGCAGGAAATACAACTGAGGAATTGAAAGAAGCGCTGAGATGCAAACAGATCACACATCACATATGAGCATTTCTTTAGATAATTATCAATTTGAAGTGCATTTAGGGATCGTGATAAACAGGCTGTAAGGACTTCATCTGCAACATGCGTGCATTTCATTCTTTTAATGTGCATCACCTGCCTTGTGACTGACCAGGTTTTGAGGCGCTATGAGTTCATACTCAGCAGAACAAAGGCAATACTGTTGCAGTTTTTCCTTTTGACATTGCTGTCTCCCTCTATTGTGAGGCTCATATGAAAAAGTACTTCAAAAAGCACTCACACATGTTCTCACAGACCTGCAAATGGAAACATATCATGCAAATTTCTGGAAGTAAAGAGAAGTGTGTTGGAGAGGTTTATCCACAAGTTACATGTTGTTTGTAAAAAAAAAAAAAAGCTCCTCTAAGATTTAATTGATAGTTTTGGAAAATAACAATAGCCAGATTTGCCTAATATTGAAAAAGATTGTCAGAGTAAATACTGGCATGATTTGTGTTGATTAACACATTTGTACAATGTAATTGACTCTCAATAAAAGTCAGGCCTCTTCAGTAAGAACATTAAAGCCTAACAAATGGTAATCATCAAAGCTTTGTGAGTTTGTGTGGTTGTGTTCGGAGAAGCAAGTGGTTGTGCAGAAATCTGCAGCTGTGAGCTGAATGCTGCAGTTGGAGACGAGGATGGTGTCGGCTGACACAGCTGAGCTCAGTGAACAATGCTCTGCGATGTTTGTGTCTTCATTTAGTGCCATATCTCTTCTTACCTCTTGTTTGTAATGGTCTCTTAGTGATGCAGAGTGGAGGTGTGCTGTTTTTAACAAGGCCATTCTTGATTGCCCACATGCAGCTGCAAAAAGCATCCCTGCAACTGGTGAAGAGTCATTGCCTAATTAAGGACTCATTAGCAAAGGTGCCAAAGGGAGCAGTAGAGGGGGGCTTTAACAACCTTATGTTTGAGAAGTTGTGTTATCACTTCACTACCTACATCCTCTGTTACATGCAGAGCTATACTCACGTCAACAAAATGCCATAAACAAGACATCAGGTGAACATTTAGCATTTTACCTCTTCAGTCAAACAGTCATTCTTTTTATATTGGCCGTGCATTGCTCTGCTTAACTCTTCCAACTAAAAGGATGTGTGTCATGACTGGAAAGTCATTTCTTGTTTTATCATTGTGACTGCCTTTTGCTGTAGGGAATGTGAAAGATACAGTATAAGCCACTGTTATTTTGGTGCAGGTTGGTATATAAAGCTGGACTGAGGCCTCCATGTATTGTACGTGGATATACACAAGCTGAAGTTGCCCTGTTTTGTTTTTTTCCCCCCTCACTCTACAGCCCCATTAAAATAATTCAACTAAATGACAATAAAATCTAAAACTTAGGAGTCCAATAGCTTGTTTAACTCATCCATCATCATATTTCAATTTTACAAATGGATGAAGCTAAACATTTTATTTACTTTCCCTCTGTTAGAATGAAGCGCTCAGTGTAGTGTCGTCCCAAGCGCCCACTCTGAATGCTGTTTGAGTTCATTACATTAGTTTGCGGTGCTACGACTGAGATGAAAGAGAGGAGGAAAATCTGTCGTTTTTTGGCATAACGCATGCATTACATCATTACACACAAACTACCCCCCCACCTCCCTTTGCAAATGTTCAGCTGAATGTGCTGACATGCTGCTGGATTAAGCTTGGCCAAGGCATGGTAATGCAAATTATTACTGGGTGCTAGCTACCAGTCAGGAATAGTAATGTGTAGTAAAGGAATAGTAACACATATTTACATGTGGTACAATTTATAAGATTCTAATGCGCATTTTGTTGATGACTCTCCATCTAGTGGTAGAACACAAAATTCTCTGGATGCTGGATCACCCTCCACGTTCGTGTTATTCATAAAAGTGTACATAAACCATTCAGACTCAAGGACTGGGCTTCCATCAAGACTCTCACAAGCAGAGTGAGAATGACCTTTATAGGCTAAATTAAATGTACAGATCAGAGTGGGAGTTCATCAGCATTAACATGAATTAATCTTCCCTTAGTATTTAATTCTTATTGGACATGAATCAAACATTCACTTTGCAGCATCAAACCCAATTACTATTCCCAGCTCCCTGAACAGACACTTTTAACCGCAACCACTCTGCTGCCAAGTAGGACCTGCTGAGACCTCTCTTCTTCTAAGAACCTATACGCCTCCCTCACTCTGGAGTCTATCAGCAGCTGAGCAGGTGTAAACCTGGCAAAGCAGCACTTCCAGATGGTATTCCCATCATTGCACTCAAGCTTTATGCAACAGAGGTGTCTTACATTTATTACTCGGTCTCATGGGAATCTTACAGGATAGTCTCCAACTCATCCGCTGGGAAAAAAAGAAGTATTGCACCAATACTTAAGACTCCCACCCCTCCTATAGCACCTCCCTACCAGCTGCACCCCCATCATTAATTCCTTGAACAAACTACAGTCTCTGGAGAAAACTAAAATTTTCTTATACAGGTATGACTGTAACTGTCAGCGTTTTACTCAAACTTTAATTATAGTTTCTTTGAAGTTGACATTTTCAGATTTTTTTCTGGATTTGAAGACCTGAAGAAAGATTTGATCAAACCGCAGACGTTTCTGAAGACTGTTGCTCTTTACACTCTTAGTAAGAGTAGCAACAGTTCCAGATTCCCTCCAACAGTGTGTCTTATGTAGATTGATGAACAAACTTCTTTAGAAATGTGTTTTCAGTGCTTTTAAGCTTAGTATGTCTTTGTAATTCTGTTTTTAAGGTCCTAGTAAATACATTTCATCAACAGCTCTTCAAGAGGAGCAGTCTTTAACCAGATTTTGTCTGCCTTTATTTATAGGACAGCTGTACAACCCACAGGTCCATGCTCATTTCTTTAACTAAAACGCCCACGTAACTTCAAGATCACTATCCATAATATGTGCAGATTTTTTTTTTTTTAATTGTTTGTTGTTGCTGTTGAGAAACGGGAATTTCTAGCATCTTGATTTTGCTGTCTTTAAATGCCAAATGCAACATCAATCAAGGATTTCATTATTTTTTCCTAAACATCAGGTCATGGGAAAGCCGCCGCCGTGTCTATACCTTACATTTCAGATATGAAATAATGTAAACAAACAGGGGGGAAAAAAGGAAAAGAAATATTCCCAAATGCTTCTTAGTTACCATATCTGTGGATTTTACAACGATTTACCAAAAACAATGGTCAGCATTTTTTCACCGATTTAAATTTGCTGAAGAGTTCTCTGGCAGAACTCTTCAGCAATATTGGTGAACAACACACAGCTATTATTATTCACTGGTAGCAATGTTTGAATGACTGCAGAATTCATGGTGATATGAACTCAATTTAAATGAGAATCTGTTGATGATTTAACCCTTGTGCCTCAAACGCCATCTTGGCATGTTAGCATCTTCGCTCCTAACCATTACCTCCACGTAACTATATTCAGATAAGCTGTGAAATGGATTTTTATGGAATATTGTTTTTCCTTTTCGGGATATTTAAATGCCCCGGATTATAAATGCAGACCTCATTAATAGCACAGATATAAGCAGTGGCCGGCTGCAGCTGCCGGCTGTTCAACAACCACATTCATGCTACTGTGATAAGATGAGGAGGAGCTTATAACCCCCCTCCCCCTACACACACACACACACACACACACACACACATATAGACAGTAGTGTCTGCCGTCTTCTCATATATACCTCTCCCTTTTTCTCTTGCGCGCTCATGCCACACTCTGAAGCGTGCTCACCATCTTTCATGAATATACATTTACTCAAGCGTGCTCACACTCTACACCCACCTCCTCTGTCCTCATCCAGTTAAACACACATGCACTTTTCTTACTCATACACACCCATCCTCCGCTTTCCCCACTTCAAACACACAAAAAATACACTCTTTTTGCCTTATTGTCTCCTACACACACACACTCTTCTCCAGCTCTCCCATTCTCTCTTTCCTCCCGCTCGCACTCTTTCTCTCTCCCTCCCCCTTTCTGATGCACACACCCCTCCTCCCTGTGTCAGTGCAAAGTAGAGCAAGAGCAAGGAGCCACTCATTTTTCTCCCCCCCCCCCAGCATCTGCTGTCTTGCTCTGGCTTCTTCGGGCAGCACAGAGAGAAAGGGAGGGTTGTTTTTTTTTTGTTTTTTTTTTTGTTGCCTCCATCTTTCGCCGGGTTTTGTGTTGCACTTTGAGGGGGGAGAAACAGACCTACAGTGGGCAAAACGGGAATAGATAAAGATTGGGAGAGACAAGGGAAGGAGCAGGACACTCGCTCTGTCTATCCGTCTTACAACAACGGGGCTGAGGAAAAAGAGGGGTAACAGCAGGGAGAGGAGAAGGAAGGAGGCGCCATGGGTCAGCTGTGCTGCTTCCCTTTCTCCCAAGCAGAGGAAAAAATCAGTAAGTGTCCCTGCTCCCGTCTCCATGCGTGGGTGTGCGTTGTTGGAGAAGCCAGTTAGGCTGATATTCTCAATGGTGCTGTCTGTCGGAGAAGCTGCATGCATGCATTGTTGAAATCTAGCGCTCACCATGTGTCCTGTGTGCATTTCGTTGTGTCAGCTTGCTACATGCGTGCACACCGCAGCATAACGTGTTCGTATGTGACCTACAGATGGACAAGGAGTGCCGGTGAATGAGTCCGGCCATGCAGTGGCATTTGTATGCAGCCTGGTTTTGTGTGTATTAGAAGAAAAATGGTTAGATTTAACGTGTGTAAATCAGTGTAATGGTTTTTTTGATTGCTTAGTGGTTTTGCTTGACAAACAGCCTCACATGAAATAGTTGCCTTGTTTTAAGTTACTGATCATTTTCCTGAGAGTCCTCCCTTTGTAAATCTCAACCTTTGGAACTGAATCGAATGCCTGTTTTTAACCTCGCACTGATTGCGTTTAGTCACGGAGTTCCAAGCAATAAGAGATAAAAGGTTTGCTGCAGAAGTTTGATGTAAACTAAAATATATACTTACAGTTAGTGTTTCTCAAAAAAACCCTTTTAGGTCTGTAAATCTTGCCTTTTCTTGGAATATTTTTCATACAGGTTTATTAGCTTGTTTTCAGTTTGTTTCTTTACAGCCTCTGCGGATGCGTTAGTTTTTTTTTTCCCTAACTTCTGCCAACTGTTGATCAGCAGAGTGGCATGAAAGCTGCAGCAGGTTGATAATTGCGCATGTGCCTTTTGCACACAAGTCAAACCTAACAGAGATTTTCTCATAAATTCATTATTCCATAGTGCTATTTGTGAGCAAAAATTCTACATGTCTTTGTGATGACATTTACGCCAGAAGTCTTCGAAAGCAATGACTGGGAGAACCTAACAAGGGATGTGACAAAGCTACTTTGTGTTCTCAGTTCTGTGCATCTCCAGTATTCTTTTTGTGAACAAAACCACCTTACTGTGATACTTTTTTAGCATCTTGGGAGAAGCGCTTCACCAGGAGCTCATGTGATGTTGCATAAGGCTACTTACGTGTAGGCCAAAGATCACCTCTGACATAACAAAGCTCTGTTTTTAGGGGATAAGTTTACAGGTTTTTGAGCAATGTGTCAAAATTCATTCAGTTAAATCTGCTACTCTGAATATCCAGATGTTTTAGTGCTGGAAAAAATATTGCTTCCATCTGCAGTGACAAATCCTCTCAGTATTCACGGCAAAGATTTAGCTGGGAAACGATAATAAAATACAAGCAACACAATAATTTACCATATTTTATTGCTGTTTTACTATTCATTTTCTTTTACTTATTTTAACACTGTACTTCTGTAAACAGTAAAATGCCATTAGGTGTTATACAGCAACCAGTATCTGATGACATTTTGATCATTATTTCTAAAGGATCATTTTTGCCCATAAATCAAAAAAATGAGAACATCTTGACCAGTTTTTATAGTAACACATTAACAACTATTCAGCTTTTATTTCCAACTCAGTATCCTCATTAATGTTACTAAACCTTGTGCAGCAACAGTAATCTTTATTACTTTATGGCTTAAGTCCGTGTGGTAGCGGATAAATCTTCCACGAACCATGTTTGCTCAGCAAGTTATTTCTGCTTTTTTTTATCCTGAATTTCCTTGAGAACACCCAGCTGCTCCCTCCACTCGTGTAATCAGTGAGTGTTGGTGGGTGTGGTCCGTTTGTCAGGAAATGTTGCTTTCTGCTGATAAATTACAGTAATCTGCTGCTATTTGTTAACGGATAGAATCAAGAGTTCATTTAAAAGTTAATTTAAAACAAGTCACATTCATCTTGAAATACACTCTGCACATAACCCTGAAACATCAAGGCTTGTGTGTCATTGCCACTGGGTTAAATATTGGACACAGTTGCTGAATTATTTGGAAATTTACAAAATCATATACGTGTATAAACATCTTAAACTCCGAGTCAACTTAACATCAAAGACATTTTCTCTTCTCATTAGACGAATAAGAAAATAGCCCTCAAGTGTTAAGCTCTGCTAAGTGAAGGTCTCAAACTCCCACTTGACATAGGATTAAAAACAGAAAACACATTTCAAATGAAGGAGGGGATTTAAAATAACTTGTACATGGCTTTTGAGCTATCATCCCTTTGTATATGATCACGAGGCACAGATCGGTCTGATATCTGCGCAGCTAGACAACCACAGCTTATTCTGTTAGTTGTTTGAGCATCAGCGTTATCAAACACATGTTACACAACATCTGGCGTCAAATGAAAGTCAAAGTAAAGGCTTAAATTTTCCCCTAAATGACAGCAATAATGGAGGAGAAACTGCTGCTTGTCATGATTTAAATGAGCTCCAGAGGATAATTAGTGGTGCAGCTTGTGGTTTGATTACAGCTTCCTCTATTATTGTTCCCAGGCAGCTGAAGTGTGAGGCAGCTTATTTTATGCTTTATTTGAATGCACTTAGTTTAGGAAGTTTAGCAGTTTACGCTAAAGCAGCAACAGCATCATGTTTAAATGTAGTTTTTTTTTCTTTTTTTTTTTTTTAATTAACAGAGTAATGATCAATTAAGATGTTTGCTGTTTTGAAACTGAAGAAACATGCTTCAATTAGGGTTTTTGTATTACTTTAGTTAATGGAGCTATTTTCCGGGGGTTTTAGTGATGTTTTGGAGACTAATTTAGATTGCTAACTTGTTTGTCTAAGGTCATTCCAGAGCAAGAATCTTAGATTGATCTTATTAAGATCTAAACGGGAAAGAATGGTCTTTATACGCCTGCAAGAAAACATTTTTTTCTTAATGAAACACACTGCTTAGTGGTTTTCAACATTTTTGTTGTATAAAGATCGAAGATATTCTATAGATTTAGTCTGCTCTAACTTCTCGGTTGGGTTAATGATTCAGGGTAACAAAGTAATAAAATGAGCCAATGATTTATGTGTTTGTGTTTGCACCTTGTACGGGAGATCACGCTGATCGTCATGTCGTAAAGGCAGACTTTGACACTGGTTGAAAAAGCAATTCTGAAAATAGGTTCTCAGTGTGTAGGTGCATATTGCTCCTCTGTAGCTTTGTGCTGGCAAAAACAGAAATATTCAACTGGGCTGTGTGCACTCTTCCTGCTTCCCTCTCTTTCTCTTCCTCCCTCCTGTGTTCTCCTCTCTGTGTCCCTCTCTATTTCCCCGCTTGCAGCTGCATTGCTATAAACAGTTGAGCCACTGTGCCCTACTTCTGAGCGGAGAGAGAAGGGGAAAGGGTGAGGCAGGGATTGAAGACTAATGAGGGGAAACGGAGGGAATGGGCTTAAAGAGAAATGGTGTTTTTTGAAAACAAAAGCAGATGCGATTGGCGAGAGGCAGACAAACAGTGGGGGAGTGTGTGTGTGTGTGCATGTGTACGACAGGTCAGATGCTCCCCCTGTGATGTGGTGACATCCTCCCTCGTGAGCGCAGCAAGACACGTGCAAGCATGAATGTTGGTGTGTGTTTGCACTGTATTTGTGTGTGAACTCCACAATGACCAAGATGACCAGCTGTCACACTGTAGTGGTAGCAGCCACTGCAGGGGATGAACATAAACATCCATTCTCACAACAAACGTCTATGTGTAGAGACACATGTGAACAAATGGCAACTGCTCAAATCAGTGGGTTGTATGGCATCCCGGTTCGCATTTAAATTCAATTCAACAACTTTATTTATCCCCGAAGGGCAATTCAGTTTGCAGTCTACCAACCAGGCGGTGAACATAAGCATAAACATTCAGGCACTCTGTCGGTGGCAATCAATAAACGCACACAGGTCGCCATGGAAAAAATAAATATTAAAGACGATAATAAATCATATTGAATAAATACATACATTAAAGTCAGGGCGTAAAAGTACAAATGGAAAAATGAGGCGCGTGTTGGCGTTGACCGTGAGATATCTACCCCTGCACCTCTGCAGAAATATCAATTCACTGACTGCAGTTGCTTGGGAAGCATCGGTTCTGTGAGTAAGTGAACATGAAACTTCTACATTTTGATGATGGCTCTTCACAAAATTGATTCACACTGCGTTAGTATAGTACATGCACATAGTAACAACCATAGTATGAGATGGTTAACTTGACCCTGCACTCACCTCAGCATAAATCTGATTGTTGTTGTCAGATCTCCTGTGTTGCCACATCTCAGCTTCAGTTTTCAGGAAATTAATACAGTTGTTTTTTTTCCCTATGCACACAATCCGTCTGCATAATGGAATTGAGAATTTAGAGCTGAGCTAAAAATCCTGACAGCATGGCAAATTGTTAAACCGCCCAACTCAACATTTCATTGAAAAATAGTTCTCATGACATTTAGCAGGTTTTAAGCAACTACTGTCAAACACATAGAACATTTATCTCCGAATTTACATTGCTTGGACTTTAAAGGCGCATTCACCCTGGGATGGTCCGGGGGATTCCGGTTCAATTGGGCGGGGGGAAAATAAGACTTATTTTTACAAAGTGGAAAAAATACGAACACATAGTCATTGTAGATTAATCATAGTCCCTGTTTCCACCAGCAGGACGGGATGATTTGGTGTAGTTTGGTTCGGTAAACCCTGATCTCTGATGCTTTTCCACAGCCAACCGTACAAGAGAGTGGACAGAGAGAAGAGGTAACATACAGCAAAGATCCCAGGTCGGGTCTTGCTCCAGAGCCAACTGAATTAGTTTTTTCAGCCTCCATGGAGCTTCAGTTCAGCCAGCCATGTTATGCAGCACCATGGCACTCAATTTGTTATGCAGGGCGTGTAGTGATGTCCATTATGTTGCAAAGCTTGTGCAACACTCATTTTAAAAATATTTATTTATTTATTTATTTATTTATTTATTTATTTATTTATTTATTTTATTTTATTTATTTATTTTTTACAAACTCACTGGATGAGCCCCCAGCACATAACCAACTATGCTTATTAGGTTGGCCAGCTTCTTTGACTCATTGCCTCTGGATCATCTGTCCCAACAGATTTTTGCAAAGAAAGTGGTACACTCCACCTAAAGTGTTTAGGAGTTATGCAAAATCTTGCTGAAGGGTTCCGATCAGAAATTCCTGGAGGGATGAACGGTTAAAGCTTTCAAGATGCAGCCCATGACTACGAATTCAAACCCTCACAAACTTTAATAATAACATTACTTAAAGGTGAAATTTTGTACCAGTTTGAAAACCCAAAGCTCTTAGTCTCGTGAACATGGAAATTTCCTGTTTTTTTTTTTCAAAATGGGTACAAACATTCACTTGCTATGAAAGAAGTATTGATTAGATTCATGTTTTTGCAGTAATGCCTGAATGGATTTTCATTTTGTTTGGTGGTTAAGTCAACTTGGACTTAAAGATTACCTTGTTTGGTGTTGTCCTGGATAATCAAATTCTGTGTGACCGCAATGAATAACATGTTTATTCACAACTCAAGAACAGACTTATTGATATGATAAACAATCCGATCTTGGTTTATGCATAAAAACTGAGAAGCTGTAGTATCAGAGTCAATAGTTTCATTTCATTTTAATTTAAATCATTTTTTCTGATTAACTAAATGATAAAGACATCATTTCTCTATCAGTTTGTTGTTTGTGTCCGAGTCTGATAAAATCTCAGAACTAGAACATCCCTACTCTGTGTTGTGTATTGAAAAATTAGCTGCTTTTTTTAAAGACAAAAAAAAAATAATTCAGCTAATCAAGGGCATAATTCAATCATGTAATAGTCTTAGCCATTATCCAGATTTGATTAGGTCTCTTGAAACATAAAACATGCTTTTCAAGATTTCCTATCTAGTGTCCAACCAATCAAGTGACTATAAATACACGACCATTACATCCTTTTATCATAAAGCTGCTCTAAAAGTCCACTCCTGTGAACTGAGGAGTTGTCTCACAATTACCTCACAGGTTATGATGTTTTATCCCACCTCTCCTTTCTTGTTAAACTCAGTGGGTTGTGAATTCCCTGTAGTGACCACAATTCAGATCTTTCACTGTAATTTAAAGCTCTGATAATTTGGGTTGTACATTGCGATTGGATTATATTGCGTAAAAGCAAAGTGCACCACTTCTATAATATCATTGATTTGGGTTTTGATAAAGGCAATTTTACCCCTCCATGGGGCAAAACAGCTTGCTTGAAGCACTCATTGAAAGCCTTCGTGTCTGGTTTGCCACAGCTTAAGCTTGCATTAACCGTGTAACAACAGCTCAGAAATTACCTTGATCAGAGAAGCTTTCCTTTTGTAAGGCTTTCCAAATTAAGGTATCAAAGAAATTGATTAAAGATATTGAGATATTTGTATTTTTTAGCCATGTTGGTGAACACAAAGACCTGTTTGGAGAGGGGGGAGAAAGTGTAAAATCCCGGTGAAGAAATGGATGTGGAGGGGCACACAGCAAGAGATACGATATAATTCAGCCTTTTTTCTCTTCCTTTCAGTCGCCTGTGTCAAGTTTTCATCTCAGTCTCAAGGCCTCGTGTTGTATTACCATGCAGTCAGCTAAAGACGAAACACTCAAATATTCACTTTATTTGTTCGTGCTTTTAAGATTTGTATGGTTTTATATAAGCTGCCAGGGACAGCTCAGCAGCCCGGGTCACTGAGCAAAAACAGCACAAACTGCTTTTACCCCAAGTCCAGTCCTCACGAAGAGGAAGGAGTCGGAGCGAGGTTTAAATTACAGCACGCTTACACCACAGCTCGCCTTGAAGGAATAATATTTTTAGTTTCTGTCAGATGAAGATAAAGATTCAGTATCTGTTGTTTTTTTTAAAGTGAAATCAATAAGAGATATCCAGAGCTTTGTCTCTGCTGCTTGATTGTGTCTGATTGGATCACAGCCAGTGTCTCTGTTTGGCTGGACACATATTTTACAACCACACCAGGCAGTTTCTACTCTCAAAAATATTTCCAGCACATTCTAAGGCATTAATAGATCATATCCATGTAGTTAGTTAAGATATACTTATAACATTTTATTCACAGATACAGAAATACAGATCTCTTACCACCACCATTCATGGCTTGTTGTGTAATTATAAGTTAGCTAGCAGTGGGATATTTACTGATGGTACACTAATCAAAGGTCCAGCCAATCAAAGTAGTTTTTTTATTTTTTTTTAAATCTTTTTTTTAAAAGCTGGATGTCCATTCCCATTACAAAGACTGAGCTGTTTTTTTGATCTACAGCCAGCCACGGTTCACAGGCAACACATTTGCCCAGCTGCACATCTCTTCTATCTTCTTCCCTTTGCAAACATACATGTAAAATATTAAAAAGATTATGTGCCTGAAGTTGGTCTTAAATTAAAGAAAGAACTGAAATATTACATTTAAAATCTTGCTTCTATAGTTATTAGTCCTGTAAAAATGAATCTGTGTTCTGAAAAATTTTGTATTTTGAAGTTTTAATCATGAAAAAAAAATGTATTGCCTTTAAAAAGGCTTGAATATGACTCTTGGCTTTGTAAATGTAAAAGCCAATGTGGTCTCACCCCACTATCTGGCTCCCACTGATGACACTGGTCTTCTGTCTCTCCTAAATCTGCTAACCTCTGCTGTGGCCAGTTCTTATTTTGGGTTAATTCAGCTGCTCCTGTTTAAAGCAGTGAGCGACGAGAAGAAGCTAAATTATACAGGATTGCATGCAAGTGGAAGTAAAAAAAAATAGTTAGAGAAGGCTGTGAGAGCAGCACAGAGAGAAAACACATGACAACTTGGAGGTTGACAGAAATACCTTGCTTATATTTGTGCTGTTGCCAGGATAAACATCAGACTTTATGATTAGTTTAGTAGCAAAATCCAGCTGTTTTGAGGTTAAATTAATGAGAGAGAAAAAAACTGCTAGGAAATTGGAGACTGCAGTTCTTTGTCCTTTGGTACTTTTGCTGGAACACAATGATTTCTCAAGAAATCCACGAAATCCACTTCTGTCATAGTTTCACATCTTCAGGGAATCAGATTTAATTTAATTTACAAAACAAATTCAAGTTTCTCCAATCTCACACATAGAACATACAGGCTGACTGAAGCTGCATTTCTGAGGTTTCATGGTGAGTTTGATGATTGTAGAAACTTTAGAAAATCTTAAATGAAACAAAAGCAAAAAAAACTTGACAATTAAAACTTTTTAGTTACCAGAGAGGTCTCTAAATTTCTCACCAGCTGACCTTATTCAGTTATTCAGCTCCAGTTGTGATGATTTTTTTGTTAGTTAATGTCAGTCTGACAAAATGAAAAGGAACTGTCTCTATTTGCTGTTCTTTTTTATTTTCAAACGAGTTTTCCTCATTTCACAGTATATGAAGACACACGAGTCAGCCACTTCTGAAGCCTTCATCATCCTCACTATATTGTTTAGAAGCCATGAGTGTGAATGAGACTTGTGCCTTCTGAGCTCCAATAAACTCTAACTTATGGTTTTAGCTGAAGATTGTCAGAAAAATGACTATTTTCTTCTGCTAAAGAATTGCCAAAATAAAGGTACATAATCAGTTACATCCAGACCTGAGAACATTATTTGGTAGTCTCTCTGCCTTTTCTGAATCATTTTCTGTAATGCATTGCAGTTTTCTGGTATAGTTATCGCTTTAGTACCATTTTAAAGACCACTTGAGGACAACAGCAGGTACCACAGGCCTACAAACTATTCTCATGATGAATTAGCACCACTCAAGCTTATTGATCTGTCTTTACAACTGTAGCCAAATGTTTAATTAGGTGCATTGATCCCAACTGAGTGTGAAGTGGGTTTTTTTGTGTGTTTTTTTTAGTATTTTGGCAGCATGTAGACAGGAAGTGTATTTTGTCATCCATAGCGATCTGTCCTGTCTTTCAATAATACCAGTCTATGAACACAATATTCTTGTTAAAGGAACACGAAATGTCCAGAATAAAGGGTAAACATAAAAGTGTTAAAGTCCAGTTCCTGGAGGCAATATCTAGAGTCTGAAAGCCTTCTGGTATTTCCTCAGGAAACTCCTGCACTATCAGAGCTGTGTACTCCAACCAACCTCCCAACTCTGCAGCCTCTTTATACCCCTGCTGTCCTTTTCTTTTTCCCCTTCTTCGGGATCTGTTTTCCTTTATTGTCAAATGCCCCCCCCCTGCTTTGTCTTTTCATTTCTCTCATTTGAACCTCCATTTTGGATGTCCCTGTATTAAGCAGATAAGTAATCCTCTTCCTCATGTCATTTGTGGTACTTACGTTTTCTTCCTTTATTGCTCTTTTCTGCTCGTCTTCATCTAACCCTTGCTCCCTCTTTTTTCCCCCTTCTTGTACCATATATGCTGCATTCATGTTCTGTGTAAACCCCTGCTCAAGCTTTTGGGAATCAGCTGTAGTGGAATAAAAAGAAATTAGTCATACAGCCGATTATGAGGCAGGATGGAAACGTTATCAGCCAGGCTGATGAATCCAGTGAATTTGATTAAATCCTTAATGGGATTATTGCGGGTCCTTTTTTATGCTGCATGAATATATAAAATGCTTGTGTGTGTTGTTAATGTCACCAGTAGCTACCGTCAGCTGCAGCAAAACATTTTCCGACGGTGGTAGCCAACTCTTATGAAGTGCTCACTCCTTTATAGAAAGAGCTGAAAGTGGTTAGTTAATACATTTTGGCAGACATGAGCAGAGTTTGAGCTCTAATCCAAGCAGAAAATGGACTATCATCAGTCATCCAGGGGAAGAAGCTGCTGAAGAACGAGATAAAAAAAAAGAGTGTAAGGGAGTTTAAGGCAATGGCGTTCAAAGATTCCAGCGTAACACAACATCAATCAGAGCCCAGAAGAAGACTGCAGAGCAGGGACTGTGAGAAAACACAGATCATCGCTTGACTCTATGCAGACTTCTAGCTTGCTGACAACATACAGTCAAAATCCAAAACGCATAATCTGAACACTGACAACCTTTTTTAACTTTCGCTTGTCTGAGAGGCTTTGAACCAGGAACCCATTAGAGAGATGTAATAAAAGGGTATGAGAGGGGGGGGAAATGGAGCACAGCTGATGCCAATGCTAATTTTTAGGGGTTTAAAAAATTCTGATATTAGCATGCTGGCTGAGTTGTTGTGGTCACCCTCTGAAAGGATGGTTACATAGATATAACTTATACAGAACTGCAGAGGTCTTTAGCTGCTCCTTTTGTCTTTGCAATCATTCTGGCAATATCTAAATAGATGCAGTAGTTTAAAAAAACTGGGTTTTTAATGAGTGTTATGTCAATATTTGGTATGAACAGCTTTATTCTTAGACAAGCTTTCTTGTCATTTCTTCCAGTAGTCTTAAGGAATAGTTCTCTTAATAGGCACGGGAGGAAAATAGGCTTCTTGACAGACACTCTTCTTTGGATGTTTGCTGCCTTTTTTTCAGTTCTCTGCCAACATGGTCCCACGTTGCTTTAATAATGCTGATGTCCAGGCCCCGGGGAGGAATTATTACTCCGTAAGGTCTGCCGTTTCCCTTCCTTAAGGTACAGTGCAGAACTGCAGACATCTGATGGTAAAGAAGGGCATAGAAATGACTTAAAATGCCAAACACAGTTGTGAATGGATGGTGCCCATCAGTGGCCAAAGTTCTTCCAGACATAAACATGTTTTCATCTGCAAGTGTATAGAGTGGCCTCAGTACACTTGTTCACAGTTGTGAAGTAGTTACCAATATTGCAATCATTACTGCACCTGTCTTCTTCTATGTGTCTTTTAAGGTATTACTTATCCCAAATGGTGCTTTAGCGCCTATCAAACAAAGCCAGTTTTGCCGTTTTAAAGCTTAGAGGATTCTCACTTCACACACAGAGTTGTTTTGTCCATTCAGAGACACCGTAGTAAAAATGGAAGCACAAATATGGCAACTGCCATGTATGTGGACCCACAGCAAGTAGATTGAAATGGCTCATTCTAAGAGAACAAAAACAGTTATTCTATTGTAGTACCTAGATGCCAATAGAAACCGTTTTTAATGATATATTACATTTTTGTGTCATTGACCTTTTATTTTGTTACACGCTTCACCTTTAAAGATGCCCTACTTAACTTTTGCCATTTTCTGAGTGGGGCGCCCCCTATGGATGGCTAATTCAGCATCCATCTTGCATTCTACCTGTACTGGGAGGTCTTTCCAGACAGTAAAAAACTGTCTCTTCTTGATTCTTGTCTTATCTCTTGATCTGTCTCTGGCTCTCGTTTGTTTCCTCTCTTCCTCTGATTATGTCTTCTAACGTTTCTTCGCTGAATTGGCCACAGTGCGCATTCAGAACGGTGGTTTGTTTACATCCGCTTGCTAGCGTGTAACGCATGCACAAAGCAAAACTCGGCAAGCCAGCTTTCCGGATGAAAAAGTTGTATAGTGCAGTTTCACAGTTGCGGACGCTGCTGGGCCAGAAATGCACGTAATAGATGTCTCTGAGCCATCAATTGAGTCTGGAATGCAGAGTTTTCAGGTTGAAAATTTAAGTAATGGGCCTTTAAAGGAGCTATACCTGATTCTGCGCAATTTTGAACCACCAGTGAGGAGAACAGTGTAGTTTGAACTGTAAGCCCTGCCCCTAACCGTTTTTCCCAGCGAGAAACATACTATGCTCAGTGAAGCTCCAAATGCATGGAGAAACATTGCCCAAGACCATTTTGCATTTGACAAAAGTAAAATATAAAGAAATGAGAAGATGTTTTCCCACCACTGTAAAAAGCCTGTTGCAATTATCAATGAGATTCCCACTAAGAAGCGAGAGCAAAACCGGCCAAAAACTATACAAAAGTCAGTCTCTTTTCGTTGTTGAAAGTTGAAGTGCCTGTCTGGCTCTCATCTCTGTCACCATGACAACACTGCCGGCAAAAAAAAAAAAAAAAGGTAGACTGAACAAGTAGAAAAGTGTTTGGATAAAGAGTGAGAGGTTGGGTGAGAGGTTGGAGAATGTATAGATGGATAGAGGAGGTAGAGGGGCAGAGATTGAAGGAGGGCGTAAGCCTTGAAAATGTTCAAGTAACCATGTGAAGAAAGGTGTGCAAGATAGTGTTCAGCACATGTATAGGTGTGTGAGATAAGCTGATTAAGTAAGCTCCATGTGTCTGTCATCCTTGTTACCGTGGAATCAGTTTATCCTCAGGGTGAAGGCTTATCTGTGTTTGAGGGGGAGAGGGGGGGGAGGTATAGAGGGTGGCTTCACTGCAATCATAAAGGCCCTCATTTTGTCAGGTAAAGATTGAATAAGCAGATAAAAGGACTTGCTAGCAAACAGGCAGCTCTATCAGATACAGACAGACCTTTGACAAGCCTAGCTACACCGAGGCGTTCGCCCATTTTCTGGATATTCTTTTATTAAAAAAGCAACTGATCTGAACGAGAGATGAAATGCAAGATGAGAGATTTGGGATCAAGCTTCTCATTTTAATATCAGCACATGTTCATATTCCAAAGTCCTGCATCATTTCCAGACTTGAATAAGAAAATACACTCCCTCTGGCTGTCCAACCCCAAAAAGGTGCACATGTGCACCCTACTTTTACTCTCCAGTGTCTTGCAGCCTTTAGCACGATGACTTTTTATCCAGATAGTGCTTTCTTTACAGTTTTTGCACTTTTCTTTTTATCCCTCCTGTAGCCCAGGGGTCCAGACCTGATCTTTAAAATGCTGCTGTGTAGCTCCAGAAGTATCTCCCTTGTGTTAAGAGACAAAGAAGCTTTTGTGACTGTTCCTGAAATGCACTAAAATAACTCTCGCACACAGATCCAAGCAAATCTCTTTTTGCCGTGTTTGTTCTTAATTAATATTTAGTGTCTATGTTTGTGTTTCAGATTTGGTTCAAAGTCCGGCCCATGCCAAACGTTCAAGTATGTGCTGTTGTATCAGCTCATAATCAGAGTTTAAAACACTTAAAGCCAGATTTGTCTGTGATTACAGTTAAGATCCTAATGTCACATAATCACTCAGAATATCTAGATGATTGATAGTCTGATTACTTTTCCCAACTTTTGAATGAGCTTGAAATCAGTGATTGAAGACGGATCTTCTAATCAAAATGAAATAATCGGAACTGTCATTATCAAATGTTTTACTAATTCTGCTGTAATCCAGTCGCACCAGATTCGGACTCTGATTCGCATCTTTTAAATTCAATTAACCCGACTGGAAGCAGCTGGGCAGGAAGTTGTGAAGGACAGTGTCCATTAACTGTGCAGCCTGGGTAAATGTTCTTGTTTTCGCAGGCGTTCCTCTCTGTTTCTTTGACTCTTTATTTGTTGATCTTGCCCTCTTTAATATCCTTTTAAAAGAAAGAAAATTCATTTGTCCTCAGCTCTGTTAATGTTGCTCACAACACACATTTTGGTGTTGGTTTATGACGGTTTTATTACACGTATTTGTTTGTGTGAACCTGTAAAATTTCCCTGTACCACACAGCGAGTCATATGGAAATATCGCATGCATTATGCAAACATGCTTGAGGCTTTGGGAAACCGATGGACTTGTAATGAGTTCAACATGTGCACATGCTGGATTTCTAGGAGAGGTGGCTTGTGATGCAGACAAGTCTACAGTCCATGTAAACCCATTTAAAGCCACAGATTTCCTTACACTGCTTAAATAAACTGCTTTTACTGTAGTTTATGTAAGGATATTGGCTCCACATATCTTCCTGACAGCATGGGAGGAAAAAAAAAACACAACTGTATGCATCTTGAGTTTATTGTTGGTGAGCCACAAGCTGTCACCCGCTTAGAAGGATGCAGAGCAAAGTGAAGGGTAAGGTTGGTAGATAGCATTGAGTGATTTCTTTTGGCTGCACAGCCTGGGAGCCAATCAGCGGTAATGAGCAGATGTTTGTGGCAGTGGATGTGAGAGCACGGAAGTGCGTCTAAAATTCACTGAGTAGAATCAGTTCAGTCAATTCGGGGGAGAAATGCATGCACGAAAAAACAGCAGAAATGTGAGCGCAGTCAAACCGAGAGGTAGGTCACAGGTAATCAAATGACACGCCAGTACAACAGCGGCGGTGCTTCTCAGAAAGTATAACTCAATAAAACACGAGTAAGTACAACAGAACACCATGTAAGGTTGAAGCCAGCTGAATAAACACTTTGGAAAGCGGAGCTGACTTGAGCACGTGGGGAAGATAAATGGATGATGGAGGTATGTGTGTGTACGCCGGCTGGTCTGACGAACCCTCTGTTCTGTTTGGCTTGCTGTTACCAGGCTGAAGATTTTGGCATAAACAACCTAAATCCACAGACGCACAATGCTGCTGTGGACAGGAGTGTGATGACACACTGTCATGACATCCATTTATTGGAGACTGTTACATTATTTCAATGGTCTGCAAAGTGCATCCAACTATCATATGCTATCACCTTTATTATTCATGGGCGAGTTGATTTCAGAGTCTACTTTGTCTTAAAGGTTTCCTGCAGTGCGTCTGACTTGTAGTCATGCTGTGAAGATGTTTTCGTTCATTGAAACCCAAGATTTTCCCTCTGCTCCAACTTAACTTGTGTTGACAAGAGAACGCTGCATGACAACTTAACAGAAATGAGATCTCCTCCATCCTCAGGATTGTCAAAGATTTCTCCCAAAAAATATTTCTCCTAATAGAGTTACAAGAAATTTGATTGGATCGCCCAAAAGTGGCCATGACCGAGGGAATTAAGCATGCCACAGATACACCTCTCTCACGGTTGCTGATGGGGCAGAAGAAAGAAGATGAAAGGGATATGTAGCAAGTTAAATCAAGGCCACATTCTTTGGGAAAACACTGGTCCTGTGATACTTTGTTGCAAGCTAGCAAAAATACATTTGTTATATATTTTGTGTATAACTTTAGATGACAGGGTGAGGGGTAGTTAACCCAGGCGCAGGATGAGAATCTGAAAAATGTGATGTAGCAGTAAACGGCTATTTGTTGTAGCAATATCATCCAGACCTGGCAACGTCATACTCCCTGTGTGTGTGTTGCAGTCGTAACTTCTTCGTTTTTTTTTTTTCTTAAATGTGGCAGCTTTTTCACTGGCTCTGTGTTATTTCTTTGCGATGTAAAACAGGATAAGAGATTGAACTTTGTTCTTGCTCTCCAACAAAGAGCTGCTAAACAGTCCCAGAAGGTTTTGTGTTTTGGCTCCATTTGTTTCAGTTTGAGGTGCTGCCACTCTGATACACATTCATTACTATATATTTCACCTTGAGGGATGAAGATTAATATGCAAAGACAGAGGGTGGGGGGGGGGGGAGAGAGTGTTTAAGAGAAAACTGAAAAACATGGTTTGTCTGAAAGGCTAAAAGGAAAAAAACAAAACAAAAGAGATGTCAATGAATTGTACTTTCTCCTGAGGATTTGCCTGTGACTGCTGCAGACCTTGTCCTTCTCTGTGTCGGTCTCACTCCTCCTACTGCATGTTCTGTCTCTTTCTATAACAGATAATAAAGCAGCACTCTGCTCTCAGATGAAACAAAGCTATGGGTCCGTTGGGATTTTGTGGTATTGAAGAGTAGCTTGGGGATCTTCTGCCTGGCAGTGGTAATCAAATGATGATGTGGTTATTATCGTGTATTTTTGAGCCACTGCAGTAATCTGTATGTGTGTATGTGTGTGTAAGACAAACTGGATGCTTGAGTGATTTCTTATTACTCTCTTTCTGGATGGCTAAGAGATGGCTGTCCATCTTCCAGCCTGCCTGCCAGCGTAACAGTATTTCTACATGAATTATTGACTTTGTGTCCATCTCGCCGTTTCTTCTCGCTGGTTCTCCGTCTGTCTGACTCTCTTTCTATCTCACTGTCTGCCATTTTGTCTGCAATGTGATAAAAAGCTTTGGCTGTTAAATACATTCTGTTTCTCATCCCCACTGGACATTGATTAAAACCAATATTCATAGAGGAGCTGAGAGACATCCGTTATTATCATCTCTGTATCTGTCACATCTTTGCTTCTGTTGTGGCGTCCAGCCTTTTGCTGTTGGATTTAGTCTATAATAACAATGCATCTACTCGCATATTAGATTAATAGTTATTCTTTCATTTCACTTTGCACATATTGGGGGAAAAAGTTAAAATCAGCGCCTACACAGCATCACCAGCCATTTAGACTGTAGCTGCAGTTAAATCTACCTTACATGGAGTTAAATGGCAATAAACCTTAGATTTGGAAATTTCCTGTTACTGTTTCATGTAGTGGAGTGAAAACCAGCTAGAAGTGTAAAAGTAATTGATTCTAAGTTTATTTCTTTACATTCACACTGCTGTTACAACTTTGAAAATGAGCCGCTGATTTCACTCACAGATGGCCTGAAGTCTAAATGACAGTTTTACAGTGTTACAGGTGTGTATACCAGACAGGTGGCTGGGCTGGTGGATCTCATTTGGAGTTAAATGTCATTTACTCTTGATAAAAATGTAAAGAAAAAAACTTTTAAAATGAAATGTTATATATTTTGGTAAAATTGTTTATAAACTAAACACAAATAGTGAGGAAATTTGTATTTGGGGGACTATTTCTTTCTCGTATTGTTAATCTTATACAATTTATTTTCCTTTTAAATGATGCCACATGGGAAAAGAAAATGCATTTGTGGTATGAGCAGCAGAGTTAAGCATGTGCTTATTCTGCTATTGACTCTTATTTAGTGTCATTTGTTCAACATTTAACAAACAGCGACTTCAGTAGCATGTGGAAGAACCATACACGGCCACAACAGCTTGGCACCTCATCCTCACGCTGGTCACCAGATGGTTCTTCAACCAGCATTTGTCGCAAGTTAGCCAGCTGATCCCACAACTGTTCAGTGTTCATCCTCTCCACTCCCAAATTCTCTGAAAGACCCTACTCTGTGGGGTCAAGACAGAGGACAGAGTTCAGTCCCAGACTGTGGAGATATGGGATTGCCACTGGTTGCAGAATCTTATTAATATATATTTCTCTTGGGCATCGCCTCCAATGACGACAAGCTGTGTTTTCCCGTGAGGGAGATGCCATCCCACACCATCATACTACCTCCACCAAAAGCTGTTACCCTATTGGTAACTTTTTCATGGACCCAACCCACATGCTCACTTGTGATGCTCACCCCACAAATTCATTTTTCTTAAAAATATGGAGAATATAAAAAAAGAAGAAGAAATGACCAGTTTTTTTCAACAGTGTAAGATTTATTGGCAAGCAGCATTGTTACAAAAAACACAATTAACCAAACACAAATTTCTTTACTTTTTGTGCTCACTTTACATCCATAATCTCCCTAACTGTATTTTTTATTTTTTTTAATACCCTAACTGTATTCCAGGACTGTGTTGTTACATTTATTTTTTGCATAATACACCAATGAAAATAAAAAAAATAAGAAACCGGTTATTCGTGATAATTATGCCGTTTTGCAATTCTTCAGCCTTTCATTGTCTTTCAGCTTTAAGTTTCAACGTCTGCAGGCAGCAGATTTGAGGAAAAAAACCTGATGTATTGCAACACGTTTCTTGTTCTAAATGGCAAAACGCCGGCAAAGACTAGCTGTTACAAATGGAGGGGCATTTGCCACAAAGGCATCAGATCTTTTTCATCACGAGCGAATGGATTATTGATCTGTTTGTTGTTGATGTGTGAATGCAGCTGTTTGCTGGCATTTATCCATAGCAACATCAGTCGGTGATAATATCAATTGTGTTTTCAATTTATTGAAGGAAGAAAGTGGAGTAGTGGGAATGGAGTTTGTGCGCTATATGTTTGCTGTATATATTATTATATACCGTACCGTCCGTCGTCCGTCCTCTTCCGCTTATCCGGGGTCGGGTCGCGGGGGCAGCAGCTTGAGCAGGGAAGCCCAGACTTCCCTCTCCC
>JBBBVU010000024.1:9870291-9898142 GCA_037177055.1 Atherinosoma microstoma | reverse complement strand
TTCACAACTTTCTCTTTCCTCCCGCTGGAAAGGGGACTTGCAGGGAAAAAAAAAAAAAAAAAAAAAAAAAAAAAGATTTCAGTGACTGCTTTGCATATTTAGTTTTCCTGCCGTCAAATTGAATCAGTAATGGTGAAAGAGTTTTTAAACACTTCAACAAACGTCCATTCTAAGTGCGAGTCTTCATAAGTCAGACCTTTCGTGTGGACATATTTAATTCTGTGAACAGTCAAGCTTTCATTTAAACTCTTTCTGTCATGACCCAATCCTATCGATTATCCTCATTACTGTAGAGATTACAATATCTGAATGTTAAAGCTCACTTGTCTTAATTTTACACAATAACTCCAGGAAATGTGTTTATTCTATGTATTATCCTCTAAGGTGATATAAACAAGAGAAACATGATGAAAGTGGACTGAGCTAAAACACACACAGAAATCAAGATTTGTTGAAATGTGTGTTTTATGCATTCTGACAGAGATGCCAGGCTGGAGAGTTTGGGAGATAGTGTTACGTGCACAACTGTCGAGCCTAACATCATCCCAATCCCTGATGTTTGCAGGATTCAGTGGCAGACAAGTGACATTTTCTGGGAGACTTTGGGTGTTGGGTTTATATTGCAATCTTTTAGATGGCTAGATCTTGTCATGATGAGACTTTTTGTTTTACATGTAAGATAACAAGGCAGGAGACTAATTTGCTTTTGCTTTGTTGAAAAAAAAAAGATGAGCCCGAACAAACATCCATATAAAGATTTATCTCATTTCTTCTCCGTGTTGAATGAATCTAATTCAAGCTCCAACAGAGAGTCCTGGACGTATCGTGTGTTCACACTGAAAGACGAAAAGACATAGAGACTTAGCTAACAATGACATAAAGCAGGATTGCCATCCCAGTAACTTAAATAACTGCTTCTTTTGTGTCATTTTTCATTCGTCCATCTCAGCTTGACCTCTACTTAGATCTGAGTCCATCCGCAACGTGGAATAGATGAGATTTTTTTTTTTTTTGGTCCATGTCAGGAAGGACAGCAATCAACACCCGGCTCCAAGGACAACACCTACTGCTGTCACCTCTGTCCATCCATCATTCCTCTCTGCTTTCCTCCCTCCCCTTGTCCTCTCACCTCTATCCTTCCCTAACCTCCCTCCCCTCCCTGTCCTCTCCCACAGCTCTCTGCTTCTTGCCTAAATGAATAAGATAATCAGACAAGAGCTGGACTGACAGGGTTAGGAGATCATGGCACTCAATGATTTACCTCAAGTTAGCGAGGCAAACAAACACCAGATGCATACCCTCCCTCCTTCCCTACCAGATACATCCGGTTACCATGGTAACCCCAGATGAGGAGATGAGAGATGACCGCTCTGTGACTGTGCATGTGGGTTTAGCTCAGAGCTTCCAATTTGTGACTGTTGTATGGAGATCACAAAGACCCATAAGTGTGTGTTTGTGAATGTTTGCCTTTTTGTGTCTGCTCGAGGATCAGAGGAGCAAAAAGGCCAAGACCACAAGCTACTTTTAAGTGCAGCAGAAATATTTTAACAGAAAGCAGCAGCATTTAAGTAGAACAAATGAAACATTTCTATTAAACGCAAATTGTTTCTCATCTTATTCTATGTTTAAATGTCTGGAGCTCATAATAAACATGGTTGAACTTTAAAATGCATAAAGTAACACCTGTGACTGTGAGCCAAACAATATGTTGGGGGAAAAAAAGACTTCTATGAACCCATTATTATTAATGTCCTCTTTCTACTCTTGTAATGAGCTGACATCATCTCATTGTGAATCTTTTGGACATAGCACATATTATCCAAAAGTCTGCTTTCTAACAGTTTGAGTTATATTGTGTGCATTAATGCTCTCCAGTATTGAAAATACTGACAGTGCAGCAAGAAACTTTGAAGCTGTTAGAAGTCTACTGTCTTCAAATAATATTCTACTCTTCAGGTAGCATTCTAAGTAGTGGTAAATAGGTTAATAATTCACCCCTGGAGCCTGACAAGAGAATGAGATAGTGCTTACAAGCAAAAGGGTTCCAGAAAGCCTGCCAAACAAATGAAAATGGATTTTTAGCTACAGGGGGCTATGGAGAGACATCTTTGAGGAAGTAGATGAACTGAGTGGCTTGAAAAAGGGCCACTCTAAGATGAATATGGATTTTTATTTTCTTCTTTTAAACCAAAGTTCCACTGGGGGAGTCCCAGAATGAAATCAGAGTACTATGGGCACCATCTGTCACTGCAGTCCATCAAATAGCTGCCAAGAGAGTTCACGTAAACTGCAAATGTCAATGTCATAGCAGCTGCAGATGAAAAATCTGAGGATTGAGGAAGCTATTTGGTTTCATCCTCTTGGGAACATTAGTGGGCCCATTACAATCCAGCCTGTAGAGCGATATTTCAGTTGGAACCACAGCGGTTGGCTGGATGATGCAGCAGTGTTATCATCTCTGAATCCCTAATCACTGTTTGTTAATATCATGTTGCAAACATCTATTCCTGCATATTTGCTTTGAAATGCAGTACAAATAACCTATAAGAGAGTCCTTAGCAGATCGTAAAATAATGTCAATACAAGCTCAGCTGATAAACACATTGTATATTTCACTATGTCATTATCTATCTAACAAATCTAAGGCAAAATGAAGAAATGATTACCAGTGGAGGCAACTGCTTCATAATTTATTCTACGTTATCTGTAAGGGATCAGCGCCCTACTCTGTTCATAGAGTCATGTGAGGGGATGATCAGGCGGGAGATGGAGAATGGCTTCTTTCTCATACAACCTTTAGGTGCCTAAAGCAACACGTAGATTAATTTTGTGCCAGAAAAAAGGTTTTAAAAAAGCATTCTCAAGTTCTCACTGTAAGACGTCATTATGCACAAAAGTGACATGCAGCTGCAATTAGTTATAGCACTCACAAGTGAACAAAAATAGTCAAAGAAATATATCATGTAGGGGGGAAAATGGATAAAATGAACTAGGTTGCTTGAATTCAATCATATTTTATTTGGCATTTGGACTGAAACGGACTCCGAAAAGCAAGAAAGAATAAGGAAATTGTTACCTGTGTAGTTTAACGCTTCAGTCAACAGAACTTTGGTCATAAAAAATAGTTGCAAGTAAACTGTGGATCCAGAATCACTGTGAAATGACACGTGAATGCAGTCTACTAGCCCATCTTCAGCTCACAATCCCTATGGACTGTCATGCTAAATTTAAACCCGGGCTTCCTACACAGTGATAGAGCTGAAACAGAAACGAACACATGTGGAACAAAAGCTTTTCTCAACCATACTGTGATATCAAATTCAAACTCCTTGTACAGCCACACCCCACAGGCCTACATGTTGCCACATTACATTTGGGAGCAGAGTTTAATGAGTGAGCAACAGGCCCAACAGCACCATCCCCTGACCTACATGTCAGCCTTACGGAGAGATCATGTGATGACTCAAGCATGCACACAGAGCAAAGAATGGAATTAAATGTATAGAGTGCATGACTTTACTTGTGATCCAATTAAGTCACAGCTGACCTGGTATCCACGAACCTTCATGAAATCTAAATGTATGTCTAGATACAGCCGCAAACGAGGACAAATTAGTTGAATTTGCACCATCTTCACACTGAAAATCTCAAAAGATTCTTGAGTCTCTGATGTAATCAAGAGAGACCTTGCATAAAAAATCACGACCTGCTGTCTACGTAACACAATCTAGAGAGAATAAGCAGGAATAATTAATTTCTCTCAGATCTTATTGGGTTTTTTTTTTCTCTCTGTAAAGACGAGGTATTCATCAGGTGTTAATTACTGTGCTGAGGGGCAATGAGGAAACTTTTTGCTGAGGATGAAGAGCTCATTGAGACAACAGCCTGAATAAAGATCCTCCCAGGTAAGCATTGCTTGTTCTTACCATATGACGAATAATTACTGAATGTTGTGGTCATGAATGATCTCTCATAGTCCATACTGGCAGCTGTTATTGCTTCGTGGAAGGCTCATTCAGTGTGTTGGCGATCATTTCTGCCACTTGGACATTTCTCAGCTCATTCATGCACAGAATGTATCCATCAAATATGGCTCCGAATCCATGCTAAGTTCCTGAAACCCCTCTCCCTTTTTGTAGCAATTTAGTAAATAACTCAGGTTTAGGAGATTAGGGTTTTCATTAGGTCAAACTGATATCAATGCGCCCTCTGCTGGATCACAAGTTACACAACTAACAAAAGAATAGAGTAAGTTTTATATCTGGGGTTTTAATTAATTCGTTTTTTACATAAGACATTGAATCTTAGGATTGATGTTAGGAGGGAGAAAATTTTGTTCAGGGGATGAGTTGAAATAGGATATAAAAGATTTGATCTAATTTGTATAAATTCTATCCTGTAATAAGATTTTATGAATAATAAAGTCACCGTCACTGGTAGTTATCAGATTAACAGATTGGTTGCAGCATGATTGAGATTATAGAGAGAGAAAAGCAGAGAAATGCAGCTGCCAAACCAAACCTACCTTGGAAATTTCTTGGGAAAAAGATGGGACTCTATACAGTATGTGTGGGGTGTACCTCAATGGCTGTCACTAGTATAATGTGCAAAGTATGGTGAATACATGATTCTGACCTGAGCGCAAAGTTTCCTAAAATATCTAAGAATCAAAAATATAGAAAGGGATGTATTTTAGCTGAAAAATGTTATTTCTGTTTGTTCATTAAGGATCAGAGTTGATCAGTCCTTCCAAGACTCGATTGTTTTCCTGAGATGATCTTGACTGAGAGAATACAAAAGTCCACATCCAAATTGGAAAGCATGTGGACTACCGAGAACCAACATCCCCGCTTTGCATTCAAGGTTTCCATGACAACAAGCTCCCAGCCAGATAAGGACAGGTGATGATAGGACAAGAGAGACAATAGTGGCTCTGGGGATGTTGCAAATATACCGAAATGTCTTAATCTCTCCCCTAAACCATTTCTCAAGTAGGTCTAACCTGCCTATTCCGGACGGGGATGATTTTTTTAGACAGCTTCATGTTTTATTTAGTCACAGCTGGCCCAATAACATTATTTTCCATAACAGCATAGCTGGCAGGTTGGATGCGTTTGGTGCTGTAATTAAGGATTCAATTTCCCCAACAGTAATGAAATTCTTAGTCCTATATAACCAGTTTCTATTTTAGTCCCCAACAGAGGCTATCTCAGGGTACTTCACATAGGAAGGCAGCCTCATGAATCCTGTATTTGGAAAGGGAGAGACCACAATCAACAATGTGTTGACCAAGAATTTAAACGAGAGCTAACATGTTAAACCAGCGACAGTCATTTGAAGGGATTTTGGTTGCAAATTCAATTTTTAATGCTACAGTGGCAGCTGCCACAAGTTTGTTTCCATTTTGATAAACTCTGATAGTCAAAGGTACTAGATGAGAATGACACTATGAAGAATCAAATCTTTAATTCACCCAACACAAAGCCATTTAAAAGTACGAGTCAAATAGCGAAAGATAAACCAAAAAACAAACCCCCCGTGTTCCAGGCTCAAAGTCCCACCATTCTAATGGGAATCTGTTTGTGCACTCTACTCCTGCAATTACACAGGACGATAAAAAAAATAAATTAATAAAAAATGGAAAGGTCCATAAAAATTCGGAGTATGAAAAGTGGTAGAGTTAATGCTGAACTTCCCCTGCTGGTGTCAGGTTAACAAGTTTTGTGATACATTTGGCGCGTCACAGAGGGTTAGTCCAGGGCTCTCACAATCCGAGCCGACAGGGTGATGACCTGCTGGGGTGCAACTCGCCTCATAAAAAAGGTACTTTTCTGCAGAGAGGAATGCAGATAAGCTGACCTGACAGTTTGGTATTCTTAAGCAGCCCAACAACAACCTGCAGAATAAAAATGTGTTATTTTTCAAAAGACAAAACAACACAAAAGAAGAAAAATGAATAAAATTAAATGAAAATCTTAAAAGTTAGCCTAAAAAAAAAAGAACAGCTCGATTTGCTGTGCAGACAATTTGCATTAAAACTCCAAACGAAGTTTCACACAGTTTATTTTTGTTTTTTGGGGGTAAAAAACATTTAATACCCAGGCATTTAATAAAGTAATAATAATGTACAATAGAAAAATGTATACAAAAACATGAAAAGATACCATGATAGCAACAAGAAATGCTTGTGATCTTCCTGACAGAATCAAACACTGAGCTGCTTATTAGTTTACATTTCTCTGATAATTCAATAGTTTTGAGAATCTTTCCTTAAAACTTTTTTTAAAAAATACTGGTTCCTCTGAACTCTGTCAAAACGTTTCATTTCGAGTTTTCTAGACATGTACACATGTCTTTTATTTTGCAACAACTTCATGCAGCTTACACTCCAAAGGTTATGCTTATAAGACATAACAATTACAAAATTTCACATCAACATCGCTACTACTACTCAAACAAAATATTTGGTTGTAACTCTGTGTTTAAGTCCAGACATGATTTAACTGTTCGCTTTTTGTTCATGAAAGTCCATCTACATAGGTGTGTGTGTGTGTTGTGAGGAGGAGGGAGACCCGGTAGCGTTCGAGGAAGAGAGTGAGGCGGGAGGAGGCTGAGGGGTGCTGGAGGAGGATGAAGAGGATGAGGCAGAGGATGTGGAGGCAGCAGCAGTGGCAGCTGATGTGGAGGTGTCTGTCATGCTGCTGTGTGTGATGAATCGCAGACGCAGCTTCATGGCCGGACGCAAAGTCATGATGATTTTCTCCACCTGGACACAGAAAGAGGAAACAAAAGCAGGGATGCTTAGATATGTGAAAAGTAATAATAATTAAACATAATTCTTTCATGCAACTCGTTTTGACCCCAAAATAAAACTCAGATTGCATGAATTGTGTTCAAAAGCAGCTTTTAAAACTGTTTTTTGGAGCATCTATTTCAAGTACACTTATCTAAGCCTGCAGCACAAAGAGGAGCTGCAGTTTCAACTTCTCTTTTTAAGTCTGGTGTCAAAGCTCATTTCACTGCACTGGAGGGGAGGGAGGGGGGGGGATGGACTCAAACTAAACATGCGAAAAAAGAAATCCGGTTTCAAGGAACGAGTACCAGTTGCACAGTTATTTAAAATCTGACTGTAGCATAACAAATAATTCTCTATTTTTTTTCTCTATTTATTATTTTTAGCCATTTAACGTAATGACTGAAATGAAAATTAAATTAAGTGATAATTAATTCCAGGAGGAAAATAATTTATTTTATTATAATAATCCTAATATAATTCATAATAAAGAATGTTGTCATTATTTAAGCTGTCAAATGTTTTCATTTATTATTTATCAGCTTCACAGACTAAAAAAAGTTTCATATATAACTGATTATTATGCTAAGCTTTTTTTTAAAAACCTTCATTGCACAAAAAACCTAAGCATTACACAAAGCTTTAGCTCAAAATGTTTCTTTTTCTTTTTTACTAATGGTTAAAACCCATGGTTAGATCCCATTTAGAACAGGTGCAACATTTATGTGTCTCTCCATTTAGAACCAAATGCAACATGAATAAAATAGAAAAACTCATCACTCTGTTACAATGTTCAGACAATGACATGAAAACATGACAATGAAAATCCCAGATGACTTCCCGAGACAAAGCGGGTCATGAGTTACCAGAATCCATGATTAACCAGCTTTTGTCTGCTTACATTTTAAAGGTCAGCTTTGTTGACCCCCCCCCTTTTGTAAATGTTACATAATTGCAAAAACCACAACAACTTTTGTGTACATGTGATCTGACAGCAGCTGCGGTATTAAGTGGGGAAAAAAAGAACCAAGCCCTCGGTTTGACCTTGCGCACTTCATTTCAGTCTAAATTAGTTTTAAAAGCTTGATAATAACAAAAGATGTATTTAATTAGACTGATTCTTACTAAATAAAATACATTAAATAAAAGGTGATAATTGCAGTCAGAGCTAGTATGTAACATGCTTCAAGCTCACCTGGTCCTTCACACTGTCTCCAGTGTACATGTATTTAATGTGGTAGAGGAAATCACATATTGGGTCCATGTAGCTGAGGTGTTGGCTGTGTTGGTCGACAGCCTGCAGCATCTCATAGAAGGCCACACCGATCTAAAATACAAACAACAAACACGAGAAATGCGTAAAAGAAATACATCACTAAACTTAGAAAATGCTCTTCAGACGTGGTAAAAATGTCTGATCGCACTTGTTGACACACCTCCAGCATGCATCGTGTCCTTTCTTGCTGGAAGCGCTGCAGGAACGGCCCCACCAGGTGATACACGTAAAGTAACTGGAACTCTGTCTGGACGATGGGCTTCAGTGTCTCTGACAGGAATCTATGAACAAACACACACAAGTGCTCAATGTCACAAGAATACCTAAAAGGACTTTACAGCAATAGATGAACGAGAAAGAGAGCCCCCTACTTGGGAATCAGAGACAGCTGTCCGATGGACGAGTGATGCCAGACGGCGTGCGCCAACGCTAGAACGTAGCTGCAGTTCATCTCGCTGTAGCTTTGGTGGCAGGCTGTGAAATCCAGTAAGGCAAAGGGATAACCCGCCCACTCTGTCTCTGAGGTCAGCGCCGGAGAGCTGATCACAGATACGATGCGATCATGGAGGACGATCCAGTAGGGTTCCTGAAACAGAAGAGCAGAGGTCATCACAATGAGCGAATTACAGGCTGCTTTAGTGTTGCTTGATTTTATTTATATCTTCTTACAGGTAGTGCAGTGATCACAAGTCCAATGGCATTCATCCAAGCTGTGATGTTCTCTCTGGGGACCAGAGGTTGACTTAAAGGTGAAAATAGATATTGAATCAATATAGTCAAAAAAATAAAATAAATAAAAATAAAAATATATATATATATTTTTTTTTTTATTAATCTGAGAAAAATCCCAACTGCCCAGAAAACAAAGTATTGCAGGTCATTTTGTGAAATTACCTGCAACACCCTTGCATACCGCAGATGATACGCGGTTTATGCATGAATACATTTACCTCTTCAGCACAACATTGAGCAAAGCATTGCCAACATCTTTTCCCGGCACGGCCAGAGCCATCAGCTCCACGCAGGTGACATGCAGGGCGTGAGCTGCAGGGTTGGGGAACTCATTAAACCTCCAGTCACAGTTCGGGAAAGGACCGGGTGATTTTCCTGCCATGGGTGGAAAGCGAGTTAAGGAGGAAACAAGTTTTGACGGATGCATGGGTGTAATTTAACCTCATTTTAGCACATGAGCCCCTTAAATTGATTTTTATCTCCTTTCCAATAACTTCTCCACTGTAACAACTCCTTTAGGTGAAATAAAATGAGACAAGACTTTTAATTACCATCCCTCCTTAAAGCTACTAAGGGAGACACACTACCAGGAGCAACACAAACATAATAACCCAGGTGCCTCAGAGAGATCTATTTATTACTTGGCTTCTGTCTAATGTCATTATGGTGACGAATGCTTCCACCAGCAGGATTAAACAAGGATATTGTCCACAAGGCGTCCAATCAGCTTGCAGTAGTAGGTGTCATCGGGGATCCACACGTTATCCTCTCTGGGGTTCATGCCACACTTCAAGTAAGTTTCACTCAAACACCAACCTGGAGTACGGTTGTCCTGTAAAACAGAGCAACATCTACATAAACACTGCTGCTAATAATGTGGGCATCTGTGCATTTGTAACTGTGTGTCTGCTGCTTGCCTTCAGCGAGGACATGATGGCGTGCACCAATTTCCTCTTCAGGTTGGTTCTGTCCCTCAGGTGGCGTTCGTAGTAGTGAAGCGTGTTGTACAGGTACGTCACTGGCCGGTCTGCAAACACATACAGGGGTAAAAAGGTGGATATAAATAATTTAAATCCTTTTTTCTCCATTAAAACCAAACATCGATGTGTTCATCTGAAGGCAGCCTTACGCACCGTGAAACTTGTACAGTCCTCCCAGATGATCCAGCAACGTTTCCAGAGATTTGGAGACGGGGAGAAGCTCCAGGAAGCGGTGGATGACGATGTCGAAGACGGGCAGGAAGCGCAGACACACGTTGCCAAAGTAAATTGGCAGGTATTGAGGCTGGAGCTGCATGGGAGGGTTGACTTGGTCTGCGAGACCCTCGAAGTACAACTTCTCTGGATATTTCTGATAATTAAAAAAAAACAAAAAGTTGTTTTAAATCCAATGTGCCCTCACCCCAACATCATCTCTGTAGTCTTTTCCTGTGTGTGTACCTTGTGGTAGTTCATGTGTTTGTTGTGCCAGTCACTCTGCAGCCAGTGCTCGGGGGCATTCTCCTTCACAAAATCATTGACTCTGTTTCTGAAGTCGTTTGGCTTCAGCAGAAGGAGCTGGATTATGAAGTAGCAAACCTGAGCCTCGTTCCCCTCGTGGCTACGCATTGCCTGGGGAGAGCGAGAAGAGGAGCAGCTGGGCATATAAACACCTCACATTTACAGGAGCGGAGAATTAAATCAGTGTTTACTCTGTTTGTGTTGCAATGCATGACCCTAAAATGTCTGTGTGTCCTCACCAGACATAAAATGAGTCGATCCAATGTGACAATGTTGTATTTCCAGACCATGTCATTGAGTATTTCAATGCACTTGTTGAGCTGTTGCCCGCCAGCAGATGTTGAGAACTCATAGACCAGGAAGTCTGCAAATGTGCGTACGTGAGCCACCAGGGCGCGAGCTCCGATACGTTCCAAGACCCTAAGCCACAAAGAAAATGTGAAAAATTAAATAAATAAATGAGAAATTAATTGGCAGTTAATATATCATCCCGTGATGATGACAACATTTTCCCTCTGGATCAATTACATGTTGTTTGGACACTTAAGAACGTCCCCCGCCGGCCTAATTAACATGAATTTGAACATAGCTGGGTTGATGCATCATTAAACAGACTTCATTAAAATAATCTCATTGGTGTCCACCGGGCTTAACCAACCCTTTTTTATATCAGTTTTTATATCAGTTCATGAACGTTTATTCTCTTTAAAAATCCTATCTACATGTTTGATTAAATTCAAAAAGACTTTTTCAGAATAAAAATATGTCTGATTTTATGGTAATTAAAGTAAATTTAGACCTAAAGCCTATCTGGTTTATGTGGTCCGTCTCCAGCAGCATCTTCCACAGCAGACAGAGGAACAGTGGAGGGGAGCCCTGCATGGAGAAGTGGGTGATGATGTCATTCTCGTTGGCCATCGACTTCCACTTCCTGTACTCCTCTTCCACATTCTTCTTCAGGTTAAAGCGAGACTCCTGTGGAACGTTGTTCTGCTTGAAGAACGCCTGACAAAAGACAGTTTTATTACAAAACTGAATACTTCAAGTTGAATTAAAATGTTTAGGTTTACCATTTTTCATTTATACAATTTGCACCTGCAGGCCTTTATATACATACCTGTAGTGGAGCGGGGAAGCAGGACAGTGTATGTGAGGCCCAGTTGTGAGGTGTGAAGTTCATGATGGTCTGGAGGATGTCTTTACACCAAGTACCTTGGATGGAGTCAGATCCTGTGAAAAAATCTGCAAAGACACAAAAGTGGGTAAAATTACAGCATGAAAACCAAGGACAGATACGTCGATTAGACACTAAAACTAAATCTGAAGGAAAGAAAAAGAATCCAGACTGGGGTGTACCGGTGACATGCGTGGCTCTAGCCAGTGTGAGGATCAAGGCCCGGTTCAGTTCCTCGGACTCGGCGGACAGAACCGTTTTTGGATCACTGAGGAAACGGGTGAACTGGGGCTGCACTTCTGAACTCCCCAAAGCTGTGATTAGCCGTAGAGCAGTGCTCTCAACACTGAGGGAAGAGACAAAAATCCAGTTTTTACAACACAGTTTGCGAGTATATAGTTTTTAAAGAAGGTCACATGCAGCAAGCAGGTGGTCACACTCAGTGCACTTGCACCAAACATTATACAGTAATTACTTCTCTGAGGGGAAACTGCAGATAACTACATCAGATTAAGATGGCATTTGAAAATCCCTGCTGGCTGTGGTGGACCACAATTACTGATAAGCATGACTTTTTGCAAAAAGAATCTATTATTTTTCTTAACAGGACTGGGAGTCTGGCAGTAGTCTCAGAATCTCAGTACGAGATGCTTGAGTGGATAAACCTGTTGTTTTACTCCTTGCACTGGGGATGCATTCACACTTGCAGCTCTAAGAAAATAAAAATAAAGTATAGCAAATTAAGCTGACTTGTATGATTGTGTTTTATGACTGCTGATAGATGCTGCTGTCAGTAAACTCAGGACTAAAGTCTTACTGTACCCTTTCCACTGGATAATATCCCACATAAGCCACTAACAGCTGTCTTTGCCCTTTTAATAGCAATGAGACTATAGGCAGCAAGAAGATAAGAGACAATAATTAATCTGGTGATGTATATGGTTTATGAATACATAATCAAATAAATGAATAAAATTAAATCAATTAAAAATAAATTAACATAGAAAACCCCAAACATAAATAAGAATAAAATTAAAAGAAAAAAGAAATAAAAGAAAATTGAGAAATTAAATCAAATTAAAAGTTTGCCAAACAACCGTAAGTAATCATGTATTGCGTTGTAGTAAATATGAGGAATGCAAGGGAAAATGTGAGTCCATGTTACCAGAGATGCAGCTGGTTCTGGTTGGTCTGTGGTACGGCAGCCAGGCTGTGCAGATGACTCAGTAGCTGCACTCGGTAATGCGGCTGGATGTGGTGCATCCTGTAGCTGAACATCTCCAGTAATGTGTGAAGGATTCCCCACGCATGAGATTTAAACACGTTTGGTAACAACTGGCCTGAATAGACAGAACATGTCTCATTATTCAGTATGTTTATTCTGAGAAACAGACACTGATTAACGTCTCATCAAAATGCAACCGAATGGGCAAAAATAATGACTGAACAAAAATAGTAAAACCAACATGAAATCATTAGGAATAAAAAATAAGGATTTCTTTCTTTTTTTCTGTCGTTAATCATCCTCAGACTTAATAACATAACTGAGAAGATAAGCGCTGCCTCATTAACTGGTGCTGAAACGAGGAAGTTAATCAACATAACAGATAACACTAACATTTCTACTAATAACACTTTTTTGTTGAAGTTGGTTTCAGAAATGATTAATTAGACTGCTTCATTGAAGGAATCTGTAAACAATAAGTTCCTTAATCAAATGTCCTTATTTTGTCACAGTTTTTGAGTTCGCGCTGCTTGATTACCTGAGCTTCCGAAGATGTGTAAGATGTGCGTGTTGAATACTAATGAAGCAGTTAAAATGGCTATTCTTTTTCAAAGGAAAGATCTATATATAAAATGAGGTTACATTTAAATAAACTTACTGATGAATCCTTTGATGCCAAGTGACTCAATTTCCATGTAGACCAACAGCCTGCTGTACGTTTCCACCAGCGCGGGGGCCAGAGCAATGCTGGACTTGGCGTGAGCCAACTTGATCACACGTGTGGCGATGCTGTGGATCAAACTGGAAACAAACGGGTAAAAGAAATCAGCACCAATTAAATGTATTTCAGAAAAAAAATAAAAAATCTTCCCGTTTGATTTTTAATGAAGAAAATCTTCTTCTTGACACCGTTTTCCATATTTCTACCTCATTTTTGCATGCACAGTGAGTGAATCCAGCAGATTCATGGGAAGTGGTGTGACGGATCCCGATGCCATGCAGCTGGTGCCGGGCAGGTTGATCCTCATTGACCCATTTCCATAAATGGTCTCTACCAGGACACCCATGGGCAGAGTAAAGCACTCAGAGTTGGTGCTGTAGGCGTTGCACAGCAGGGCGATTTTATAATCGGACATGCCCAGGGACTTATTACGCAGTGACTGTTGGAGAAACCTAAGACAGATGAGGGATGGAGGCAGAAAGAAAGCCAAAAAGGAAGACGAATGGTTTTGAATAACATGCTGCTGATTCAATGCCAAGTTTAAGACATTTATATAAAGATATGCGCAAACTCTGTGGCTTCTTAGGTTAAAGAAACATACTCATGGTGTAGTTTCAGAGAGTGCGGAATGGGTATCTGGAGCTTGGAGTTGTCGTTCTGAGCTTTGCGGTTCAGGTGGATCCAGATGCAGGTCATGGCAAAGGAATGGGTGGACTGAGGCTTGTTAATGTCAGGAACTGGAATGCACTGAGAGAAAAGAAAACAAAAGGCAGTTGTTACCAACCCTGCAATGAATGATGACAAAGACGGCACTCATTTTACCCAACTAAACTTTTATGAGACATTCCAGCAAATGATTATAATGACGGTAGATCGTCACAATGCCTTCTTGGAAGATGCGTACCTCTTTTTCTGGATAAAGCAGGTCAAAAAGCTTCATGACTGGCAAGAAGTCAGCTAAGGCGTTCTTCTGAATGCTCCCTGATATGAACTGCAGCAGCACCCACATCAGGTGATCTCTCCCTTTAATAAGGCCTCTACCTGCAAGCTAAAAAGGAAAAACTTTAAATCATTGGCTTCATTCAGCTTTTACCCACAGTTACCATAACTTAGAATAAAACAGAAAGCTGGTGCATTAACTAATCTGACGTGTTATACACCCACCTGCCACTTCATTTCTTATACTTGTTCAAAACTATTAGTAACAGAAACTCTGTGTATGCTTAAGAAGACCAGCTTGACTGTTTCAGAACCTGCTGATCATCCAGGATTTTCTTGGGTTTTATAAATGATAGTCTAAAAAAAGAAAAACTGAGTTGCATTTTTTTGGATGAAAATGCTTTGGCATAGTTCAGCAGATGAGCCAAAGCAAAAGAAGAGTCATGATCAGGTTGGTGGCATTTTTTTGAGGAAGATATTTTACGAGACAGACTTTCGGCCTGTTTGAAGCATCACAATGAATTTCCAACAAGTACATTTTATAGCAATATGAGGAAACTGTGTAATGATCTCATAAGCAAGGATAAAAGTCTCAACGGAGTGTTTCCAACGTTTTTTTATAACCCATGACACAAATAATGAAGGCACCTAACAGGATGAGCAGGGACCAAAATGGGGCCAATCATTTTATATGAGTCATGCAAAGTAACTCGCTCAATGAATATTAAATATCTGATTTGTTTTGACATTTGTCACTGCCTGATGCGCTTCTCTGTTATCGGACTTTGCTGGATTTGCATAAAAAAAGAAATCGCATACATTCATATTTTTTGTAATACCGTCACATGCAGTAGCATTTGTCCATGAAGCGACTTTGACTGACAGATTGTGACTAGAATCCAGAAACGCGTTAAAAGTGATCATCAACTCTCTCCATCCTTCCCCCTTACCTTCTGATGTAACGACAGCACCATGTGAGGAAAGCTTGCAAACTGAAACAGCACAAAGAAAATAAGCTGGGAAGAGAGGTGCTGCCACAGCAACTGGCTAGTTCCTCCGACGTCGGCGTCGAAATGTTCCTCGGTCTCGGAGCGCTCCATGGCGTACACAACCAGGTCCACCAGCTGCTCCTCCAGCACCGGGCAGCGCTGTTTTTGCTGGGAAGGGGGAGGAGGGGAGTGTTAAAGGATAAAGAAAATAGTGGACATGAGGGGAGAGGAGGTTAAACAGAAAGGAAAAAAAAGGCAGAAAGAAAAATCATATTATTACAATACATTCAAAGATTTATCTTCAAGTTGACATGCACCAGCTTTTTTTTTTAACATACTGACTAAGAAAACATTTTTCAATCCCTCGCATGCAGGACTGCGTCTCCTTCCTGTTTGTGTCACGTAGATTCAACCCATGGCATCAAATCAAAGCCTGATGAGTGTTGAGTAAATATAAATATTAGAGTTTGAACATTTTTTCAAAATCCTGGTGAAGGATTGGAAGTTCAAAATTAGCTTGACAGCTAGCAGAGGCTCATTAAAATAAGACGAACACCAGTAGGTTTCAGCTTAATATAGTCTTGTGAAGACTGAAGTGTTTTCCAGCAGCATATTATAACAACATACACAATATAGGACTATTGATGCGTAAAGAACCGTTAAAAACCAAAAGAAAACAAGGGTGGTGGTGTGAGTTAAACTAGTGAAGGAAGGAGGGAAGAGGAAGGGAAGGGAACTACAGTTAAGGAGGAGAGACACGCAGAAGGATTATCCAGTTTCTTCCTAACCAAAGCTGCTCCAGTGCTGGTTCTGGCTCGACTTAGAACCAGTTCTTTCCATTTCAACTGCTAAAGGTCTGATTGTTGGACCAAAAAACTGGACCTACACAAGCATCAACTCTTGGCTGGGCCAGGGTCAAGAACCACTTAGGTCTGGGAAGGGGTTAAGGAAATCAACCACACCAGCTAAAATGTTGCCTAAAACCCGGAGACAGTGTAGTTTTTAGTCAACTTAATTCAAGAGAGGACAAAAAACTGAGCTTAAGAAAGGATGTGAAGAGGAAGCAGTAGTGAAAGAAAATGAGATCAGCATTCTCTTTCATCTTCATGTTGTTAAATATTTAAAGTCTAAAGATCCCACTGGAACAGCGAGCAGAAATCCTATTTGCATCATAAGTACCAGTTAGCATCTGGTAATAGTGGTCGGCACTGAAGATAAACACTGACTGTTGTTTAAAACGGCATCTAAAAGCTAGATTGGCGATGTTTAGACATGAATTCAAAGGGAAACAAGTCAAACACAATAATCTGTTGCCGTTTTAGTAAATAAGCAATGAGGGTCAAACATGAAGTGGCAAAGACATTTAAAGTGACATAATGATTGGATCTGTTGTGGCCAGGGGAAAACAAACCCAGAACAAAGTGAGAACTGGTTTTAGCATCAATCTTGAGCCAGCACTAAAACTGCTTTGGTCAAAATGGGGGGGGAAATCAGCTTCGTTTCTTTTAATCTCTTCTTACAAGTTTTCAATTTTTGAAAGCTTTAGGAAACTTTGGGTATTTATTCATGTTTGCATTTCATTTCATATTTGGGAGATACATCCTTCTCGCTCATGTCAGAGTAGGAGTGCACATTTCTGCGTTATAATACGTTAAACCACACATGACAAGAGAAACTTTACATGCAGTTGGGACACAGCATAGCAAGGGATTGAACAACACAGGACAGCACAAAGAAGTACAGGGGCCTGTTTCGGGTTTAGTCTAAACTCAGAGTTAGTTCAGGCATAGTTAGAGGAAACGCTGAGTTTCCCGTTTCAGAGTGAGTTCAGCTGAACTCTGAGTCGGTTACCGCGGTAACATACTCCGTGAGACAAACCTGCTCGGTAGCAGGTTTAGACCCAGAGAGTTTATTCTCTACAGTTGAACGGTTAGATTGAAATAAATCGTGGATCAGACATGACGCATCCTTTTCTTGAAAAAATGCTCCACACTAAAGCGCAAATCATTCACAGGAAGACCCAGAACGTGATCAGACCCAGTTTGGATGTGTAATTCCCTGATGATTCTCAATTTGAGGGCTGTTTTTTCCCCACAGTCCATTATTTATCTGAATAATATTCTCATCCCTCATTAACTTGGCAAATACAGCGTGGATGTTCCATCATGTCAGAACAAATTCTTTTTTTTCTTTTTTTTTTTTAAATCGCACTTTATTTTTTCTGGCCGTTTTCTGTACAGTATTGATGCAGCACAGCACATTGACAACCAAAACATTGGACGCAGCGGATAGAAGTACTGTCAGGAATCCCATATGCAATAATCACTTCTGATTAATCAGCATCAAATAAAGACAGAACATATTCTATTTAATGGAGTCTTTATTTTCTGTAAGCAGATATTACTTTATTTGCATTAACTTTAGGAATACCTTTGAGAGACTATGAATATTAACCCCATCATCCAGTCTATAAGAACACTCTTATAGCCAGACATTTTCCTTCACTGGAATATCGGATGCATCGTTAATAGCTACTTCTGCAGATACTGAAGAATCTTCCAAAGGTTAGCTGCGCCGTGGATGCAGTTTGTTCATTGTAGCAATTATCTGCATTAATTTGTGAAAGAAATGGTAAAGAATTAACTTATGGTAGGCTACTACTTAACATTTGGTGCTTGTTATTGTCGGTTCCAAAAGACAGATTACCCCATCATTAAGTCAAAGTTTAGTTTATTGCAGGATCATGCCCACATTAATTGTTAAAATTCATAACAGAGGCTTTCAAATAATCTTTTAAGACGTTCAGACTTAATCCACTCAGAGTTCAGATTTCAACTCGGAGTTTATTAAACCTCCTGAAATAGGCCCCAGGACATCACTGGAAAGCACAGCGAAGACAGCAAACCAAACCAATAGGTGCAGCACATTCCTGCATGCAGACTGGGAGGTCTGGGGAAGAGGGAGTGGTGTGAATGGGAGAGAGAGGAGGAGCCGTGAGGCTGACCGTCACTTTTTCACACATTTCTTTCTTTGAACCGGCCGTCAGTACAAACTCTCTTCCGCTGCACCCAAACACACATGCTCACAAAGAGAAACAGGGGGCAAAAAAGGGACAGAGAAAAAGAGAAAGAGAGAAGTATCCACGGGCTATAAAGAGATCAGCCAATGTTTACCTAGAAACCAGCAATAAAACCGCACCACCGGCTGGTCTATCATCTCATCACCTCCAGTTATTGCAGCCGTTTGACAGAAATGTTTCCTATTCGTTCTCATCCATAATCAACCAGCAGAGGGTAATATTCATGCAGTTGTCTGCCATCTCTGGCCAAATCCTAATCCGGTTTTAAATGAGAAAAGTCTAAATAAAGAGGGTTTGCAGATACCAACATCCAGCATCAAACACAGACAAATGTGTGATAACATGCTGGATAACACCCGAGTATATTTATTAAATCTGGTCTGATCTTTATGAAACAATATCTAAATACAATAAAGCTTTGTGGCCCCTGCTGCCTCAATACCCCATTCTGTTATTCTCAGCCTTCAGTCTTCTTCCATCATCTTTGAACAGGACTACATGTAACAGCTCTCGAAAGCAGGGATCCCTACTCCTGTCTTCAAGATCCACTGTCCTACAGACTTCATGTTTCACTGCTGCAGACTAAAATGAATGGGTCAATAGCCAAACTTATGCAGAGCTGATCAGAGATCCATTTCATTTGAATCAGGTGTTTTACATCAGGGAAACATCTAATACCTGCAAGATAGTGGGCCTTCAGGACCAGGGTTGGGGACCACTGCTCTAAAGCACAACTTCAGTGAAAAGCCTTGAACAACTTTGTTTATTGCACATCTTTTAACAGATGCACGTGACTCAAGAAAGGTCAGAATTCACTCAACCAGACAGCCAGCCAATCAGAAACACTCATTCCCTGACCTGGGCAAAACAGTGATCACACACTTCAGTGATAACAGAGCTGCTTCTGGTTTTACTGGTCATAATTTTAATGGCACATGAGACATTTAAGATCCATACAAAGTTAATCTTTAACGACAAAAAAATCAGACTTGAAGAGAGAAGGCAGAAGTTTCCATTAGAGGAAAGTTTGCTGATGTGTTACCGCAACAAATCATTATAAGTTAGTTAATTCAGAGAGACTGAACTACTTTCAAGATTCAACTTTACTAAAAATAAACTTAAATTCAATAATCTACTTGAAAATCAATAACCACACAATAACAAATTAAACTACAGACTTCCTGTTTTTATTCAAATTTCCTACAAGTGTTTAATTTTGCATCTGGACCAGCACAGTATATTCTCTTACTGGCAACGCCATCAGCTGCAGTCTCTGTCTGGTGTCCTACATCACTACTGCAATAGTCCCATGGTCTATAAGGGTTGTACAAGCTCATAAAAGTGAAAACAAAGAATCCTACCGCCCGGTTTAACAAGAAAAAGACTCAAAGTTTTGCCCAGATCAGCACAACAAAAAGCAGCAGCAGCAGGGTTGACACAGAAGAAACTTGTTCACAACAGACAAGCACCAGACTACATCCACACATGCAGTGCAGCAGGACCTGAAATGTCAACAGCAGGGTTTCCAAGTCAAAACTACTTCATGTCAGCTGGAGCTAAACACACTCTAATGATGCTGGCAGAGCACACACACCTCTCTGTCAATCCTGGGTTGTAAAAGAAAGTCTTAAACCAATAACCAAAGTGTTAAGTTAGAAGCTTTGGCCAATATGCAGTAAAATGAATCAAACAAATAAATCCTAACACAAATGAGCTCCTCTGACTCTGTAAACAAAAACTGAGCAGCTGTACTGCTCCCCATCTTGGAGGATTAATGTTCGCCAGTCACTAAAAAACACTGGCAAATTGACATTTTATTCATTAAATAGGCATATAGTAAATATTCAGTAATTCATTCTTTTTTTACGCTCATTACGCTGAATTAAAAGCAGCGCTAATGCAGCGTGCAAAGCCAACTAACATGACAGGAAACTATTTACTTGCACGCCACCCAATTAGCTGAAGAAATCATCCATGCTTAATGTTTCAGAAACTTCCTACAACTCCATCGATCTATACCCGCTCTTGCACGTCATATTTGTCGACCTGATGATCTGTGTGCACTACCTGCCCATTATTCATTCAAGCAGGACTGTGTTTGTCTACTGATGATATCTCTATGTAGCCCTGCTGTGTCCATCTCAAGCTCTGTAGCATTACTCCTTTGCTCCATTTTCTTTTTCTTTCGTCTTCCTCCCAGTTTCCAATTTCTAGCACGTTAAGTGTGCCTAAAAATCTATCTTTTCAGTGGGGCTGGTTAGATGGCGGGTCGTGTGACCAGGAAGAGGAACAACGACATACCTGGGCAATGTTCAGAGTCTAGAGAGCGCATGGCAGAGAGACAAACAAACACAACCAGAGGACAAAAGAGAGAGAAAGGGGAAAGAAACAAGGAAAGAAAGAGAAACAAATAAGAGAGGGAGGGAAAAAAGGAGAGACAGAGAGAGAAAGTGGTGACTAAGGAGCTACAGTAGGTTGTTCACTGTCAGCTCAGCACAGTTGGCATTAGCTCAGCCAATTCAGGCATAAAAACCAGATTCTGGGTTATTTGTTTATGGTTCAAATCTTTAACAAAAAATCCACTTTGTGTTTGCAACAAGCTTTTATGACACAGGGATGGCTGCACTCATATGAGCTGGGCTGAGCTGAAACTGCATGAACCCAACAGGGAATACTGACATCAGTGCATTATGGGTCAAGCTCACAGCATTGCATTACATGGCCTTTTACAGCTGTGTTACAAGGATTACCAGGGAAACAAGGGCGAAGGCAGGTGTCAAGGGAAAAGGAATCACAAAGGATGAGAAGAGAAAAAGAAAACAGATGGAAACAAGAAAAAAAGAAAACAAAAATAATCAGAGATACAAAAGAAAAATGATGAAGAACTGGAGGTTTAAAAAAAAAAAAAAAAAGGGAGGAGCAGGTAATGGAGACAGAAAGGAGACACTGATATGTCCAGGGATAGGAGGGGGTGAGATCAGGTGGAGGGGCTTGTGTGGAAGCACGGGAACAGAAGAGGAAGCTGTTTTACCTGTTTGTTGAGTCCTAACATGTTGCACACCATCTCTCTGGAGTATGGCTGCTCTAGCACGTAGCGGAGTAAGCCCGTCTGCGGCTCAAACAGATCCTACACAGCAAGATGAGAACCAGGACACTTTTGTGAATGTGTAAAAGCATGTGAGGCGTACACAAGGCACATCTGGAAAACATGTAGACGATGTAACCTTGTCAAACGGCAGCATGCCCCTCAGGGGGAAGCGGAGAGTTGTGGGGTCTAATTTCCAGGAGTTACAGATGGCTCCGCTGTTATTCACTACTGGTAAGAGACTACATCGTCCTGCGGGCACACACATTTACACAAGATATGACCTGGGATCAGTGACAACAGAGGGTTTTCAGGCATGAAATGAAAAAGTGTTGCACATTATCTCTCAAAATAGTTTGCAAAATTCACCCACAAATTTTCCCGCAATTCACATAAAAACCCACCAAAAAGTCCTGAAAACATTCAGCCAACATATGAATATTAATAAGCCTTCTCTGTTTCTTTTTTCTTGGATTTTACTAAATGGTCTGGGGACTCATCATTAAAATGAAATTGGCTATATAAGAGATAAATTCACTTTAAAAACAACCCTACATGCTCTACGGAGGAAGCTCGAATGTTGTTGCATAACTAATAGGTTTCAAGTCAAAACTGTAGAAGTATATTAGGAAGTTGATTTTACTGGTTATTTCAGTAAAACTTCTTTTTTGTTTGTTTTCACACATTAGTTTATAGACTCAATATTAAAATTAAAGGGTGAACTGTTAAACACTAAATTAAGATTTCACAAGGAGAATTATACTGTGTCTCTAATACTTTTACATAATTTTCCCCAAAAAATCTATTTCAAACATTTAAGTGGATACTTTACTTTTGTGACAGTAACCTTCATTTCTCTTGACATTTCTCTTATTCCATCAAATGTTGCTGTTTTTGAGATGCTTTTGTGTGGCAACCTTTGCGCAGAGAGTCTGTAGACATCAGCTGATGACTGTCTCCATGGACAGTAATATAGTGATACTGACTATTAAAAAACTGCCATGTAAACACCATTTTAAGATCGCCTTAACTTGAAAGAGGCCATACAAACAGTTAAACTATGTCAACTTTTTCATCTTTGTCACATTCTCTGTTGGAAGAAAATTAAGCTGTATTGTAATGACGACTTTTTCTGCCTGACTGTTGCAGCATGTTTTTATCATGTTTTATGTTTTTAGATATCCAATAATCAGAATGTGGCTTATATTCGGAGTATTGCTGTGCAGGTAAACGCAGCCAATGAAAGCATGCAGGTGTGAGAACAATAAAGTGCGTTGCGTCTGTGTACATGGCTCTTATATATTTCGGCTCTATCAACATGACAAAGACTTCTCATAAAATGTGCCCATGTGTCAAATTTATGTGGGGTTGTGTTAAAGCGTGGGCCTGTTTATTTGTGGCTTATAAAGTAACCGCTGCTAGACAATTTGGTAAACAAGCTTTTACACATCTGATTTATAGATTTACTCTGGAAACTGGCCCAGCCTGCCTCTTACTTCCTGCAGGTGTTTAAACACCGCCCGCCCAACCTCATTTTCAAACAAGCTGGGGAATAAAAGTCTGAATGCTTTGTATGCGAAACACAAGTAAAAATAACAGCTCGGTCCACTTCTAAATTTGATGTGGACCCCAGGGATTCCTCTGAACGTTCTCTCTGCCTTTTACTTAACCAGAGCCCGAAATAAGGCCCGCTCAATGCTAACGGATCAGAACCACCCTTTGGCTGAAGAAATTATTTCGCCTCCGTCTGGGCGCAGGTACATGCAGCCAAAATGCAGGATAAACCGATTTAGGGATTCTTTTTATCCCTGCTGCCATTGCCCTATTAAATAAGTGAACCTATTATTATTGCCCCCCCTTTTTTTTTTAGATATTTATTTATTAATTTACTCATGGTTTTTTTATGTGTATAAGTGTGATTAGTGTCTATTGTTGTTTATACTGCTTGCTGCACAACAAATTACCCCAAGGGGGAAATAAAGATTTCTTGAGTCTTGACCCTCAAATTGAATCATGTCATATTTACCCTTTACAAATGTGCAGAAATTGAACAGATTTTATTAATCAGTTATTCTGTATTAATATTGTGTGTCTTTATAGTTTTCATGAATGTTCAGGAGATTTGGATCTTTGATGTTGGCTGAATTGATGCACTTAAGAAAAAAAAATCGGCTATTGAACGCTTCAGCATGAAAACCAGAATATTATAACTAAATAAACATAGAAAAGCAAAAAACTTGCCATAATCTGTTATTGTATCTTGTAACTTTTTAGTCTTTGTGAGTTTGCATGTCTTACCACATATGGAGTTGATTCTAGCTGTTGGTCTGAAACTGTCCACAAAATCTGATATCAAACTGCCCAAAAGCTACAAATGAGAGAGAAATACAGACATAGATGTTTAAACTTTGACGAAAGACATCATAAGAGAAAGAATGTTAGATACAGAGTTACAAAGTCATACATACATATGTGCAGACAGACAGACGGACATACATACCCAGTGTGCGAGTTGTCCCTCTGGATACAGCTTTCGGATTTCTGTGACAGCAAAGTAAGCTGGCAGGAGGCAAGCATTCCTGTCCAGGATATATTCCACCACCTGACACACAAAACCATACATATAAATAAAAAAAACTCACAGATCCTGTGTTTTTATAGTAAAGCACCCAAAGCCCATGTCCAAGTTATAAAACTTGGAGTGAATGAATTTAGTATGCAAATGTAGAACGTTGAGTACCTCTCGGGCAGCCAGAAGCTGCTGCACTATAGCTGAGCTGACAACGGTGGGGATGGTTTGTATTTTATCCAGAACGGCTTTCAGTAAATCACGAACACCCTGAGAGACAGTTTAAAAGACAAGTGGTAATTCAAGACTTCAGTTTCAGCAAATATTCCTCTACAAATCCTAAAATGCAGACAATTATGCCAGTTCTGATACCAAATAAAAGCAAACAACCTGGATACACTTTTGAGGTTACACTTATAATACTCATTTATATATGTATAAAACAAGGCCAATGTACTCGTACGTAGCAGAAGATTTGGATAAAGTACTAATAACAGCAACTGCCTTTACTACATGACCAGTGATAACCAAACCGCACAGATTACAAAATAAGACTTTGCTGGAGCCTTTTTTGTTTTTTTCATTGAATTTATGTAAAAACTTTTAGCTGCGGGTGCATCTGTGTGTTAGAGACCTTGTAGTCCACCCCTCCAATGATTTTACGGATGAGTTTGAAAGTTAAGGCCCACAGTTGAGTCCTTTCCCACTCCAAACTGTCTGAGCTTATTAAGGCAACACACACCATCCTAAAATCAAGACAGATTAAGCAGAAGGATGATTAAGACCAATGAACGACATAAAAATGATAAAATCTGTGTGCATCAGCTTTAAAATAGTGAGTGAAAATGCATTTAATGCACCTTACTGAAACACATATATTAACAATTAAGTTATGCATAACATAAACAGATAAACTAATCATTTATCTTTATTACAGGGTAAGAGCTGCCAGAAGTTATCAATTTAATGTATGAAAGCCCTGATGAGTAGGTGTGTGCACCTTGGCGGTAGCAGGCTGGTCTCCACGGCCATTGCAAGACAATCATACAGGAAGGAGATCCTTTTGGGACTGTGCTGACTGTGTATAAATCGCACAATCCACTGAACACACTGCTCATGAGACTCCTGCAGAAAGGCGGCAAGAAAAATGAAAAACATAACCAATTAAGTGGTTGAACAATTTTTTCATCTGTGTGGGTGTAGAAACCTGTGGCAGTGTTCCCCAGTAATGTCTGAAGGCTCCAAGGCAACTGATCAGTTTAGTCCTTTCATCCTCCGGAGTGTCCATGAACATGCTAAAAGTAAAATTCACATTTAAACAGCATTTTTTGTTTAAGCACTTTAGGACCTTTTCTAGCACATTAGTATTTATAAATTGGTATATTGGTGCATTAGGAGCCACCTTACCCTGCAAAGGCCTCTTCTATCAACTCAGTTTTCTATTAAATAGAGAAGAAAATGGGGTTCATTATATAAAGGGACATCAAATCTTTAGAAACACACGAGAAATTTAGCATGTCTAAAATTAGTTATATTGTAAAGGTGTCTTAAAATGATAAATAATAATACTAATAACGACCATTTTTAAAAAATTCAGCTCAAATCAGAGGATTTTGGTAGTTTATGGACAGAAAACAGTCTAAAACCTCGACTAATCGAAGATGTTACCATCAGCGTGCGAAAGTTCACTCATGCATTTACAGTGATCTACTTGGTGTGAGGAATTTATCAAGGTCACCAATCTACAAAACTGTAGAGAGTTCAGAGAGCGAACATCACTTTAATAAAAGGCTAGCATTATCTGAAATGCTAATTCGTGTTAGCCCATCTGTAAATCACTTTGCAAAGATGCAAGTTACCACAACATCCTCAAAGATGCTCTGCAGCTGCGTTTCCATCGAAAGTGCCATGCTTGCAACTTCAGAAGTCTATTTTTTACCCAAACATCACACAAACAACACAGGTTGCCTCTCCAGGAGAGCGCACACAATACTGTCTGCACGCTAAATGCTAACTGCCGCCACTGGACGCGCAGCTGCCAAAATAGTCCGGACGCACACTTGAAGCACAAGACCAATAGTTCCGTTGCTTTTTGTCTTAATAATTTGCAATCTTTCTACCTCCTTGCACTATTAACTCATTATGATATCAAATAAATATGTTGTCTAATTATGCACCATAATGCGTATAGGTGACCTTTTAGGCTCTGTTTTCTCCCTGCTTAATTTTTCAGAGATAGGTGTGGCATTTGTTGGTCATTAGATGTCACAGTGGGGGGAGTTTGCTGTATTGTGATTGTTGTTTGGAGATAGTTGCTATGTCTTGTGAAATCCAAGTGAATATGTGAAAGCAATATAATGCACAAAATTGTGTGATGAAGAGCTGTGCAAATGTCTCTTTAAACTTTAGTGTCTGCATCTTTTGCTGATGTGAAATGTCTTAACTGGATAAAAAATAAATAAATCAGCACCTTGCTTCCTAAAACGGAACACTACAACAAATTCTTATGTTTTTATGGTTGTGCAAAGTAGGATTTAGTATCCCTAGAATTTAATGGAGTTTCTTTTCCCTCTAAATGTATAGGAAACAACGTTTGATAAAAATGAAAGTGTTGTTTATTCTTAATTAATTAATTAATTAATTTATTTATTTATTTATTTATTTATCAATTTATTAATTTATCTTTTTTCTTTATGGCGGAGCAACTTTCAGACAACGGAAATTAAAAACGTCTCCCTGAGCCAAGGGTAATATTACTGACACTACTTCACAAGTGATCGCCATACACCTGCTCAGGTGTTATGTGCACAAACAAGCAAGGTCACATTCCTTCCTCAAACACGGAAACCTGTCGCGTTGCTGTAAATCATTGATGGTCAGAACGCCAGGGACTTTGTAGCGCTCCAGTCTGTTTAATTTCTTTGATTAGGCTGTGCGTGTTATACTTGGAGCGGATTTCATTTTCCTCGCGTTGGGGGGGGGACAAGTCAGGCCACGTAAAGGGGGGCGCCCTGCAGGCCGGCCGGTGGAGGAGCTGGGAAACGTCTGGTTTCTGGTGAAAACATGACCGCTCCATACAGAAATGTGGACTCTGACTAGTTCCATTAACCTTCTGGGTCTCTGCTGCGCAGGTATGACTGTATTATAAGAACATTGGTACGATTGCTTTAATACCCCCTCCTGGGAATATTATACTTTTGAGCTGTTTTTAAGTTATTTAGTTTCCATAAACAACAACTTTAGAAGAGGAAATCGGTTTGTAAGGTAAAAATAAAAATGTCTACAGAAAGACGAGATTCATTAAAGCTTTTAGTGATTTGAATGGAGCAGATCAGATTTAATTGGGATGACTTTTTTTTTTAGTCAAGTGCTTTTCTGTTTATTGAGATTAAGTAGGCTATAAAGGCTGCATTGTAAAAAAATAATGCTAACATTATATGCAAGCAAATTACTGATGGAAGACGTAGCCTCAGATGTTTTTAATACAATATTGTAAAATGACTACATGGCAAGTAAAATTTATATGCAAGAAAATAACTTAAGTCACGTTATGTAAATATATTTAAGAAAAATGCCTTGTAACAGATTATAGGTAAAGTACATACTGCAGAAAAATGACTGAATCTTACAGTATTGTTGCTCACGCGTCACATAGACACTATTTTAGTTGTAGTAGAGCTCAATTTTTATGTCTAGACAGATAGATAGATAGATAGATAGATAGATAGATAGATAGATAGATAGATAGATAGATAGATAGATAGATAGAT
>JBBBVU010000024.1:9848727-9870191 GCA_037177055.1 Atherinosoma microstoma | reverse complement strand
AGATAGATAGATAGATAGATAGATAGATAGATAGATAGATAGATAGATAGATAGATAGATAGATAGATAGATAGTAATACACAAAAAAATTGTGTGATGTAACTGTGGTTGAGATTAAGCTTCAGACATTTGTAAAACACAAACAATAAAAATGAAGCAAGGGCAGAGTTATGTGAAAAATATAATAGTGAAAACTGCATTAGAATTGTATGTGAAGTTGAATATGGTTATGTCAAGGTTTAGGTTTGCATTTAAAGCTCTTTAAAACCCATGTTTTCATCAAAATATGTCCCATAGAGAAAAAGCTTAATTCCCTTTATCTATATATTTTGTGTACTTCTCTTTTAAAACTTTGGTGAATGTGTATTGTTTTTATGCTTTGAATGGGTCACGACGAGGAAATTCAAAGAATCAAATTCCAACCAATTTTATGAGATTCTGTGTTGTGTAAAAGAAGAAAAGAAACTCCGGTGGATTACCGCAACTGGCTTTTGTTTTGTGCTGCAAGCAAGGGGAATTCAATAGCGCTGTAAATAGAAGAGGAAGGGTGAAGCTCAGACAGCCCACTTCCCAGACTGACACAAGGGGAAAACCAGATATTCATGTTTATGTCAATGACAAACCTATGTTTTTGATAAACATCTACTTCATATCTTTCACTGCCATTGATGTCTTCCTCCTCAGTCTCCATTGCTCCACCGAGCCCCAGCAATGTCAGCTTCTCCTCTGTGAATCTAAGGAATGTGCTGCACTGGTTCCCTGGAAATGGCACTCCAGATGACACACACTTTACAGTGGAATATGCCATGTGAGTCAGGACTTTAGAGATTAAATTAAAAAACGTTAATGAATAAAATGTGCTATATTGTGTACCAGAGAAGTAGCTTGGATGCCTGGTTAAGTATGGCAAATATGAAAGGGATTATTTATCAAAAAGTTTAAGAAAAAGGAGAAGTGGGCTCAGAAAGTTCCTTCCTTCAAGGGGAATTGTTATGAGATAAGCATTCTGAATGATAACTCATGTTAGCTCCTTCCATTCTTGGCCGTCTGTGAATGAACTCTGTCTTTCACAGCTATGGGGACAGTATTGAGGGCAGCAAAGGGAGACGGGTGCGCTGGAGGGCTTTGCGGCAGTGCACGGATGTCGTTCGGACCTGGTGCGATCTGACTACTGAGACGTGGGATGTGGAACACGGGTACTATGCACGAGTTCGTGCCACGATCAGGAGATCATCCTCCAAATGGGCTGTGACACAAAGATTTGATCCAAAGTCAGACAGTAAGTAACAAACACCTTCATTATTCTTTCTTGGCTTAATTGGCCAGTTTATGCTTAGAGTTTAAAATTTAGATAATTAAAATATGAAAAAGACAACTTGTTTTTGTCTGCCCCTCTAGCTACTTTTGGCCCCCCACTGGTTTCTTTGGAAATAGAGAATAAAAGCGCCATCATCACTTTAATGGGACCAATGAGATACCCACCCAACAACCACACCCCAGAGCTTTCCATGGCAGCAGTCTATCCCCACATGAGTTACAACCTCTCCATCCACAACACCCACCGCAACCAGATGGTGAGTAAAGTTATAAAGCAGCTTTACGCTTGAACTCCTGGAGCATGAACTTATCTGAGCACCTGTATGTTTGTAGCATCATTTTCCAGTGGTCACCAGTCCGTACAAATACCACCTGTTGGATTACAACACAGAATACTGCTTCTCTGCCAAGTCCAGATTCCTCTCCATGCCAGTGCGATGCCAGGCCTCAGCATGGCACTGCATCACCACACCTCAAGGTACATACCTAGCATACATGTTTTTTGTGAAAGTGAAACTTTAGCTGCCAGATAGACAAACAGAAAGGAATGTGACTGAACATGATACAGAAGCTAAGGAGTGACTGATGTTATGTATGTGTCAAGAAAATGACATTACACAAACTATAACAGGTTCTCTCAGATTTGATTTAATGATTGTTATGTTTTATTCACTCCAAACTTTTCTTCCCCTCCAGACCCCATGATTGAGCAGCTGCAGAAGGTGGTTGTGGGTATTGTTGTTCCATCCTTGTGCATTTGTATAATTATGGTGGTAGGCTACCTTCTCTATAACTATCTCACTGGGAGAGGACATAAGAGCCCGTTCATACTGGTAATGCAAATACTCTCTTATTCAAGTTAAAACTGTTTCAAAAGCTATTGCTCATAAGTTTCAATCCCTTCTCTTTCTAGAATCCACCCTCCTTTCACCCGCCACCTCTCATCCTCCCTCCAGACAATCTCAACTTTTTCCTAATCAGCATCAATAAAGATGAACCAGCATGTGAACCTCCATGCCCTGAGCCCCAGCCACGCATTCCAGTTCCTCCATTCAGCAGCTACTTACTGCAGAGGCCTGAGGCACCCCTACAGCCGGAAGAACCCATGGATGATTTATCTGTTGACTATGGATTTGTGGCTCCTGCTGTTATCAGAGAAGAAGAAAAAGAAGGAGACATGGGGCGTGATGAAGGAGACCATGGGAATAGTCTGATGGGTGAACACCAGAAAAGTGTAGAAAGTGGCACTCGTGTGCAGGAACGCCCGTGCTCACAGGTAAAATCAGCTTTGCCGACTCAACCTCCGGAACAATTACAGTGTCGTCAGGGATCTGTTACAGCTGAGCTCAGTGTCAGGGAGGTGGGTGGAAAACTTTCATGTTTAATCGAAAGCAAAATCCCACAAACTGGCCTCTTTAATGTCCTATCTAACTTACAAATGCGAAAAGATAGAGAAGAGATAGCCGGAAAGATAGATGGAGGTGAGGAGGAAGGAAGTGAGTGTGAGAATGTTGCCTTGCTTTATGCCTCACAGAATGTTGGAAACATGCCCACGTGTCAACCCAACCAGCCTGGTTGCTTATCAGATGATTACGGTCTTCTGGAACCTGCTGCAGCACAACAAACAGAAGCTCATTTTGCTGATGAGGATGAGGAAGGGGGAACTATTTGTATTAACTGGGATCCTGAGACCAGGAAGCTAGTGCTGCCAGAGATGGAGGTGGAGTTGGATGGATTGACACATTCAGAAAGTAGGAGACAAGACAGGATAGCAGGGGAAGATAAGGAGATGTATACAGGCAGGGTTGTGCTGCAGTTGGAAAGTGTGTTTGTCAGGCAAACATCTGAGGAAGAGGCAGAGGCACAGAGGGCGTTGGAAAGAGGAGGGGATGCAGGGTGGGAAGTAGATGATGTTTTGACAGAATGGGGCTTGATTATACCAATAGATGACTAAAAGAACATCATTATTTTACCCCCATTTTTATATATATAAATATATGTGTGTGTGTGTGTGTGTAATACTGCATGGTGGTGTGGTGTCTAGCACCGCAGCCAAGGAGGTTGCTTGTTTCGAGCCTTGGGCGGGGTTCAAACTGGGAGGGGTTGCTGGTTCGAGCTGGGGAGGGATTTGAGCCGTGGCCTTTGCATGTTCTCCCCGTGTATGCGTGGGTTCTCTCCTGGTACTCTGGCTTCCTCCCACTGTCCAAAGACATGCATGATAGGTTAATTGGTCACTAAATTCTCCCTAGGAGTGAATGTGTGTGTGAATGGTTGTTTGACTCTCTGTGTTGGCCCTGCGATGGACTGTCGACCTGTCCAAGGTGTACCTGCCTCTCGCCTGATAATTGCTGGGAATCGGCTCCAAGCCACCCCAGAGCCTGAATTGGATTAAGTGGTACAGAGAAATTAATGTGATTATATCACTTTTAATTCTGATGTTTATCTTGTCAAAGCACTGTTATTAGTATAAATAGTTGGATGAACACTATATGATAAATTCTGAAGGAAGATATAGGTTCACGATACTTTTTAAATTAAATATTTTATGCCCTTATTTTTTAATGTGAGTGTGCTTATCATGTGACACCACAATATATGTCTTTTATCCATGTTTACTTCATATTTAATTTATCAATAGTAGTTGTGGATAGTTTATCAATGATTGTATTGCAGTTGAAACACTTTATACTGCTCTTTATGAGACACTTTGAATAGAGTACTTGTGTTTATGTGTTGTTAGATTTATTTATGTTGTAAAGACATCTATCTGCATTTTAGGTTGGGTTTGTGTATACTATTCTAATGGAAATGCTGATTATCACAGAAAAATAGCCATGCTTTTAAAACAGATTTTATTAACAATGGAATGTAGAGCTCTGAAGCATATGTCTCTTTTGTAAAGTAGGTACATTTTTAATTTCTAATTTTTGGTGTATATTTTTTGTTTCCTCTTCAAACTGTGCAAACATCTTCCTGTCTTCCGTATTAGCAGGAATAACACATTGTCATCTTGTATTTCTGGTGTTGTATGGATTCTTGGTTGTTTTGACTTTCATGTACAAGACATTCGTAAGTGAAGGTATTTTATGGTGTCGCATTCACCAGTTGTTAAACTTTTTTATGTGCCAATGTTTCACCATTTTTCACCACACCTGAAGCCTTATTGAAATGAAGTGTAAATACTTTAACTTGTACTTTATATCCATTTATTGTAATTCAAAAGAATGTTTAAAGTAGGTTTTATTACCATTTTGTATCAGTGAAGGAAAGCACAATGTACTTTTATTAATTTTGTTCCTCTTTATCTGTCTATTACAACACTGTGATGTGGGAAAGATGGTATGAACAGTTATGTATTCCTTGCTGCACAATATCTCTTGGTGTTATCTTAGGATTTTTTTTTAGAGTGAGTCACTGTTGATGGCCTCAAACTGGTAACACTTTCCGTAAGTCACATGAAGTGGAATTATGCTCAACAGGTACCTTGAGTTTCCCATAATAAGACAACTCATGTTGATGGTAAATGTAGTTTTTATCGCTCAAAAATAATTCACACGTTTATTTTTACAGTGTTTTTAATAGATTTTTTGTGCACAACAAAATTGCTTAAAAGAAATAAAATATGTATGTCATAACTCTATTTGTCCCTATTTTTTATTTTTTATTTTTTTACCATTTGCAGCTTTTACATGGGTAGAATCTACTGCTTTAAAATACAGACCAACTCATGTCAGAACTGCACTGTTCATTTTTATTCCTGACACCAGCTTCTACAAAATGAGACAAGAAAGTAGACAGAGACCTCTGCTGGACAAACACAGGAACTCATCATAACATTTATGGAACAAGAACATCTCTTCAGAAGGATTATCAGCAGTTACACAATGCGTCACAAGTAAATAAGCATCTCATCAAGTATTAGTGTAGAGGTATTTCCTGTTGCTGGTTACATTAGCCAAATGAATGGGTAAAATAATGTAATGACAGTCTACAAGCCTTCGTCAGCATGTTTGTCCTTGACTGGCATGTTGCACTTCTTAAAGAACTTTTAAAAAGAGGTATCTATATGTTTAAATATCTAAAATGTCAGTACTTCCATCAGTGACTCAGTTTTTGTTTATAAAGCTTTTTTGTTGTTTTTTGCTAAATGCTAACCAAAGTGCTTTGCAAAGCAAAATAACAAAACCATGTTTGAAAAAATTATTTGTGGATTACAATTCAAACCATTAATAACAGACAGTCACAAAGGGCTGTACATAAAAAGAGTAAATAGATAAGAAAACGAAGTATCATAATTGCCAATAAAAGATTAAATAAGAGACAATAAGATAGGCAGGTAGTTAAAAATACAGATTAGTACTATTCTCAACAAAAACCTTCTTTGACAAGTAAAGTTTTTGACTGTTTTTTGTAGAGTCTACATAATCAACTAGACAAATTTGAAGTGATAGATAGTGTTCTGTATTCTGTGGTCTTTATTCGTGTATGGGTTTTGACTAACAGATTCTGAGCCTGTAATCGAAGACAGCGAGCAGCAGTGTGACTTGTAAAAAGCTGAGATATATAATCTGGGGCCTGGCCATTTAGTCCTCTATGTTAATATAAGAATTTTAAAATGAATCCTAAAAGCTATTGGAAGTCAATGCTAATAACATAGAATAGGGGGTGATGTGATGAGCTAATAATCTATCCGCAGCAATTTCTTTTTTGCTTGGAGGCATGAAAGAGATGATTTGTCCAAGCATGTGAGCAGGGCATTATGATCATCTGAAAGTGATGACACAAACGCATGAACATCTTTTTCAGCTTTGGAGACCGTATGCTGCAATTATGTGAACGAAAAAGGAATGAGACAGAGATTTTATGTGTAAGATAAATCCCAGAAAAGAATCAAATATCATACCAAGATTGTGAAAATAAATCTTAGCAGATGGACTAAAAGGGGCAAGAGTCTGGCTGATATTAGTATATATTTCAGGATGAGCAATAATCATGGTTTCAGTCTTGTTGGTGTTTAAAACAAGATAATTGCTGAAAAGCTAGTCACTCATCTGGGTACAGTGGGCTGGGGTTGGCAGTCTATCCAGTAATGAGGCTTAAAATACATACACAGCTGAATGTCATTGGCATAAAAGTTATAAGAAATGCCAATAAAAAATTGAATGATGTAAGCTAAAAGAAGGAGATCTTGATGTTTAAAATGGCATTGTGATACTTTACCAAGGCAAACCTGTAGCTTGAGTAACTGATTAGTTACATCCACCTGCATAAGATAAATAAAGATAAGTGTCACCTGCATTGCAATGGATGTGTCTGTCATGTTTTCTGGTTATATTGGTCAAAGCAGGCATGTAAAGAGTGAACAGAACTGTTCCCAGTCCAGAACCCTTTGGAATACCATGATTAACTGGGGCAACAGTAAAAAACATGCTATTAATGTGCAAAAACTGTAATCTGTCAGATATTACTTAAACTGCTGCTTAAACAACTATCTAGTCTAAAACATTTATTTTTGTAAAAGTTTAAATTAATCAATGTAAAAAAAAAAAAGGATTTTAGAGATGAAAATAAGTCAGATATTAGTGCAAACTGTGCATTTAAATAAATTGTGTTGAAATTAAATACACACCTAAACACAAAAAGAAATATTTCTTTCGGAGTAAAATGTACAAACCTGCTGCTCTGAGGAAAAGTTTGATGTACAATTGAAAAAATATGTACTTTCAATTCATACATTCATTTTCAATTGAAAAAGAAATGTACATAATTGGTATAGAGTCCACAATAACTTCTGTTGATAATTCTCAACCTTCAGGTGGCGCTCTTTGGTTGAATGGCACTCCCCTCCGTCTCCTCTCATCCAACATGGCGTCGTTCAGGCCGGCTTCAGCTGCGGCTCCCGCATCACTGGGCGGGACTGCGGTGGGTCGGGCTGCCAGTCGTTGGGCACTTCCGGCGGGGTCAGGTTTCCTTCAACTCGGCATTTAAATTGAGCTGCAGGACATCAGCTGCTGACACACTGAGCACTCTACTGTGACAGAAAATAACCCTTAGCGCGAGCTAAAGAGTCTGCTCTTATTTTTGGCTCGAAAAACGGCAGAAATAATTGTCAACGCTGGAGAGGTTTGGGTTGTTTTTTGGGGGGGCAGAAGAGCGGGAGAGGCTGAACAATAACGGGGGTTGCACTGTGACAGCAGCTCGGTGCATCATTTCTGGGAGTCCTCTGCTAGCTTTTGGACGATATTGATTAGCGGTAACGTGATGTTGTGCCTGGGCAGGATGGTATAAGCTTTTCTCGATAGGAGTTTGTTTACTGAAAATAATTGGTAAACAAAAACAAACTAATAGAATTTAGTGTTTTGCTGCTGTGTAGCACAATTGGCCTGGACTTAGGAGGACTAATGGACTCGATGAAAGTGCGTTTGAATGATCAGGTTTGAATTCTGATAAATAGAAATGACCTTTTGATTTATTTTGTTTTCGTTTTTTTTCTTTTAGTTGCAAACATTAGCGCAGCATAAATCTTAAAATAGCATCTTGTTTTGATGTGACATCAGGCATATACGTATTAAAAACAACTGCAGTCACCACCCATTCGGTAAAGCAGGACAGAGACTGATAATTAATTTTCCTGAGTGTTGGGACAAAAAAATAATATATGTATAAATATATTTTTAAGATTTGGAAGATGGATTAAAATTTAGGATAACCTGCTTTCAAAGTTTAGCTTTTTTTTTAAAATATATCTTAAAAAAATAAAAATAAATCCAACCTGCCGAAAAACAGGTTTTAGCTACATAGGTTTAAAAAGTTTAGGCATAAGTTTTTGTCATATAAGAGAATATCTAATTTTTAGTGTTGCTTAAGACAAATATCTCCTTTCCTCAGGAGATAAAGCAAACTTTCAGGTCAATATATCAGAATAAGCTGACAAAAGAGTGCAGCTGATCACTAAGTTGCATTTTTTTAAACCTGTAATTGGCTTAACTTGTTCAACAATAAGCAATCAGCGACAATGTTCAGCTGGCTTGGAACCGATGACAGGAGGAAGAAGGAGCCTGAAGTTTTTCAGACAGTCAGTGATGGACTGAAAAAACTCTACAAAACCAAACTCATGCCCCTGGAGGAAAGCTACAAGTTTCATGAGTTCCACTCTCCAGCCCTGGAGGATGCTGACTTTGACAACAAGCCCATGGTTTTACTGGTGGGACAGTACTCCACTGGAAAGACAAGCTTCATACGGTGAGAAAGCTGCACCTACACTAACATCTTTCATGCAAGTAGCTGCCATAGAAGTGGGAATCACACAAACATAAGGCAAAAGCCACCAGAAAGATAGAGAGGGAGAGGTTGACACACCCAAACTGACTTTACCAGCAGTTTGACAGCAAGAGTGAGGAAGAGGGGTTTCATTACTGCAAATACAATTGGTATAAACCACAAATAGCTTAGAAAGCTGTTCAAAAAGATGAACAAACAATAGCATCAGCCACACTGTGAGCAGCCACACCCCTGTAAGCTTTATAGAGTCCATAAAAAGTTTATTTGACAGATGCAGCAAAACCCCCACATACTTGCATTGGGAGGCACAGCTGTCCTCCCCGATGAGATATTTGCTTTTATATATATATATGGTGTAGAGAATGACAGAGGAATATTACTTGCTTAAAATAGTAGTTTCTCAGCTTGTTTGTTAAATTTCAGAGCAAAACCAATTATGTTTGTTTATTGCTGATGCACAGCTGTTTGTGGTTTGTAGCTCCTGAAGAAACCTTCAGCTGTTAAAGTCACAGACAGCATGGCTGTAATGAAATGTCACACAGAGCTGTGACGCCCTGAGGTGCGGGAAGTCTTGGGGACCCTGTGATCTCTCCAACCCCCTTAATGATTAATTTGAGGGAAAGCATTTTTTTTACCCCCTTTTTACTTAAACTAATAAATCTCCATGTGTTGGTAAATATTATGTTAAATAGCTCTTATCATTACAAAAAATAAATATTTTGGCCCAGTTTTCTTTTTTTTTTTTTGGCAAACATTTAGTTTTGTTGACTTTCACTATGTTTTAGCTGCATTTTGTTGGTTTTTATGTTGGTTGATCTGGGGTTTAAACCGGCTGCAATGTGACTTATTTAATGTTATTTGAACAAGTGGAGCAATTACATAATGTACACAAACAAAGAGGGCACACATGTCCTGTGTAAGCTGAAGCACTATCATTGATCGCTAGTTTGTGCTTTACCTCAACTGCATTGTGTGTGTTCAATTAAAGCACATGACCTGAAGTATCCCTGGAACTGGTGTGTGACAGTGAGAAATATTAGCAGCTGGTTTCCAAGCTGCAGGTCTGCTGTAGACCATCGTTGCACATACACACACTTGCAGAGAACACAGCAGGTAATTAGTGGGTTAAGCCTTTGAAATCCACAGAGAGGATGCTGTTAGCGACTTCCTGCTGTAAGACATCCAGACATCCCTGTTCTCTCATCTTTCTCCTCTAACTATGATTCTCACTGACGCTCTCTTTTACTGTCTCTCACTCCGTTTCAATGATGACAACACCCCCGGTCAGGTGCCTGACCCCACAACAGCAACACTGTAACAGTAAGGTGCAGAATGTACAAACTGCTTAGTAACCCTTGCTCAGAGCTCCTGCGATCTCACTCTTATACTCTATGTAAAAGTTAAAGAAGGGACTTAGTTGCTTATTTTAGTGTTTTTTTTTTTTGTTTTTTTAACCCTGATCTTACCTAAGCTATGAAAGAGTTTAGATTCATGAGGCCATCCGTGTGCATGGCTATGCTGATGGGGAGTAATCTGGCTTCAGTTATTCATAGATCAGCAACCTCAGTTTTGGGCTGAATTTATTGATTTTGTGCTGTTGGCTTCAGAAAGGTTGTCATTAACAGAATAGTTTCCCTTCAAGGTGACTGAGCACATTTCTTTGCAGTGTGAAGTGGTGCTTCCATGTTTTAAACCTCCATAAGATTGACCTTTTCCAGCTGTAGATTTTCAGTTGGATCTTCATGTTGGGCCAAATGGATGAGCTAGCTGACCCATCTATGAGTTGCACATTCATACAGTGTGGTTGCAAACATGCACTCCTGTAGATGGACCGTGCATATGCATTGCGCAACCTCTTTAGAGAGATGAGGGCTCACACTACACAGATATGTGCACAGAGATGGCTCTGCCAGGCACTACTGGCTCTTTTTGCAAGGTAAATGTTTGTCTATAAGAGAACTAGCCTTACATCTGGTCGCAGTTAAAAAAATGTGCACATCCCAACTCGCACTTGAAATATGTGACCCTTTTAACCTTCAATCTTTTCCTTTTAAATGTCTTCTTATGGCATGTTTTGATTGTGTAACTTAACAAAAACACACACTCATCTGTCTTTGCAACATGTGAACTCGGTGAACATCTGAGGATTCAAGTCATCATGCCTGAAATATATGAGATGTTAGTCAGCTGTGTTGCCACAGCAACAGTTATTGCTGTCAAAAGTTAAGAGTTAATCTGTTTAGCAGCAAAACATGCTCACAAAACTCTTTGCCTCCCAATCTCAGTCCTACAGAAAATGTAACAAACCTTCTTCAACTTGGATTGGTTTTCATGTGTTATGCACAAACACACCTTTGGTAGTCTCCTATATTTAATCATATTTCTTAGACTTTTATTAGCCTCTTTGAATTTAAAATGTGTGTTATAAACATGTCGATGAGGGCGCTTTGCTGCATGGTATGCTTTGACCTGATGACTGTTATTTGTTTTAATGTGTTTTGATATTGTTTGGTATTGTGAATTGGGTTTTCCCGTTTTGTGTTCATACTGTCATGTTGGCCAGCCAATGCTCGTAAAAGAGATCATTTAAACTTGAGTAGAACACGGGTTAAATAAAATGGATAAATAAGACGAAAAGAGTCCAAATTCATACCTAGTTGTCCTTATTGTTCGCTCTTTGGTCAAGACTTTGGTAATGTTTGGTTGGATTTAAAGCAAAAATTGTGGTTGATGCAGAATAAGGAATCAAACTTTAATCCTTATTATGTCTTTTTTTATGCAGTTCAACCATTTACATTTCTACTGACAGTACTCATATTGGAATACCTTATATTTTAAGAGATGGAACTTTCCTTCAAATCTTAAAGGAATCATTTGATATCTTGAGAAAAATACTTGTTAATACTACAGTTTGCTGTGTTTGGCCACAGCCAGACGCTGGTTAAATAATGAGTCGCTTAAAGCCTGGAAATACTCCTTACCAGTACCTCTAATAGTTCATTTAGCATATTGGCTTTAAGGCCGCAATCTGTTGACAAATGTTCCTGGAGTTAATCAGCCTCAAGGTTCTAGACAGTCTATTCAGCTTTCTGCAGTCTTAATGGTACGCACATTTTTTTTCTAAGTACACTTAAGTTCTTTAGAGTGGCAGTCAATATCTTAGAAGCATCCAAGAAAAGCTCAGTGATCTCTTGATTAAAAGAAAGATGATCAGAGGGGAAAAGTTCAGTAAAAAAAAAAGAATAAATGGTAGAAATGTCTCAAGCATGCATTCGTACTGAATAACTGTCACTGCAGGAGGAGGAAACAAAAGATTTGTGCTTTACATACTAAATGAAGATGTATGTTAATAAATGACAAAAAAAAAGAGAGAATTTGGGCACAGAATGCAAAATGTATGTTTTCATTTGAAACTATTTGTAAAGCACAGGGGGAAATGTAAAATGTCTTTATCTCTCTACTGAAACAACCCAGTTGTGTATTGTTTATTGTAGAAGTTGGCCAAGTTTTAAAAAAAAAAAAGCAACTTAACTTTTAGGGTGTGAAACTTGATTTAGCTGATGTGAGTCTTCCGTCTCCGTCTGACCCGATCACTGAACTTTCCCTCACAAGGCTTCATGCATGAATCTTCTTGCTTCATGAGGGTTGTGTTAATTCTGCTTATTTTGGAGCAGGTGGATGGCAGCTGTCGAGGCTGTGATTTCAAATTCCCCTTAATCTTTGTCCCAGCAGCATCGAATTTAAGGCAGACCTGTTTTTCCAAATCATTCTTAATTGGGTCTCACCATCCAGAATGATTTCTTTTTAACAGAATAGATGAAGCACAATTTAAATTAGAAAACTCACATGTAAAGTTGCATACATTCACCTTTATATGCTGCTGCCCATAGATGAATGGAACTGTTTACTGTTATGATCAGACAAAGTATGATCTTCATACATGTTTTACCTCCTTAAGGTTTAATAAAGCCTCATTACGTCACACACTATTGTTCATTGTCTCCGGTAACAGCTTCTTGGAAGATTATTCTCAGATACCAACAGGGATTTATGTACAGTTGATTTAAATTACATGGTGTCATCTCTTATCTTATCATGTTTTGTTTTTCTTATCTCTGCATTTCCTACTATCTCACCTACAGATACCTGTTGGAACAGGATTTTCCTGGAATGCGGATCGGCCCTGAGCCCACCACGGATTCTTTCATTGCAGTGATGCACGGTGACACAGAAGGGGTCATCCCCGGCAATGCTTTGGTGGTTGATCCCAAGAAGCCCTTCAGGAAGCTGAATGCATTTGGAAATGCATTCCTCAACAGGTAGAGACTTAGAGAACCCCAAAACATACAAAAATTTGGAGAAAGCTGATTGAAAGGCACTTATGGCGGATGTCCTTGGACATCTTTTGGAGGTGTGTGTACAGTGCGGACTAAATTGTATACCGGTGTGAAGAATGCAAACCAAAAGGGACAGACTTAGGAGGACAGGGGAGAAGAAAGAGCAAAGAGAGTACTAGTGAGAATCCACACCAGCACTCCACATTCCTGTGTGATTGAATTTCCCTCTGTTCACTGGTCAGGCTTTTCTCTGTAAATGGCTGGCTGTGAGAGTGTGTGTGTGTGTGTGTGTGGCAGTGAGCGAGCTAGACAGCCAGTCATCTTTGCACTGTCACCCTTCTGGAAAAACCAAACGGCCTCAAACTCTTTGCTCTTGCAGGAGAGTCCTCGCTGCGAGGTTCCTTCAGTGCTGAAAGGAGACAGAAGATATGCTGGCTGTCAGTGGGAGGGGGGGGGGGTCACAGCAAGAAGGACCGCTAACCTGTTCATATTTATTCAGCTGGAGAAACACATGAAGGGCAGCGGAGTTAGAGGAGAAAGAGGGGAGAGGGTACAGGGTAGAGGTCTGGTGTGGGATGATGTTTGTTGTTAAAACATTTTAACACTTCTGTCCATGACAGTTTCTATCTCTCTTCTCTTCTGTCTGCGTGTGTGTGTGTGTCTTTGTAGGTTTGTGTGTGCCCAGCTTCCCAACCCTGTACTGGAAAGCATCAGTGTGATTGACACGCCAGGGATTCTGTCTGGAGAGAAACAGAGAATAAGTCGAGGTAAAACACATACCCGTGACTCGCACACTTTTATTTTCCTCTGTTTGTGCTGGTACGTGTCAGTGTTAGTTCAATAGAGCCATTCAGCTGCAGCCCCTCAGTTCCACTGAACTCTGAAATACAATGTCAGCATTTCCCTTGGACATTTGCGTGTGTGTGTCTGTGTGTGTTTATTTTAGCTTTTCCCAACCGGAGGATTATGCTTCATTCATTTCAAAGAGCAGGAAGCAGTGACAAAAAGATGAGCTTGAATCAGCTCTCTGAACACACACGCGCACACAGCTTGATTTGACCAAATCAAAAACATGGAAAACACAGCGATTGGGTGCTTTTGTCCTAATATGAGCTCTTCATGAAATGTCAACAAACAGAGATTCAGATGAAAAGGGATCAGCCATTGTGTCTGTAGCTAAATGGTTTTATTAGGGCTGGGTTAAAAAAAATTCATTGAATTGATTCAAATTTAATTAATCCAATATCAATACTTCAAACTTGGAGATCAATTTTTTTTTATAGTTTCCTTGCCTGTGACAACAGTGACCCTATTCTTGCTGAGTTACGGATGCTCGGCAAGATCATAGCATATATACACAATTGTGGTTATAAATCCGATAATGGACTGGTAAATGTAGACAATCTTTTGAGTATAACATTTCAGAACTGCACATAGACCAGTCATATTAGACAATAACAATTATCTGATTACTGCCAGATATCTGATTTTGATGGTCATGTAAACCATAAACAGTGTTTATGATAATATTGGTGTCGTTACATAAATATCTGAATGAATCCAAATCTAATCAGATTTAATGGAATCGAGTCAGGCTGTTGTGAATCGAATCAGTTCAGGAAATTAGTGGTGATACCCAGCCCTTGGTTACATGGTCACAAATGCAACTCTGACTGTGTTGTATGTCATACCTCCTACTATCGCTCCGTGCTTCCTGTCTTCATATTTACTGTTGACTCTCCAGTAAGGTCACAAATGTCTTAATTATCAAGAAAAACAGAAGGAGTTCCATGTGTTTTAGATTTAGAGGTTACACTGTTTTCTTAGTCGCTGTTGACCACAAGAACCATAAAACCATTTAAGGGACCAAATACATTTTACTGTATTTACATGACAGAGTCTTGCAGTGGTGAGACCACAACAAGTTTTTATAGCCGTACTGGGTGTAGTGACAAAAACAGAGGACATAAAAATCTTTAGGTTTTTTTTAATTTTATTTTTTTTAACAGCTTTACTTGTCATCTGCTTTACGTTCTTCAGCACATTGGAAGGTCCAAGACACTGTTTGCTGACAACAAAAGAGCGTGCACCACTGTGCAACAATCTCCTATGAATAAAATTATTTAAATTTGAATGATGGCAAAAAAAAAGCATCGCATGATTAATATTGGGAGCACATTTTACGATTAGATGAGACCAAAATAAACTCACTTGGATCAAACGAGATCCAGCATGTTTCACATGAAACTCACCAGATCAGCACCAATGATCTTAACAGCATGGAGGTGGGAGTGTGATGATATGGGTCTGGCTGAGTGCAAAACAAATGGCTAGATTAATAATTTACCAAAATCCTGACTGCCAAGAGGACTCAATCTTCAGTCATTTGAAAAATGATTCCAGCATCTTGATGATTAAAAATACACACTGTCAAAATCTCATAAGAGTTACTAAAGAGGAAATAAGTAAAAAGTTGGACCTGGGCCAATATGTAGCCTTGGTGGTATTCTGTAGAGAAAGGTAGTGCATCACAAGCGTTCCAGCAACTAGCAGCTGAGAAGACTTTTACTCTCTGGTTTCATGATGTAAAACAGACTCTTTACTACTTTATATTGCTATTCCCAGAGCACCATGTATTTGTTTGTTAAATGATTATTCGGATCTTTGTCTTGGTATAATTCAGCAGAAAATTATGATGACAGGTTTTAGAGATTCCAAACATTAATGGCTCAAGCCTCAACAAATGCTTGAGACTCTCTGGATAATGTATCTGGATTACGTAGTTGATATGGAATTCCATACTGCCAGGCCGAATATGGCTAAGGAGTCTACTTTGGAAATGTGGGAGTCATTCCTCTGGGGTTGAAGACCTCTGGAAACCCACTGTGTAATGAGTTACTCTATTTTTTAGGTTATGTGAGATTTATGATTCTCTGTTGCACACTCATTTGTGTTATTCTTCACCTTGTCCCCAACAATGTTCTTGGGAAAAAATGAAAAAAATATTTACTGAAATTTGTCCCATAATTGTATCCTAAATGCTGAAGATTAAATCTGTCTCATAGACTCTGTTTACACTAAAAACATTGATGTTTTCACTGATCATTGCTGATCATCCCTTACAACAAAGCTCAGCCCATTCAAGGGCTAACACGGAGAATATCTGACTTATTTTTAATCATATCTTTTCGCTGTATTCTATACAAACGGACACGTAGAGCAGAGATCTCAGCTGTGGTGTAAACTAGAATGAAGACACAACAAAATCAAAAGGAGAAACTTTCCCACAGGCTGATATGTGGCTGGCATGGCTGGCATTCCTAAAACTATATGGTGGCATCGCCATACCAACCACCACCATTGACAAAAGAGCTTAAATACTTAACGAAGGTCATGATTTACTACTTTTTTTGTTTACCTCTTTACATGTCTTCCAAAGATGGGCTATTTGTCTTCTTTGTGTTACTTTCTAACTATTTCTTTATTCCCTGTTGTAAAAAGAAAACCTCAACTCTCACTGCCTTGGTTTCTTTCACCAAAGCACAACCTAATTGACTCTTGATATTTGTAATATAGACCAGTTTCATAGTGTATCAGCGACTGTATCGATCAGTTAAAGATAAATAACTGAGTTATGCTGTGAAAGTGCTTTATAGAGTAATTTTTGCTTATTCGAGCAGCTCCTGCAGTATAAATGTATTTGTGGTTAGACTGTAGAGTTATCTGGAGTCAGGAGGTTGTCAATTTCTTTTATTTCATTGATTAAGACAGAACAAATCTACATAATGCACCAATAAATCATAATAAATGTGACTTAAATCTGCATCGTAATTGTTCATACTCCTGTTTTTTAATGATGTTCATCCTGTATTCCAAACTCTTGGCAGTATTTGCTCCTTCACAACAGTTTAATGAAATTCATGAGCTACTCTTATGCAGCAAAGCCCTGGTCAGCGAGTTCAGTACATTACTTCATAGTATGGGTGGGTCTGCTTGGATCTGGATGGATTTTCTTCAAAATTTAAATGCGGAAAGTTGTTTATCATTAGTGTTTTTTTGTCTCCACTCCTCTGGTTGAGAAATAACTGTGAATACTTGGTTTGTGAATACCAAACAATTGTTTATAGATCATGTTTATGTGTGGAAGTGTCTCAGTTGAAATATACACACATGCACACATCTGCACTGGTTTAATGTCTTTTTTTGTTATCCATTGTATAACTAAATAACTTCATGCAAACACACGTGCACACACATTAAACTGGCTAGCCTCAACCTCCAGCACAGCTGTGTTTGCTTTGTGTGTCTGCTCATTTTTCCTCTTTTCATCCGAATGCATCTGTTTGTTTACTCCCCCTTATTTACATGCATAAACATGTCGATTGCATTTACATCTGTACGTTATGTTGCGTTCTTTTCAATTTTTTGTTTCCCGGTGTTGCATCGTTTTATCATTGTATGCATTTATTTGTGTTTGTGTGTATGTGTCCAGATGAGACGTTTTCAGGCTATAGCTGCCTACATAGATGTCCTTATGGAGGTATTGTAGAAAACACATCTGGGTATCAACCAGCTGCAAAAAGACTTGAAAAAACATTGATATCTTGATTTTGAAGTATTTATGGGTTGTTACATGTTCTTCACCAGTCTTGTCACATGGCTTTGTGGTATATAAAAAAAGTTCTTGTTTGCCTTCTGTTTCCTATTTAAGTTTAAGCTTAAGTAGCTGTAGTGTTTTTTTTTTTTTTAGTCGGACTTAGTTCAGCATCATTTCCAGGCACAATATCAGCTTTGTATGGCAACTGAGAAGGGTAATCTCAGCCAAATTGGGTGCTTATATCAACTGACTTTCATCTTTACCCCCCCCAATCCACCATGTGTCTATTTTGTTAGTTTTATAAGACAAATAGTAAGATTATTTGGTTTTGGCATTGTGCAGTATAAGATCCCCCCCCCCACAACATGTGAAAAGTTCATAGGGTGAAGAACAATTTCGCTTTGCTTTCAAAATATCAAGATATCTGCTGTAAATGTTTAATTAACACCCTGCAGTTTTCTCATGCAGCAATGCAGCAACGGCTTCTTTCAGCCGTAATTCTGCTGAACCTGAAGACTAAGCTAAAGCCGGTTTCTATGTTTTGCATACTTCTTGCTACGACTGCCAACGAGGAACTCAATATTAGTTAAGATAATGACCGTTTGTTTGTAGAGCCCTTGAAGCATTGCAGCAACATTTCCCTCTAACATAAGTTTGTTAAACATTCATAATCACTGATGATTATAAACTACTCCTTTATTTAAAGGAGCAGCAGTGCAGCAAGTATGTGAAAAAGAGGATTTTTGTCATGGCTATGTGTTCAAAATGAGTGACAGCAAAACCATTCAAGTCTTTTATAAACATAACTTTAAAAATCCTGGTTTTGCATGAAGCAAACACTTAATACCAGCTGACAGAATGCCCTCTGGTTGTTATCCGTTGATGGTGGTTAATAGTGTAACTCACCAACTCTGTCTCTGCTATATGTCCTTCAGTGTTGATTGGACATTTCGGCTCACTAATCCTCTGTACTGCCCTTTTGTTCTTTGTTCTCTTCTCATATCCTTTGGAATTCCTCCAGGTAAGCGTGAGTTTTGTCCTTGAGTGGGATAAAAAGTCAAAGGAGCCAGTGGTGTGCTGTCCTGAAAACACTGATTCATTTATTATTGGAGATGTTGACTCATTTGAGCCTTAATAATTCCCCCTCTCTCCCTACACTTCTCATTAATTTTGGAAAACATATTTTTAAAAACTGGAGTCCCTTTGTTTGGGCTTTCCTCCTCATTATTTAGGCCACTTTGTGTAACTGTGGCAGCTCAGTCTTCATGAGTAAACACATTCTTTTCTATCAGCATGTTGCAATATGGACTTCATCCCCGCTGCCTCCTCCGTGACCTGCAGTCACTGTAATGGTGTTCTCTGGGAATATTGCTGCATCACTACTTAAAGTTAACCTTCTTTATATATCCATCCATTTTCCATAGCCATATAATCCTACTCCGGGTGGCATGGAGGGCTGGACTTTAACCCAGCTGCCACCAGCCAAGAGGCAGAGTGTCACCTGGACAGACTGAAAGATCAATATAGGACCCTCCTTTTTTTATCTCATGCATTCTTTTGACTGGATAACCATGGATTCTATACATCACTAGTTTGATTTCTTATTTCTGTCCTTCCCTCCATTCCTTCCTCTCCTCCTCTCAGGCTACGACTTTGCAGCTGTCCTGGAGTGGTTTGCAGAGCGAGTGGACAGGATCATATTACTGTTTGACGCCCACAAGCTGGACATCTCTGACGAGTTCTCAGAGGTGATAAAGGCCCTGAAGAACCATGAAGATAAGATCAGGTAATGTAAGATTCCCCTTTTCCGGTTAAAGCAACATGATTAAGACATCAATACTTGTTGTGCTGTGTTCACTGGTGTTTTGAAATTCCCATGATGTTAACATGAAGAGCTAGTTTGGACTTTCCTCTGCTGTTTTTCTCAGAGTTGTGCTGAACAAGGCAGACCAAATAGAGACCCAACAGTTGATGAGAGTGTACGGTGCCTTGATGTGGTCACTGGGGAAAATAGTCAACACCCCTGAGGTACAGTGAAGCCAAGACACAGATGGACATATTTGGGACTTATTGTTGATAACCTTATACTTTGATTTTTGTGTAATATATTCTTAGATTTCTTGCATTCAGCATCCAATTAAGAATGATTGTCTCTCTTACAGGTGATCCGTGTCTATATCGGCTCATTTTGGTCCCACCCGTTGTTGATTCCTGACAACAGGAAGCTGTTTGAGGCAGAGGAGCAGGACTTATTTAAGGATATTCAGTCCCTACCGAGAAATGCGGCGCTTAGAAAACTCAACGATCTGATCAAGAGGGCAAGACTTGCCAAGGTGAGGTCGACGGATGAGATGGAGATTGTGGAAGTGTCATCTTAATGTTACTTAATGTTAAGATTTTAAAGCGCTAATGTGAGGATGTTCTGCTGACATGTTTAAATGAAAGCATCGTGCGTGTTTCCTATTTATTCTTCCCATCACTGGTACAGCTGTTAGCCTTGACAGCAAAACCTTATCACTGTCACAGAACCAATAGAGCCAGACAAATGTCGCAATCCTACTCTGAGGGAATTATTTCCCACTTCCCCTCTGGACAGGAAGTCAGGTAGGGGTGGCGACAGCCCGCCTGCTGTTGAGGAAACATTGAGGATACACATGTGTGCACACACTCAAACACAAACAGATTTATCCTTCTCTGAGTTGATAGAAGTTTTCCTGTTTGACAGATGATAGGGTGTGTGTGTATGTGAGACTGTGTTTCAAGGACACAGGGTGGACCAGGGGGATACACATGCATCAACATAGCAACAAAACAAATACAAGTCTTTCCATAATTTTTGCTTTGTTGGGCTTGTTTGGGTTTTTTAATTCTATAACATATTTCAACAATAACTTTTACTAATATCAACAGACAAAGGAGAGCACAGATATAGTATAAAAGACATCTGCACAATAACTAGAGTAAAATATTAAAAACTGAATTAGTGAATGATGGTGTTAAGTGTACCAAACGCTCAATGATTACAAAAGCAAGATGCATAGGATGTTAGATTTTGCTTATTTGTCACAAAGTCAAAAACATAACAATAAAATCAATTACTATTTCTTATACTTATACATTATACTTCATATTAATGACTGTTGTTCAACATCTATTTTATTCATATTAATTTTCCAAATGTAGCACCTCCACCAAAAGCTGTGCCTTGATGTGTTGTATTTATTTTCCCAGTGCCTCCATCCGTACCATTCTTGTGAGCTAGGTGTCTTAAGATTGCCTGATGTTCACCCATTTCAGTTTTCTGGACATAAGAAAAAGTTTATACAATAATCCAGGCATTTAAAATTAGGCAAGTTTATTTGTATAGCACGTTTCCTGTACAATACAATTCAAAAGTGCTTTACCTAAAACATTAAAAGCATTACACATGCAAAGAAAGCATGTGCAGTAAAAGTAGTAAAAGGCATAAAAAATTAGCAAAAATCACAATAAAATCATAAAAACATGAAAAAAATAAAAAATCATAAATTAAATTGATTAAAGGCAAGACAAGTTAAAAGATACCAAAGATACATCGGCTAATAAGCTTCAGTTCTCCTTTTCATGTTTGAATAAAAAAAAAAAATTATAATCTTGAACTGATTATTTAATAAAACTATGCAACATAATAAATAAATCTGAACAGAAGAGCTGTAAGTCCTTAACATTTTAAAGAGGACAATTTTTAAAGCTTTACAAAGAAGAGTTATGAAGAATACTTTTCATCGTAGAGATACACATGTTGCTGATCTTCTCTTGTCTCGGACTTCTTAACACACATTTCCTGCTCCCGCATTCGAGTAAATGACCACTTGCAAAGACATGCAGCCTTCAGTTCAGGCCCAAATACCTGAAGTTTAAAGAGACCTTCTTGAATTTTCTCTTTGAAGTTG
>JBBBVU010000024.1:9826004-9848627 GCA_037177055.1 Atherinosoma microstoma | reverse complement strand
GAAATTAAATTGATTAAAGGCAAGACAAGTTAAAAGATACCAAAGATACATCGGCTAAGAAGCTTCAGGTCTCCTTTTCATGTTTGAATAAAAGAAAAAAATCATAATCTTGAACTGATTATTTAATAAAACTATGCAACATAATAAATAAATCTGAACAGAAGAGCTGCAAGTCCATAACAATTTAAAGAGGACAATTTTTAAAGCTTTATAAAGAAGAGTTATGAAGAATACTTTTCATTGTAGAGATACACATGTTGCTGATCTTCTCTTGTCTCAGACTTCTTAACACACATTTCCTGCTCCCGCATTCGAGTAAACTTAAACGACCACTTGTAAAGACATGCAGCCTTCAGTTCAGGCCCAAATACCTGAAGTTTAAAGAGACCTTCTTGAATTTTCTCTTTGAAGTTGATGACTCCATGCATGCCTTTTACTCACCATTTACAGGTCCATGCCTATATCATCAGCTCTCTGAAGAAAGAGATGCCGTCGGTGTTCGGGAAGGAGAACAAAAAGAAAGAGCTGATTGCCAGTCTAGGAGATATTTACAAACGCATTGAAAGAGAACATCAGATATCACCTGGAGATTTTCCTAATCTGAAGAAGATGCAGGTAAACAAGAAAGACCAAAGATATTTAGATTCAGAGACAAAGTTTAGATTATAAAATAAACTTTTTTCTTTGTCTTCTAGGATCAACTCCAAGGTCAAGATCTCACCAGGTTCCAGCCTCTAAAACCCAAACTCTTGGAGGCAGTGGATGACATGCTAGCCCATGACATCGCTGGCTTAATGGTGCTGGTTCGCCAAGAGGAAACCCAGCGACCAAACCCAGTGGTGAAGGGCGGCGCGTTCGATGGCACATTGAACGGGCCATTCGGACACGGGTACGGCGAAGGAGCCGGGGAGGGCATCGACGAGGCCGAGTGGGTCGTCGCACGCGACAAACCTGCTTACGATGAGATTTTCTACACGTTGTCTCCCGTCAATGGAAAAGTGACGGGAGCCAATGCGAAGAGGGAGATGGTGAAGTCAAAACTGCCCAACACAGTGCTGGGAAAGATCTGGAAGCTGGCAGACATCGATAAGGATGGGATGCTGGATGATGAGGAGTTTGCCTTGGCCAACCACCTGATTAAGGTGAAACTGGAGGGACACGAACTGCCGTCAGACCTGCCTGCACACCTTGTGCCTCCTACCAAGAGGAAAATCCCTGAATAAATGTAATATTAGCTCATCACCTGCCCCTAAAACCTGTAAGTAGCCCCGCCCTCATCCCTTAGAAAAACTAACTGGAAATGATTCAAACAAAATTAGATAATTCCCCCTCTCATGACATGCTAATTCTGTCATCCACATATCTGTTAAAGCAAAAGCGGCAGAAAAATGACAGTCTATTAAAAACTAATAAATTCTGAGTGACTTTCAGCACACTGGCTGGAAACCTTGTGGATTAAAATTTGCCACGTAATTAGCCCTTAGGATGGTGTTTCAAGTAGCATGAAAAAGGTATTAATAGATCTTCAGGCGATTATTCTCCAAAGCAGCTGGTGTTTTCAGACCAGATGTAAAAAGTAGGACATTTTAAAGAGCTAAGAGAAGTGGTTAGAAAATAAATTAAAAACACACACACACTGGAATACAGACAATAGAAGTTGATCTAAACTACGTAATGTGAACTCAATCATGAGAAGAAAGGGAGAAAAAATGCTCATCCTTGTTAATGCATGTCGACTTTATGAATAAACCCAAACTGAGCTGCAGTGTTTCAGGTCCCGTCTTATCTTTTGCCTCCTGGAACAACTGAGAAATCTTGCGTTTGTTTAAACGTGACTTATTAAACAACTACGAGGATTTCCTGGAAGGCAGCTTGGGAATATACGAACAAGTTCAGAAGCAACACATGCAGCAGAAAGAAAGTAAATCTGGTCACAGGACTTGTATCCAGTCATTATGAAAGTTGTTTTTTTGATAGAGATGCACTGTCCTTCGTATTTGTGAGGTGGCTGGGGTTTGACATTGCCATGATTTAACTGTAGCACCTGGATCCAGCCCTTGCAGTGAAGAAAGAAAAACTTTCTTTGCACAACGGCAGGCGATTTGGGTCTTTTATGATTTATAAACAATTTAAAATCTCATTAACATGTAATGATACTGTGTTCATTAAAACATAATGTATTATGGGTATTGTCTGGACATGGACTTTGAATGTTGAATGTGCAGGTGTTCATGGTTCTGTGTCGGTGTGTCCCGTCTTCCACGTGTACACATTTAAACACATATATCAGTGTTATTATTTGTAACATGTATGTATTCACTTGTAATAATTACACAAGCTACTAAAGCTGAGACTATTCCCATTTGTTGTTAAATTAAAAATAATTGTTTATTTTCTGAAAGTAATCTAGTATAAACTTATTGCGAGTCCAAAATTTAAAGGAAAAGAAACTTAATAATTCATGCTGAAAGAGTTGGCTTTCCATGTCATGTATTTAAATGTAGAGCCATGATAACAAGAATTCCTTTTAACTATATTTTATTAACATGTTAGAGTAGCGATATGCCAGTATGAGAGAATATTTACTTTACATTTGGACTATATGTTCATGGTTTCATACTAGAGTTCTCAAGCATCCATAATGAGATAAAAGACTCCCCTAAGACTGGATACCAACATGGAAAGATGTGTTCAATGTGTTTTTCAGTATTGTTGCTACAGATGTGAAATCTTTCCGGTTCACGGCCACTTTGTCTCCTCCTGGTGTGTTTCTGTGCTGTAACTGTGAATCTAATGTACATACAAAGACTGACTTCATTCCAGGAATACAGATTAGGAAATCATCCACATCACCCCCGCGTGTTGTTCACATTACTTGCTCATAGATCATTATTCGAGTGTGGCTTTTTTTGAATTGTGGAAAAGATGCTTGTTGAATGTGGATTGCAAAAACCAAGTTGATTTCACATGTTCAGAGATTGCAACATGAAATTATTGGTGAACACACTGAGTGGAAACACTGGCGTCATGGTGGTTTGTCTTTTTCATGAGATGCTAATGCATAGCTGAAATCTGTACTTCACTGCTTTTCTGTTCGCATAAAGAAAAGTCCCAAAAATGTATTAAAATTCATATATTCAGCTCTCTGAGTGTTGAATTTGTTTTGCATTTACAGTCCAGAATTTGCATGTCTCGGCTCATTTAATAAGGAGAAAATATGTTTCATGCTTACAGATACAGTAGAACTTACTACTCCTAGAAAATATCCTGAGTTAAATGTGAAGTTTGTGTTTTGTGCAAATCAGTTGTTTTTTTTGTTTTGTTTTTTTTACAATAAAATACCAGCACATCTTCAGCAAGAAGAAATTGGAAATGGAAAATTCATTATAAAAGAAAGATATTTATATTAGTCTATCTGATGTAAAAGCTATGAGATTCACTAACCATGTGGTTAGATTTTATTAGCAGGAAATCATTAAATCCCAGATTTTCACACAGACAGGACACTATACATTCTGCTTCCTTGAATAAAGCAAAACAAACTTTTATACTTGACAGTCAAATTTTTAAAGGTTTTGCTTTGTGTTTTGTTTAGCTCCAAAAATGAAAAATGACATGCCAGATACTCTGTGGTATGGAAAATGAAATTTGTTCATGCTATCTCTCAAGGGGCTCCTTCTTATCTCCAGTTCAATTTAGGGGAGTTTTCTTTCTATGTAACACCAAGCAGATGATAAGTTAGTGATTTATCCTGCTTGAACTACATGAGGGCATATTTTAGTTCTATATGAGGGGTCTCTAACATAAACCATTATGCTACACGAGCTACAGACAGCAGGAAACAGATCATGTGACTATTCCCTGAAACCAGAAACATTTCTGAATCATCTGGGGACCTCCATATGTATGCATGTGTGCGGGGCAGGAAGTCAAAGCATCCCTTTGCACTGTGACTTACAGACCCTATAAAACATAAACAAAAACACACACACACGAAGATGCAGCAGTCTCTCGTCTCACAGGATGTTCTGTTCTTGTCCACTATTTCCTGTCTAAAACATCAAGACCACTCCCGCTCTCTCCGACTCACAAACAGGCGCATCGTCCATCGTATAATGATATCAAAACAATTACATTTGATTTACCAGACGCATCATAATCTACCCAGCTGGATCAAACCATCGACAGCAGATCTGCATGTGTGACACAAATGATGGAAAATAAGAATTCACATCACATACATGTAGCTATGTTTTGATGGTGTGTGTTTGTGTGTGTTAATGTGAGTTCATTGTTCAGGAACTGTGCATGGATAATGCAACTAAAATTAAGAGAGACATAGGAAACATTACTTCTTTAACTATTTTAAGGGGAGTATTTTTGTCTTTCCTGGAAATCAGGGATAGCTACAGCAGGATGATGAAGAGAGACCAAAGCAAAACTTGAGTAGCCAGTGACAGATGAAATGTGCTTTAACCGCTCTTTTATCTTTGCAGCAGGAAAACACATACATAAATATCTTGAAATGTTTTGTCAGTTGTAATAAATGTGGTTCATCTGTCAACAGGAATGCATGAATGTGTGTGTGTGTGTTTTTTGTGTGGACAGTATGAGTGTTTGGCAAGGGTCATATTGAGTTTGGACCCTTTTTGCCTTCTGAACGGCCTCAATTCTTTGTGGTATAGATTCAACAAGGTGTTAGAAACATTCCTCAGAGATTGACATGATAGCATCCCACAGATGCTGCAGATTTATCGGCTGCACATTCACAACATCCCAGGTGCTCTGTTAGATTGGATTGCTCATTTGGTACGAAGGGACCAAAGTGTTGTGCAAGTTGTTTTGTCTACATTCCTAAATGCACTGAGATGCTACCATGTGACTGAGCATGACTTAGTTATCATAAAGGCCGGTAGGAAAAGTTGTGAAACAACTAACCAGGTCCTAATGAACGTTATCTAATAGGAATACAAATTGAGAAGAGATGCTGTTGAGTGAAATTTCCTGTCCAACTGCCATCAGATTGTTAAATGAATCATGTCACAGCTGCCATTTCTTTGTTAGGCAACCATTGGATGTGTAAGTGTGAGTTCTGCTTTGCATCACTGATCACACTGCTTTATGACATAAATAAATCTGGATCAGTATATGCTTTTACACGATTACACAGTATATGTTTTTACACGATATGCAATTATAACACTGGACGAAACACAAAAACTAAATAAAAAACAAAACATAAAAAAGATTTTTGTTAGATATTGATTTTGTTGTTGTTATGATATTAGCAAAAGATACAATTTGTATTATCACTATTGAATATTGCAGTAATACAGTATGATTTGTATTATACAGTAATAATTCAATATATGGTGGTAGTCTCAGGTGTAATTCTGCATGGTTAGTGGAGGTGGAATCCTTAATATCAAAATGTTTTTGCAACACTGTGACAGTTTTTTTATGCTATTTTTGTGTTTGTAGATATCACAATAAAACCTTCTCTCTATATTGATCAGATTTTGCATCTCAGGGCAATACAGCAAAAAGAAAAGACTTTTATAGTTAAATTTATTGCAATTCTACATGTAAACAGCTAGAAAAGGCATAAGTGTTATACGATTGTTTGATAACTGTACTTGTATACCCTATTAGATAACTTTAGGAAATTACCATCCCTTTACTTGAGGATTTGCACATGTACAGCTGCAGACATCACATATACTTTGTTTTTCCAGTTATATCCACTTTGGTTTTTCAATGCATGCACAGTTGGTGGTCTTGGAGTGTGATATGACTGCATGCCACCATGGTTTAAAAAACAAACTGAAGAGTCACATCAAGTTCAAGGGTACACAGATGTTCTCACTGAGCGTCGTGAACATCCCATAAACTCTGGATGGCAAGCCAGAGATGTTCACAGTCCAGCCGCCTACTGGTCATCAGTGGTGCTGCACTCCAAGGCTCACTGTGCCATCCAGCTAATCCCAGTCTATGCCCTCATAAAAAAACATCTTTTACCTCAAGATGGGACCATCTATTCAGATGCAAGTTGTGTGTTGCATGATTTTTATGTTGTAGCTGTGTCTGGTAAAGGTTAATCTAAAGACAGTTGCTCTTATGAGATACAGTGGATACGGGCCTCTTATGAGCATCGTATGCAGAAATTATGACGACCATCACAATGAGAATATTTTCAATAAATTCATAGATCGATGTTGTGTTTATAATCATGACTTAACAGCTTGAAATAAATCAGACTCAGTGTTGTTCCTCATGTTCCTATTATTTCTACAAATCAAAAATCTCTTTCACTTCAAACTCTAAGATTCGCTCGAGGAGGCCCGTAAACAGTCTTACCAACATGATGCACAGTGCTGTCAGCTACAACAACATTTATCACCATGACATAAAACGTGGAAAGTTCACACTTTCCCCTCAGTTCCATCCCCACAATGTAAATTCCCCAACCAGCCAACAGGAGCCACTACAGCTGCGACAAAGACGTGATCTTCCACACTTTACCCATGGCAAACAAAGCTAGTTTGGTTTGTTAGAGCAGAAAGCCACTGCAGGCACCCCATCCTCATTCATCCACCACACTTAGCTGTACTTACTCATCCACTTGTGACTGATGGGAATTTATGAGTGTGTCCTTGAGGGTGGAATAGTCACAAGGTTGGCTGAGTGGTGACACCTTACTGCTAATTGCCCCCTGTCTCCATGGCGACACAAAGTGTGAGAGAAGAGCCCTATAAAAAAAATAATAAGGGAACAGAAAGAGCAGAGATGCGATGTGGTGAAACTTAAAGTTGGTGTCTTACAATTTCCACAATTTTTTTTAGGGAACCAGCTTCTAGTTTGGGTTCGGGAGGCAGACAGCCTCTCTACATTTAAGATTAGGCTTAAAACCTTTCTTTGGATAAATCTTGCAGTTTCTGGTGGTTAGCTATCTCTTAGTTATGCTGCCATAAGCTTAAACTGCTAGGGAGCATGCCATTCTGCACTGAGTACTTCCATTCTTGCCTCTCTTGTTTTTCCAGTATAAATACACGAGAGTATCGGCATCACTAACTTGTGTTTCTCTTCTCTCTCTCTCTCAGCAGGTATCCCTGCCTTAAAGTAATAATGCCTGTTGATCCCTCTGACCTCTGTACTAAACAAATAAAGCTGAATTGAATTGAACTTAAAGGTTTTATACAATTAAGTCACACAACTTTTCTTGTTTTTAAACAGTTTCAACCCCCCCCCAATTATAAATAAAAAAAGTGTAAAAACATATTGTTGCATCTTTGGTTGTAGAAATAAGGGTGCTTCTCATGTGGGGTGAAAATGATATGAAGAATATCTAATTCTTAAAAGTAATTTCAGGTCATGTTTCTGTCTTGTTTGTGTGTGTGTTTGTGTGTGTGGGTGAGTGTTTTTAAAATAATCCCGAATCCTGGTGACCATTTCTTGAACCCTTTTCCTGGCATTAACAGTGGGTCATGGACAAGGTCAACATCCTGTGAAAATACACATGCACACAAGCAAACACAAACACACATGTATTTAAGATGGATTAATTTAGCCCATCTTCTTTTTAGGAACTCTTCCCAGTAAAGAGCTTAATCTTATCAGCATCTCATCACACCCTCCTGCCAGTTCTACCAGTCTGTTTTTGTCCAGTTTTTAATTGCTCTTCACTCTCAATAGCGTTTCATCTGTGTCACTTGGTATCACTTATCAGTTTGCCCTGAACGGAGATATCTCTGGGAAAGAGAACAGCACAACAATATTTCATATTCTTTTGAACTTCATTTCCTCTGTTTTCTTCCACAAATGGCAATTAGGGAACAGGAAGCCGCTCTCTGAGAATATGAAAAGAAATGCCAGAGCTTTTCATTAATTATGATAGTCTTATTTCCACTTCCTGGTGCTGGGGATACAATGTAAAGCCAATACAGGCAGTCATGGAAGGTAGTTTGATTCCCCTTTTGTTCTCTTTGTCTTTTGTTTTAGGACCTTTTTTTATATATATTCCTCATTCACATGTAAATATCTATGGTATGCACGCAAAGTTTTCATCCTAGTTACATAAGTGATGACAGGATGAGTAATTCTCCAATATGTTATCAGGGAGAACAGGCACCAGACTGGCTCAGCTGTAGACAGAAGGACTCCATCCATTTTCATTAAGTAAAATAGTCTTTTGTATATAGTTAATTTTGATTTACAACAATCAGGAAGACTTTCTATTTTCAAGTTGTCTATCTGTTAAGTTCCTGTAAAAGAAAATTAACATTCATATATATATGTAGGTTTTAACTGTCAACGGGCTGTAAGCCAAAAATTAGACTGAAAGGTGATGAAAGTTTTATATCCAAACAGATTATATTTCTCTTGTAAAAACACTTTTCTGGTCATGGTCAATGGCATTACTCAACAAGAGGGGAGATGGTGATCAGATTTCACATTAAGCCTTACTGCTTAACTGGTGACACTAGTTTCGGATGATATGCTTTAGAATAGAGATGATTGTACAGATCTCCTGTGCTAAAGGCTAAAATGAAAAGAAATGAAAAATACTTTACTTTTTGCAAGAGGTGTGTGAAAAGCATCATTGCTGTCATTTAATGTAAAGCACCTTGAATTGTCCTGCACATGAAATGTGCTATATAAATAAACTTGACTTGTCTAATGTCCAAGCATAAATGCACTGAATATCTTTAATGGTATTTCTTTAAAATTATAAAAACACATAAACTTTTGCACAATCAGTCATGTAAACTACAACTTGATCAGTTGGTTATAGCATAGCATTTATAGCCTCAAGAGTTGTTAGGTTTTTTTTGTTTTTTTTTCTGTTTGGTTTAGTTTTTATATCTGATTAAAAAGCTTTTTAATACTGATAAGAATTAAAAGTATGTTGAGTTATCTCATTTATCATTCAGATCATTTCTAAGCATCATCTGCTATAAATTATGGCGCCGCCTACTGGTAATAGTGAATGATGTCAAATGTTTTTTCTACTTCACTTACTCAACTATTCTGTGATCTCTGCGGTCTCTTAATGAGTTTTGATCAATTTCCAAATTTTCCTTTTAACCCACCACCACCCTGCTCCTCCTCTTTTGTGTCTAACTTCTTGAAATGTTAAAAGCTTTTTTTCAAATGCTTGTGAGACTTTATTGTCCTATTTTGTTTTTTAAACTATGAGTACCAGTGGAGCATTTTTCTTGCAAGCAGGGGAGTCACTACACAGGAAACTTAGAGAACACACTATCACTTGATGAATGAGCATCAGTTATCTGAACTTGTCAAGGGCCTCCAGGACAGACGAGAGGAGAGGGTGTATGTTGTTTTTGAGCCATTTGTTTTTTATTTTTTTTAAACCAGCAGGATGTATTTTTTGAAAGTGTCAGACTTAAATATATCAACATGATTAGATAAACCCAGTATTCCGACATACCTGTAAGTGTCTGCCCTTTTAAATAGGACAATTCAATTAAATACTGACAAAAACTCACTTTCATTGATGCCCTTGGTGTCTTTTTCATTTTTTAGGCAACCCAAGCAAAGCTATTTCTGATATATCTATAAACATATACATACTGTATATACGCATACATACAGATATATAAAGCAAAAAGGAAAAAGGGTCTTTCCATCTCTCTGCTGCCACCCAGTGCTTACTTTGATGTTTCAGCATTAATCTGCTTTCTCCTTTTATTCATCCCTGTTAATATAATATAAGACATTTTATAGTTGTTCTTTAAACATAAAAAGTTATTGTAAACCCATGCACCAGAAATACACTAATTTTATGTGTTGTTGTTTTGTGCTGAATCTTTGACAGCGTGCTGAGGTGAAACTGTTTTCTGCGGGTGTTTGTGTCGTTTAACTGTAAAGACCTTGTAGCCATATTGTAAGTCATCAGTCAGGAGGTGTTACTCATCTTCAAATATGGTGTTTTTGACCCTTGAAGCTTCTATATTCAAAAGTATGGACACAAAATACTGTAATGAAACATTTTCTTTATGTGGGACTAGTTTTTTTAATTATCTCCTGTTTGTTAAAATTTTTTTTTGTTATATTTCAACTGAATTTTACACAGTTCAGAGTTATATGTGCATAGTTTCCTCCTGGCACAATTTTTTTACTATTTTTTGCCTTTGTATCACCAAAATGGGAATCTGAATTTAGCATTTTTGAGTTCCACTTTCAGCTTAAATAAATGTTTACAATCACGTTATATTAAATCATTGATTTGTTTGGAATATTTTTAATGTTTTAAACTATTTAAAGTATTTAAAATTTTAAATAAAATACTGCAAAAAACTTTTGAGAATTCTTCAACAATTTTTTCCTTTTTGTCTTGTTATTATTACCTCGTTTAACCAACATTAATATATTGCATAATAACTATGCAACATAAATACTGTGGATGTTTGAAGTGATTGGTGGTTTCACCTTCAGACAGTTTTTGGTTGACGTGACTACAGCCTGTATCATCTCACACTTTGCTGCTTTGTGATGAGATCTAGCCACCAAACCAAAAAGAAATGTAAAATTATAATTCACATTTTTCATATGGGTGATAACTCTGAGTCTTTGTTTGTTTGATTCTTAACTGCCACTGCTAAACGCAGTAAAGAGGATATTTCTATAGACTTGGTCTGTAAAATCTGTTCTCAGGTGAGCAGAATCCGAAAGGGCACATAGATTAAAGGTTAGACAGTATAATGGGTAAGTTTGTGGTCTGAATTGCTGATCTATGATTCTGGCAAGTACCGCTCTCCCCTTCCCACGAAACCCCCGATCAGACTTTCCGTTTCACACTTTCCATGAAACCTCAGCTCACTTTAGTGATGATGCAGTTTATTTCCTATGATTCCTTCCAGGGTAAGGGTTGGTAAAAGGCTTTTATTTGTTAAATTCTGCAGACTTTTCTTTAAGAGAATTAAATTGCATCTATTTTTGAGCGGAAACAAAAGCATGATTCTGTTTTGTTTAATCATTTGTTGTTTTTTTTTATCATCACTCACGAGGTTTTGGGCCTTTTTTCAAAGAACCAGGTCTTGGACTTGAATCTATAACCTACTGATTGAACATCATATTAACAACATTATCTCTGTTTCTGATGTGTGCAGTATGACAAATCTTTACTTTGCTGGTTTTCACTCAATTCTGTGTGTGTGCTTGAGTGTGTGTGTATGTGTGTGTATAGGTGTGTTTGTGTATAGGGGTGTGTGTGCATTCATATTGCATTGTACCCCTGCCTCTTTTGCAAACCACAGGTTTCAGTTTGAGTTTGCAGATGGTGGATTTCAGCTGAAGTCAGCTTCTGGGTTTTTTTTCTCCTTTTTTTTTTGTTTGTCTGTCTTCATACCCATAGATAAAATATCTTTATAATGCCTTATGGGTTCACTCTGTTAATTTTGATACTTTTCAGCACGTATATTGTGGCTTAATTATCAATCAAAGGGTCTAATTCTGATGGACAATGATCCATTTGGCAATTAGCTGAAAGCGCTCTCTTAATTACCTGAAATGACTTTTATATAAAAATGAGGAAATTGTAGCTAGAGGATGGTTATAATATGCTTTGCTTAATGTGTCTAATAAGGTGTGAGTGGCGCAAGACTTATCTCTCATAGATAATATCACCTTCCCCCCATGAAACAAAACACAAAACTACAAGTTTAAACAGTTAGTGGGTGTCCTGGTTTGGAAGATATTTGCCATTCTTTCAACCTTTTTTGATTCATACATATATTTTTCACATTGAACAAACTAGAAATTTATCAAGAAATATTTACTAGATAAGATTAAAAGTAGGTGAAGGGTGCATTACAGTTTTTCTACATAGGTTTGGCTCATCTCTTGAAACTACATTCTCATAACAACATGGACAAACCTCCAAACCATTTACCAGTTGTTCAAAACACAATCGTATTTCTCATTGATTTCATAAAATTGCAAATGCTTTAGTACATGTCTCAATTTCTCAGTAAATCTTTGCACATTTAGAACAATTTCCAAGTGAATAAATCTTTTTTGATCTAAACTGATTGTTGATTCTCAGTCTAATGGTTGTTCTCTCCTAAACATGTCAGCATCATTTCATTGTAGTCGTCATCACATGCACAGCAGTCTGTTTAATTGTCAAAATGAGTCAAGAACATAAATAACCATTTATGAATTTCTTGGAACATTTGATAAACTGATTACAGGAATGAACAGTCAAGTGAAACTAGAACTTACAGCACTGTAGGCTGCATATACATTTTATTGTTTTATGTTTATGTGTTTATATTACAGTATATTATGCTGTATACATGTTCATTTTATTCTGATGTGTGGAAGTTACTTTATGTGTGTGAATCATAATGGTTACAGTATGAGCACAATGTGGGATGTGCAATCTTGGAGGCTACTCTTACTGTAAAATCCTATTTTTTCCCTTTTCAGTTTTACAAATAATATAGTATAGTAACCATTGTCAATGAAGGAATGGGCCAAGACTGAGAGGTGGATCGTACCATCCTCTTCCGTTTATCCGCAGCCTGAGCAGGGAAGCCCAGACTTCCCTCTCCTTCCCTGAGAGGTGGACATGAAGGATATTTCAAGTTAGTTTGTCTTTTATTACACAAGAGTACACAACATCTGTTAACTGGAATTAAAGCAGATTGACAACAAGCGTGGATTTAGTCACATTGCCATACTGTTTAGAAATGTAGAGCCGCGCGGTGGTGTAGTGGTTAGCACCCTCGCCTCACAGTATGAAGATTCCCACCTGGGGAGGCTGAGGCCAAGGTGTGAACCAGGAACCTTGTCATCTCCGCCAAGGTGGAGGTCATGTATTTGGCGGCTTAGCTTTGTCTGTCTGTCTGTCTGCTACCAACAAAACTCAAAAATGAAGGGACTGATTTTAATAACATTTTCAGGAAATTTCAAAAATGGAATAAAGAAACAAGAGATAGATTTGGGGGTGATCAAGATGACCGTGTGGATCCAGGAAATTTCCAAATGATTCTTTACTGGGGAGATAGATAGGGATCATTTTGCCATTGGAGCTTCTAACTCAAAATAATGGCCACAATCCACAAAAAAAAAATACAATGGCTTGACAGAGACCTGTGCTCTCTGAGTGCTTCTAGTTTATACAGCACTTTTCTAAAGAGTTATACAAAGTGCTTAATATAGCCTACAGTAGAAGCAGAGAATTGAAATCAAATAAAACTATTTGAGACAACAACATGCAACATAAAGGAATTCAAGGGCCTCATTCTGTTTAACAAAATCACAAGGTTGATAAGACTATCTGATAAAAGCAACCATAACAATGACATCAGTAATAAGTCGGTATTATGCCTATAGCACCCCATCCCAATGAAGATACAAGGTGCTAACTTAGAAAAGAGGGGACAAGGCAGCCAGATTAGCATATGGAATAGCCTATATTCATTAGACAATATCAATGGACCATACATAAAGGTTTAAAGGTGCAGCATGTAACAAATTCAAAGGTCAATGGTTAGAAAAATTTCATATATCATTAAAAACTGTTTCTATTGGTATCTAATCTCTTTAATAAAATAATGGTTGTGTCTTTATTCTCTTAGAATGATACTTGCCATGGGTCCACATACATGGTAGCTGTCATATTTATGCCACCACAGTGTTTCTGAAAGAACAAACAACTTTGAAATATATTTTTGAATATATATATCATGAATTAAATATATAAATATATTATACATTTTCCTTAATTGGATTACAATTTAAAGCAATACTGCGTAAGTTATGGATCTTAAAACTGTGCTTCTGACCCGGGGATTGTCATTGCCCTTCAGCTTCCTAGGACTGAGAAACAGCACTTCTATGCTTTACGATTCAGCCTTGAGCATCACATAACAGCAACATCATTCTTTGCGGCACCACCACAAGTGCAAGACACTGGATCAACACACATCCCATCCCATACATCCCATATTTCAAGCCTGGATATTTCTGTTTCAAATTTGTTCATATTTGATTTGTTTTGTGGTGTTGTCTCCATAGTGTAACACAGAAAACTACAAAATTTGCTGCCAAAAGTCAATTATATTTATTTTAATTTGCATTATAGGGTGAAAAAATCAAGATAGTGCTTTTAGCACTTAAAGAAACCCCAATATCTCTTCATGTTTTTCAGCTATCAGTCTGGCGTTTATATCCTGTAATGACTGCATATGAGAAACGCTAAAGAGAAAAAGTGCCAGAGTCTACGTCATGTTGTCAGAAATATCAGCGATGGTCAAAGATAGCAATAACAAAGCAGAGCATAGATTGTGGCTATATGAGACCACAGAGCATGGGTGGGCTTGAAAGACATCTGACAAATTTGTTTCTCATATTTCTTTCAATACATTGTAATCAGGCTACGTGACAGCTTCTTTAGACCTATTGTTTTTCTCAGATCTTTATAAGCAAAAATAATTGTGTTTAACATGTTTCATTATTTGAAAAATTACAAACAAATCTACAAACGTGTGATTAGGGACAGGGGAAAGGAACTTCAAGCCACAATGCATCTGCAGGTTGCACAAATATGCAAATGCTCAAGCACAAATGCATCCAAACACACACACACACACACTTTCACATACAGCGGCCGAGGTAAAGCGATGTGATGTATTCTGTTTCAAAGAATCTGGTTTCACCCACAGCAACATGTGTCCCTCCTCCCCTTTTTCTTTCCCCTTTTGAGAAGTGTTGACCACATGACCGCAGCTTGTTTGCAGGCTAGGTAGTTTCAGGTTGCGATGTGTATTTTGTCATGGAACTTGTTCAACCACAAATGCACTTTTACACGTTTAAGTAACGCAATAAAAAGTGAGGGGCTATGAGACCAGCAGACAGAGACAAGAAAGACACCAAGCTGAGACAAACAAGCAGCAAGAAGAGACACAACAGAAGCAAACAAGATGATGACGATGATGATGATGAAGAACCCCATTGTTCTGGTCGCCTGCGTCTTGCTTTTCTCATCTATCACTGTACTGGCATCTGACAGTAGGTTTATTCTTTTTTGTTTTTGAATAGAAAAATTCCTCATCTGTTTCTGTACTAATCTGTTCAATTGTCATTAGGGATCAATTAAGTGATGCTCTGGTTTGTTTGGGTTTTTGCAAAGTAGCAAAAGAAATTCTATTTATGCATACATGGGAAAGAAGAAAAACATTTTGGGGATGAGTTTGAGTTGAATACCAATTTAACTTCTGTCTCTACTTCGGTTTCAGATACTTTTGGTCCAGATAAGTGCTGTTTTCAGTTCATCGGCAAACCTCTGCCTAAGAGGAAGGTGGTGAGCTACATACAAACGGACAATCTGTGCTCGATGGAGGGTGTGCTGTAAGTATCTCTTTTCAAACTTCAGCATTAGATCATTGGGGTCAGATAAAAGTCAAATTGATTAGTCTGAAATTATAAAAACATAAGAATAAAAATGAAATATACTTTATTCACCCCTGAAGGAAATTCTAACATTAAAAAAATTAAGCTGTTTAGTTAATATGTTCAAACATGCAGTTATGTAGAATAAAAAGATAACAAATAGGATTTAAAAAATGATTGAGAAGTTAATTAAGATGCCATTATCATCTCTGTTTCAGCTTTAAGATGATGAGAGGTAATGAAATCTGCGCCGACCCAAATCAGCAGTGGGTGAAGAGGATCATCGAGGCCCTAGACACCCAGACTAGGAGAACGACCAACTCCACCCTCAGAGCATCTGAGTGACCCAGTATATGCTTACACTATACTTGAAAAATATCTGAGCCAAGCAAAAGTGGTGTAAAGATTTATTTCATGCTCTCCACTCTTATAAAGAATATTTTTTATATGAATCAACAATAAATTGAAAATAAATGCACAAAAACTCATTTCTTTGTCTCTTTCTTTGTCTTGGTATAATAGTGTTAAATCATGTATTAAAAAGGATTTCTCATATAAATGGTAAAAATGCATTTGTATGATACGTAACATTGACAGGAATATAAGGCTTTTTGTTTTGTTATAAAGATTCATTAGATAAACATCGCTGTCCTCATTCACCATGGCAAGGCATCAAAGCTGCTGTGGTTTCTGGTTGATAAAACCACAGGAAATTCTTATCTGTACCACAAAGGTTCAGTTGTTAGGAAAGAAAAACACAAAAATTTAAACCAAACAAAGAGATTAAAATCTTTATACATATGAATGAATCACACAGTTTGGTCTTTTTTTAAAACAACATTTCTTTTAACACTACTTGAATATGCAATCATCTCATTACCGTAGTTGCAGTTCAGAGTGTGAGGCATCCATGTGGCCAGTAGGTGTCACTGTTCCCTCCTCACACACTTTCCGGACATTGTTTCACAGCTGTCTCCACAACTGTTCAATCTCATTTACAAATGCACTCCTGATGATGGCAGCTCACTGAGCTCATGTTATGGGGCTGTCAGCCACTGAGAGAAAGAGTTACTGAGCTGAAATCATCCTGGAAGACTGCTCTGCCTGCTCGAAGCTTAATGAAATCCAGCGTAGGAAGAAAATGATCGGACCAGTCAGCATCTGGTTGTGAATTTTAACCACCAGTGGTCTTATTTCCTCTTTGATATTTAAAATAAACTGACCCAAAAATCTTGTCTTGGCAGCAGAACATCATCTCAGCTGATGTCAGTGCAGTGACATAAACCTTCAAGACTTTCTTTAAATAGTTTCAGACCCAGATATTTATTTTCATGTTCAGCCACACTTAATGATACCTCATACATACTCTTTGAAGTGTACAATCTGATATCTCCACACAAGCAAAAGAGGCTTTATTGACACCATGGGTGACCCATTGGAAGAGATGGTCTGATCAGACTGCGGAGGACCAGCTGTATAGATATACATAGGCATGGCAAGGCAAGTTTATTTGTACAGCACATTTCATATACAAAACAATTCAAGGTGCTTTACATAAATCATTATACATGATAAAAACATTAATGGACCCCCTCAAAAACAAGATGCTGCATCTCAAGGGGCTATCCATTATATAAATTTCAAATTTCAAATGAATAATAAAAAGATAATAAAACGGAGAGACATTGGGTGGCCCGGGTTCCTCTTCCTCTAGACTGTGATCATATTTTGCAAAACATGTAACAAATGAACTAAAATAGTTCAATTCAGTTCAGCTTTATTTGTATAGTACCAATTCATGAAAGTTATCTCAAGGCACTCTTAAAGATATGGTCAATTTCAATCCAATTCACTGTAGTCCAGTTATAATAATTCTAACTACAAGTACTAAGAGAGTGCAGACGTCCACCGAGCCGAGCCGTTGGGTCAGTCAACTGAGAAAACCCCAAATAGCCAAACAGCTCACCCAGTACCCCCTAAGTTTTGAGCCTTCTAGATCACCAGATCCAGAATATCAACATGATCTGGGTCAAACAATGTCGGATTATAACATGTAGATGTCATAATGTCATCTCTGGATACTTTTTTTTTTTTTTTTTGCCAATGATTCAGCATCATCTGTTGAGTTTGAAGCTGTAATGGCAAAATAATTCCCATCTCCCCATAAATAATAATCCTTTTTAAAAATTCCTGGATCCAGTGATCTGCATCACCCTCAAAATCCGTTGTTTCTTTTTCCACTTTGGAGGTTTCCTGAAAATGTCATCAATATCTGTCCATTTTGAGTTATGTTGCTAACAGACAGACATATGCCACTCAGGAAGGGCAACCATCTGCTTTGACCAGTTGGAAATGGAGAGGACAAGAAGCATTACAGGGTCAACAAGCACCATGACTTTAAGCCAGGGATGCCTGCTGAGAAAGAAAAAGCAAAGCACAAGTTAATGATGATAACAGTGTCATATTCTTATACATGGAAGACAAAGAACAAAGAGAGAAAGGTGCTCAGTATCTCATGGGCCGTCCTCCATCCGCCTAAGCCTATAGAAGCATAACCAAAGAAAAAAAATGAATCCTAATCTTAAAGAGAGAGAGGATGTATGCTTCATGAACCCAAACTAGGAGCCGGTTCCACAAGAAAGGAGTCTAATAACTGAGGGCTGTTCCTCCTATTCTACTCTAAGATAATCTGGAACCCCCTAAAAACCTGCATTCTGAGAGCAAAGTGCTTTGTTAGGATGGAACTCTGAGATCTGTGAGAGTGGGGTTTAGTTATGATGAACTTTATATGTGAGTAGAATCATTTTTAAATTCTATCCTGGATTTAACAAGGAACCAATGAAGAGACCTAAAATAGGAGAAATATGATCTCTTCCGCCAATTCTCATCAGAAGTAGTAGTCCAATCTTGAAGTCAGAAGTGCATGGACTCTGCATCTGTGTTCCTAATTTTGGCTGTATTAGGTGAAAGAAGGCAGTTCTAGAAACCTGTTCTATAGGTGAGTCAAAGGACAGATCCTGGTCTAAATAACTCCAAGGGTTCTCACTGAAGTACTGCAAGCCAAAGTAACCCCATCAAGAGCAACTGCAGAGACAGCGTCTCCTTTGGTGCACAGGTTGAAAGACAACAAATTCAGTCTTGTCTGAATAAAAGAAGAAAATTCTTAGTAATCCAGACTTTTATGTTTTAACACATTTTCGTAATCTGACCAGCTGACTGGTTTCATGAGACTTCATGGATAAGTATAGCATAGCATCTGCTTAGCAATGGAAATGTATGCCACGCTGTCTAATATTACCTAATGGAAGCATGTACAACATGAAAAGTATTGGTCCGAGCACAGAACCCTGACGAACTCCACAATTTACCATGGTGTGTGAAGACTGTGATAAATATGACACAAAGCAACCTAATGTGGTTTCCTTTAATCCCAATCACAGGTTCATGTAACATAATATTGTGATCAGTGGTATCAAATGCAGCACTGAGAGCCAACAGGACAAATATAGACACAAGTTTGTTATCTGAGGCCATGAGGAAATCGTCAGTAAGCATCACCAGTGCTGTTTCTGTGCCAGGAATAGCATGCACAGAAACGGTAGCAGTAGAAAAGCAGACCTTGACGGAATAGCTGTTAATAAATCTTACATTAGAGCAAGTCCTCACAAGACGTTTGTCATGTTGGATTCATAAGACCATGAAGGCAGTCTTGGAGGTGCCCTATTAAATTTACATATAACCGAGCCGCCTGACAGTCTGACCTACCTGTGGCAGAGGAAAATTGGAACACAGCAGAAGCAATCAGCCTGAGGTTTCACAGCTGCAAGTGTTGGGATGAATATTTATTAACATAGGAGCAGGAGGAAAAGCGCAAATGGATTTTGTTTAAAAATGTTCTATTATCAGAAAAAAAATCATAAAATCTAACATAAGTATAAGTTCAGAAGGCTTGTCAGAAAAACATACATGAAAGTGAAATCGGTGACTGGTTGGAATATATTTACATCACATCAGTGGTTGTCAGCCCCAGAATAATAACGTGGCTGTTTGAGATGCTGCACTACATTGGCACCCAGTAATTTAAGGCTCCCTGCTACCTTAAAGATCTTATTGTTTCTTATCTTTTATTGACATTCCACAGTTATTTACATAATGCTTTTACAAGTATTTTGTTCAATGTTATGTCAGTGTTTGCATGAATGTGCTTTTTTTTCTCTTTGAGTATTGTCTCTGCTTTCTGTTTGGAATCTGCTTTACATATTAAATTTAATTATTTGTTTATTTTATTCAACCAGTCACTCATCTGCATAAACACTGACTCTCACAGACACATCTAGTTAAATCTATTCTGAGGTATTTTATATCATGGATGCAGGGAAATGTATGTATAAACCACTCCCAAGTTGAAAATATATCCTTTTGTTTTTTTTCCCCACATAACACATTGTTATATTCCCTCTCCATAGTCATCTGGCAACCCCCAAAAAGGATCTAAAGACCCTCAGCGTGACAATCTCTTCATTGTATGACATGATTGCCATATTAATACTGATGCACGAATGTGATCTGTAGCATTTCACTGTTTATGCCAGTTGACTTTTTACTTTATAAACACTGAGGTGGTCTCATAGATGTATAAGTTTTTTGTAAGAAGTCAAATATTCAAATTACTGAGCAGATCTAGGGGTTAAAAAATTTACATTTTGATATATGACAAACCTGACTCAGTATGTGTACCTTGATGATTAATTCTCCAATGGTTCTGATTTACCATAAACAGTAGATTCAACTTTCAGTACAAAAAGATGATAATGAAATGTACCAAAACAACCAGACTCAGTAGACAACATAGCGATTTGTGAGTTTACAACATTTTCGGCAGCCTTATTGCCCTTGCTAAATGATTTATGTAAATCTTATTTTTAATCTGACTCACATTCTTTAAAACATATCTGTAATCAGGTGAATAGTTACCCCCAATGGCTCTAGATTTAAGGTTTAGAAATCATGTAGCTATGGTATCATTCGTCTTAAAAAAAGATGGACAAAATTAAGAATATAAAATTGAAAAAAAAACCCTGCTCTCTATCAATCAAGATGCTCTCTCCAAAAAGTCATGGAGGGGATCTACATGTTTATATGAACACTGATGATATAACTGGAGCAACATAATAGTAAGTCAGTCCTTGGACTGACAAAGCTTCAGTAGAGCTGAGCCCAAGCAACGTGTCTGTCTTTATGGAAGGTCCCTGCTGCTTTATCCTCACAATAAAAGAATGTTTGTTCATCAAAACCGAATACAAACCAATCCGTTGTGATACATTTGAATGGGGAATTCATGCGGCGTGAATCAAGAAAAAGGAAAAACAGGGAAACATAAAAGCCAGCGAGAGTCAGCTAAGAGATGGAGATGAAAGGGGAGGGAAAAGAGTTTGTGAAGGGTACAGTCGCCGTGGTGATCCAGTCAGAAGTGAGGAGCACAATGGGAGCGCACACACAAGAGCACACAGACAGAACACACATGAGAACACACACATGTATAAATAACCGGTGTGATGTCAGCTTTTCCTGACAGATGGGATCAACATAAATTAAGTCCTGTGAGAACTCAAGAACATGTGTGTGTGTCCATAACAGTAAAAGGATGAAAAAAGACTCAAAGACATGGTAGAAGAGCAGCACACACACATAAACACACACACATGCACAGAAATTACAATTAAAGGGTTATTATCATGCTTGCTGGGTAATTAGACTGTAAATCACCTGTCTAATTGGAGTCATTTATCAATATGCAAACAGGTACATTTCTGAGCTCCTCGTGCAACTCTCAGAACCTAAATGTACTTTAAGATGATTAATGTATTACTCTTCCTGTCACGTTGTCATGGTAATACACATCAGCACATACACCGCATGCCTTTGGCTGAACAATCCGATGGTGATTGAGTTCAGCTGTTCACATTTCTGCACTGCCCAACCCATGATAAGGCTGCTTTGCATAACAATAAAAATAAAGAAGTTGGACCACCTTGTGTGTCAGCCACAGTCTCATGCGTCCTTCAGAGATAAAAGGAAATTAAGAGTGGGGAGAGAAACAAAAATATGCAAACGATGACAGAGAGAAAGGTGAATGGGAGAGAGAGACAAGAGAGGACCAAAAACTAGAGATCGATATCTTCTGTATAATTACCCACAGCTTCCTGGGTTGCTAGGAAACGAAACAGAGATGAGAGAGGCAAAGAGAAGAAGAAGAAGAAGATGAGACGGACAGAGAGACTAATTCAAAGGCTGGGATTAATTTCAGGGTTGTGTTGATTTCTACTCTGCCTTTGCCGATTTTGTTTAAATTACAGCTCAAGATGACAGATTGGAGAAGTGGTAAAGAAGAAGAAGAAGAAGAAGAAGAAAAAGAGGTGAAGAGGAGGTGAAAAAGTGGGGAAACAAATCAAAGTCAGAAACAGAGTTAGAAGAGGCATGGATGAGGAGACAGAAACATGCATCTCATAGAGGAGAGTGGTTGCATGAATAATTACTGGGATATTGACTTTGGCTGTCTCCTCTTCACTCTCAAATCTCCATGATTTTCTGTTGTCCATCGTCCTGATCGCCCTGCATCGCTCATCCACTTCCCCATCTCATTATCGGTCTCACCTTTTTGTATCTGACATCTTTTCTCTGGCTTGTCTTTTAGCATCTTACTGAGCTCTTGGTTTTTCATATCAGTTCAAACAACCATTCGCATCATTTCCAATAAAGCATATTACAAGCAGGGGAAATTAGAAAATGCAATTGTTCTCTGTCCATTATCTCCTGCTTGCTTTCATGAATGTACTAAACAGACAAACAGCATCTCTACATAATGGCATTAAGCTGCAAACATTTGCTAAGATGCATTAACTTCACTGGCACTGTTTACATGATCCAAACAACAGTTTGTTGAATATGACCTCATTGAAGCACAACATTTGATTAATGTGCTGCCCCTTTAAATGGTGGGGAAGAGAAGGAGGAGTAAAGGGAGGAGAGAGAGAGATAGAGAGAGAGGGTGAAGATGTAGTTGGAAAAAGGGGGTTGTTGTGTTCATTTTCTCTTTTCTGTGGAGAGGTGCATGGACTGAGCAGGATTTTACAGAAAGAAAGAAAGAAAGAAAGAAAGAAAGAAAGAAAGAAAGAAAGAAAGAAAGAAAGAAAGAAAGAAAGAAAG
>JBBBVU010000024.1:9794882-9810339 GCA_037177055.1 Atherinosoma microstoma | reverse complement strand
TTTCCGTTTGTTTCAATGACCTCATTTATTCACTTGCTCAAGTGTGTCTGTTCTTGGATCCTTTACTAAGCATATTTACATTACTTTATGTAAGTAAATAAATGGCAATATGTTGAAAGTAAAAAGAAGTAAAACCGTCATGTACTGTAATCTAATGTGCAGTAATATACTATAAGAAATCTGTCATAGATATACTTAACATTACACTGTGACACATTGATTTGTCCTATTGCGAGCATTCTGCCGCTGTTTTACAGTGGAACCTTAGCATGGCGCTGTAAATTTGCTATAATAAATACAGCGTCGGCTTCATGACCACAGTTGGTCATTACGGTACTTTTATTTACATTATGTTGGCTGCAGTTTTAGTGAGATGTGCAGCTGGAGTAGAGAGGTACGCAGATAGTGTGTGTGTGTGTGTGTGTGGGTCTAATCCCTGGATAAAAGATTTGTTGGCTTAGAAGACTTGGGGAAGTGTGGGAGTTCTGTGAAATTATAAGAACATTATACGATTGACATTTGTGTCAAAGGGATAAATGCTAAGAGTCTTAAGATTAGGTTTGCAAACAGATCAAAAAATGACTCTAATTTTCTTTAGTCATTGTGCGTAGCAAATATTATGCTGCTAAATCAAAATTGATGATTAGGTGAAAGATTCCTGCAAGTCTTCGACCTGACCAGGAGCAGCTTTGAATTAGAGTTCAATTTACCTTCAAAATGTTTCATCAGACAAACATTTCTCTTCTGCTTTATTTCACTGGAAAGTCTGATGCCTGGTGTATATTTGACTAGAGATAAACCAGAGTGGAATTCTGCTCCAGTCATAATGCGCTATAAACATCACAGATTGAACCACACTGAATTGAGATAAGTGTGACATTGTGGCTGTTTTTTGTCCAATAAACTGTCATTTTTGTTTTTGGTAACAGGATGTTTTGCTATTTTTGCCCTGCAGGTACTTTCATCTCAGCATTCACAGTGTTGTGTGGCGCTCACTGTGAGCTGATATCACAGCGAGGTGTTTGCTGTGTGTTCTGGCTCAATGTGGCAGCAGCGTTCATTCAGATACTGACTGCTGTTATAATGGTGGGATGGATCATGAGCATCTTCTGGGGAATGGACATGGTCATCCTGGCAAGTCAGTAATTATTAATTTTTTCTCTTTTCTTGTGTACAATGTTGGTTTGGGCTTTCATTTGTTTGCATGATGTGCAAGTCAAAGTTTTTTTTTTGTTTTTTTTTAAACGTGTACAGCATGACACAGTTGAGAATAAATGGCTTCACTCAACCACTAACCATGAGTGGGGAAAAAAAGTTTTTTTTCTTATCATTCATTTTCTCTGAAAAATGGTGTAAAAAAATAAATAAAAAAATCACAAATTCTGCCAGGGTATGTAAACTTATGAGCGCCACTGTACCAAACAGTCAAAAGAGTAAAAAGCCTGGAAAAGCATCAGCATGTACAATTGTTAAATCTTTGCAAAAAATAGGGCAGTGCTGTCAAAGAAATCTGACGTAACTCCTCGTAGATTCAACCAAAGCAGAGGGACACGTTAGCTAGCCTCTGTGCATGCAATGTCACAGAGAAAGGTGGTTGAGAAAATGGTGAAAAAGCAAATTTCTAATACAAAAGTCACGCAGATTGAAAATCCTAGTGTTCAATTTGAGTTATTTTAGATGGCAAAAATACACTCCTCTGGGTAGCTGTTAGCAAGTTCGCCCACCTCAATCCTTTATTAGCTCTCCAAATGAGAGTAACTCTGACTACTGTTTACTGCAGGACACTGACTGTTCACTTCACACATTTATCATGTTCAACAGAAATCAAAAGGCTTTGGAATGAGGACTGGGGGGCATTTCCAAAGCATTGGAAGACTATTTTGTGTTGCTATTAGTCTTTGTCTTTGGAATCTATTCATGAAAACAAAAGTGCAGACTGGCACCTGTCTGATCTGATCCTTCAAGCTTTGTATTGAAAAATAATGAAATTTAAAACTTAAGATAGCCAAAATGAATTATAGTATGTCCTGATTAATCTTACAGAATAATAAGATTCAATAAAGACCAAAATTAGAAAATGTAAAGTTTAATTTAGTGATGAAGAGCTGGGAAGATTTGACTTTTCTCTGTCACAAAATTGTGGGTTCTTTGGGAATGATGCAGCAACAAGTGCTAACACACACACACACACACACACACACACACAGTCACCATTCTCCCTGCGCAACAAGGCAGCCTTTGAATTACCACAGCATTGACTCCTTTGTCAGTATACACAAGTGTGTGTATGTGAGGTAGTTACTGCTTTTGTGCATACACGTCTGCAAGACTGTGTGCTTGTTGGGTGTGAAATACTGTAATTGTGTGTGTGGGAGTGAGCTGCCTCCACACCCCTGGTGTGGTTTTGTTCACCACTCCCTACCATTTTTCTGGGCTCACGTCTTCATCAAATGTTGATGCTAATATGATCTATATTCCTATTAGCCACCGTAGCCTGCTGAATATTTATGAATTTTCTTGTTAGCACAGCTTGTCAAAGTGAAATCATGCATGCTGTTTGGTAAAAAGATCAATTGTTTTTCCAACTACTCATCACCACAACACATGTCTCAGTAGCTTTGGGAGTTTATGCTCCTTTGCAGCTGCTCCCCCGTTTTTCCTTTATGCAATTAAATGAATCACTCTGAAAATGTAGAAGATTTATCAGACTTCCCTTTCTCCTTCCTTACTTTTCATATGTCTTTCCATAACCCTATCTCTACAAACACACTTCTCCCTTGTCTCTCCATCTTTAACTATCTAATGATCTAGGTATTAGCTCCCTCCTATTGATCATCCTCCATCTTCCTCACTCTCTGATTGTTTCTATTTGATCTCACTATATCCTTGCACCCCATCTTGCTTTCTCTTATATCAGTCCTCCCACTTTCTGCCCACTCACCCCGTCCCCCGCTGCCTCAGTGTCTCTTCTTTTACTTGCATCATCTTCCCCACGTTCCTGTCTGCCTCTTTTTTCTCATTGATCCAGTACCCAAGGGTTGTTTTACTGCAATAATGGTTATTTGATCTGGATCCAAACTGAAGTCAGATTATATTCAAATAACTATACCCCGCCTGTTTTATTGTACATGAATCCACGTAAAAAAGTAAAACACATGAAAGCTAACTGTCTCTTGTCTCTTTTCTCCCACTCGGTTCTGCTTCATGAAAGTTTCTGACGGTAGGTATTTCTTTATCTCTTTATTTATTCTTCTCTATCTACAGTCCCTTATTGATTTCAAGGTATATATTTAGTAACTCAAAACAAATGATCTCCCAGGATTCAAAGAGATTACAGATTCTGATCTCTCTCATGTGGGTTACATGGGCAGTATGTTTGATATTCTTGCAAAGATAACTCAGACTTCATGAGATTAGGATAATGGATTAGATTTATATTGCGCATTATTGCTGATGGCATTCAAAGTGCTCACATTGGATCCATTATTCATCCACTCCTCATTCATACTTTAGTGAGTTTAAGCTGCATGTGTAGCCAGAAATGACCTCTCAGACCACCACTGAAACATTCATACACACTCGTACACAAGTGACGAGGAGCAATGAGGCAAAGACTGGGGGAGTGGGATTCGAACCGCCAACCTTCTTGTCACTGATCCTCATTAAATGTCATACTAAAGCTTTTTTTAAAAAAAAACATAGTTCTAATCATTGAATGGAGTGCACCAAGTTGTCATGGAGATTATCTTTTGACAAGTTTTACGGGGTCATCACATTCTTAATACTAATTCCTTACTGATGTACAATTGAGATTTATCCAAGAAGTCACATGATCGGGTACATGTGAGGTGAGATATAACAACAGGATTTAACTTATATTGTATATAAAAGATGGACATACTCCCTGTGTCTGTGACTTTAGCCTGCATTCTAGCTAAAGGCCAGCAGGGGCCAGTATTATTTAGAAATTTACTCTAATGATAATATTATTAATGATAATCATTTTTACTTTATTAATCCCAATTGGGAAATTAGGCTCTGCATTTTATCCATCTCTAGTAGATTTACTAGAGAGCAGCACCTGTAGCAGGTTACATCCATAGGGACACAGAACAGATTTAGTTTTAAAAGATGTTTCCATAATGATAGTGTGACAGTGAGGGTCCTGTCACCATGCCTCCAATTGATCATGTGCCCTGGCTACTTGGCCACAGCTGACTGGTCAGTGCACATGACTCTCACCTGGAAGGTTGTGGGTTCAATCCCTGCCCAGGCCCTCCTACATCCTGCCACATTCTGGCGCTTGCAAGTAGGGTCCATGTATCATGGATTCCAAAATAGGTGGCTACGTGCTTAAAGCATGAGGATGCGCTTGTGGAAAGAGGGGGAGAGATGTGACAGTGAGGGTCCTGTCACCATGCCTCCAATTGATGATGTGCCCTGGCTACTTGGCCACAGAGATATCCCTTTGGCTGACTGGTCAGCCCGCATGACTCTTACCTGGGAGGTTGTGGGTTCAATCCCTGCCTGGGCCCTCCTACATCCTGCCACAATAGGATAGTTTTTAAAAAATTTGTATGTCCACATAAAACCACTGGAAACTCTGTATTCAATTCAATTCAATTCAATTCATCTGTAGTAAGTAGCGATGTAACACTGTTACAGTATAAGACCAAAAACAGAATAAAACATGGAGCATGCACATAAACTCATGCGATTTAAACCGAAGACGAAGTTGGTGCAGAATCGAGCTAAAAAGTAGACAACTGTGTGGATTTTGATTGTGTACAGATGTTTCAGTAAAAGCCATATCATGCTCAGTAGCTTCTGCAGCACAAACGCAACACCGTAATTGGCCATTGTTGTAGCTGTTGTTGTTTGCACATGTAGGTTCAAGGAGATGCAGGGATATGGAGTCACTGATTCATGAAAGATGTGCATGGGGTGTAAACAAGGAAACAAACTGGTGGCATTTTCAGATTTATTCATTTTGGGACCAGTTGGGACCAAATGATTAAAAAAACTTGAGCAGATACACCATTGGCAGAGTAAAAGAGAAAATAAGAATACCATTTAAAACCAATCCACCTTGTGAAAATAATCACGTCACACTGTTTGATTTTCTTGCACAGTTTCAGTAGACCAGTATATGTGCAAAGTCTTCAAAATGATCAAATCAGCAATATGTCAATGGCTTCAGCCAACTTTTATAAGCAGGTTATGGTCCCATTGCTAGACATTTGTCAGGCTGAGAACTGCAGCCATTTGAGAAACAACATAATCTTTACTAACAGTTTAAGTGGCTCTTCAAACGTTATGGCTGATAAAAATTAAATGGATTTTTTTTTTCTTAAGGATTAAATAAAGCAAAGCTTGTTCAGGGAGCCCATCTTAAGTCTTATACCATGACATACTCATACTGTTACAACCTTTTATTCATGACATTGTGCCTTAAAACTGTCAGTGCAGCACTTATTTCTGTGCTACATGCCTGAACACGGTGCTCACCAAACACTAAGCTGCTGCTGACAGCATTTTATCATTTCATCCACCATCCACCTGTTGTCTCTGCTTGTAGCCCCCTCAAAGGGGATAATTTTGTATCATGCCTCTCCCTCGTCTGATGGGTTGAGCTGTTACATATTTTACACTTTTCTTTTTATTTAGACAATATGACTTCTCAGTAGTAGTCTCAGAGAAGTTTTAAATACGTGGATCATGAAAGTCAGATCTGTAATGCTTGCCACTCAAGAGAAGATAGAGTAATGGCTCAACCTACCAGTCGATACTTTCTGCTGCATCAGCTCTTCATGCCTTACCATTAAGCATCTAAACCAATTATCTCTACAAGTTGATGAATATATTTTGTTCTGTTTCTCTTATGATCCTTCCTCTTACAGGCTGTAGAGACCAGGGTGTTCCTCAAGATGTCTGAGAGAAGTCATTCTTTTGTGTGCTGATGGATCACACATCTGTTTCTGATCCGTTTAACCGCCCTGAAGCTAAACAGCAACCTTTACCTTCATGATGACCCGTAGCTGACAGCAGAGCGAGGCAGAGCCATGGCGAAAAAGAATGAATCAGGTCACTGCCATGCAGGAAAACCTTCAACCACTGGCTGCCAATTGGTCAACACCAGATCGTGTTTGCTTTTTTTTTTTTTTTTTCAAAGGAAGGGAACGTAAAAGAAAAAAACTTAAACTGCACAGTGTAAGAAAACAATGTGTTATTTTTCAGTTGCCAAAAAACACAAAACCAACATGTTTCCAACATAGCAGAATAAATTTGCAATCTAATTACTTTCGTTTCTGATCAGATTAAGTTGTTCATATGTAAATGTGAGACTTCTGTATTTTAGCTTGTAAATGTCATAGCGCTGGCTGTTCATGAAACGTTGCAGTTGTCTGGATTTTCATTTTATGGATGCGCTGCATGCCATACCAGCGCCACTGCTACTGAACCGGAAGCTGTCAGTATGTAAGTGGTTGGTTTTACTGGACACATTTGCTATTAGCTGGTACAAAAGTTGTTTCAAAGTCTCTAATGTGTTACAGATGCCTTTCCATTTTAGCTGTCACCATAATGTTGCTCTAAATAGGTTCATTATGTTTCCTCTTATATTCAGGGTTCTCTGACATATTGTCTTTAAGAGTGAAGTTTACTTACTTATCAATGAGTTGCAAACAGTTGATAAGCCTATAACTTATACAACTGTTTATTGTTTCATTTTGCACACCTTTGGCCACATTGTGTGTGTTGTCTTAAAATTACAAGAATCCAAATTATTCCTCCCCCCTAGTTTTTGTTTTATTTGAATTTTGATACTTCTAAAATGTGTTAATCAGTGCCAAAGGAATATTACAGTTTAATCCAAGCTTTGAATTTAATTAACAGGTCTAAAAATATCAGTTTAGCTCACTGGTCACAACCTTATCTGTCACGTTAAGGCAAAAATGTAATTACAGTTTTGTTATTCTGGTTTGTGACTAAAGTCAGCAACTCTAATAAGCAGTCGTGAGCTCCACTTAATTAAAGTAAAATTTAATCAGTAGGATAAAGGCTGAGTAAGTCACTGTTTATGTCATTTAAATGCCAAATTTGAGTGTTCACAGTATGTATATATTCATCAGAGAGTGTTTGTGTGTGGACTTTATGATGGATAGTAGAGAATATTAGAGATGGAGACATGGAGTTTTTTTGTTGTTGCTGTTGTTTATTGCAGTTGTCCCTAATCAAGTACGTAAGAGTGTATTAGGTTAAAATGAGGAGAAATACACAAGCAGTTGCCTGGGAGCCTTGATCAAAACAAGAGCTTTCCCATGATATCCAATTAGCTTTCTCATGCACTACATCATTGGCCAATTTCCATGAAAAATATCCACAAGTGCCAGAGGTCAAATGGCCTGAAAGAATAAAAAATTCCAACAAGAGCAGTCTGAGACTGGTTAAACAAATAATTCCAGGGTCTGAAAACAAACCAGAATCTAAATTTGATTTCTTCTAAGTTGGGCCATTTCCTCCAGTGGTAATATTTCCATGGAAATGAATTACTTTTTTTTTTTTTTTTAATCCAGCATATGAACAAACAACAAAATTTTCTGGTTTAAGGTCATCAGACTTTAGCACAACACTATTGGGAAGTAGTGCACTAAATTAAAAGAAACAAACATTTTTCTTAGCATTAATAATGATCTAGTGATATAATATTTGTTAAAGTGTCACAATGTTAATTAAGTGAGAAAACATTTTATATCTATTTATAATTGCTTAAATGTAAGTTTGTAACCTTGCAACAGAAGATAAAGGCTATAAAAAAAATTTCACTTGATAAATTTGCCCTCAGTCAGCATTTAATTTTGCATCCTGCTTCAATATCAGCAAAAGGCTGAATTACTAAGTTGAATATAGAAATGCAGGATTGAATTTTTCCAATAATGTTAGACGGAAAAGGTGAAATATTTATGGCAAGTTTGGTTGTGTCTCTACTGAGATCAAACTTCAGGTGATAATTCGTTATATGACATAACCATACGGTTCCTTTGATTTTGTACAATTGGTGTTTAACTCTGACTTTTTTATCAATTCTTGTAGCTTTTACTGACTAAATGATTTTAACCATTTCTTTTGGTAAGACTACTGTATTCTGGATGAGAAAACCAATGTTTTTATGTTTTGACTGTTTATATGTTGTGCAGTGTTTGTGTGTGAGAATAAAGCTGATGATAGTGATAATGATGATGCCTGTAATGGTGATAACGTATTATGCCTTACAATTGATTAATGTTCCACAGTATGTATTTTTGTTAGAGTGGTGCTGGATTGTCTTGACCTTGTTCAGGTTTAAGTGAACTTTATAGACTTGGATCTGAAACCTATGGAGCCCCTGCAGAGCTATTTATGATACTCACCCCCACACATTTCTTTATCGTTTTTTATGGGGTTTTTTTTTCTTGAGTGGAAGATATAAATATGGAAGATGTAAAAGAATAGATATCAACAATGACACTTAACAGGCTCCATAGAAACAACTGATATTGGGACACTTAACATGATATGTGCTAAGGCCATTATTGAATATTTAATGTTTATTTTTAATGATTGTTTGCTAGTTTTGGTTCTTTATTTTTATCTTTTTTTATTTGGTTGTAGAATAAATAGTATAGAGTATTATTTTTCTGCATGCATATCTTTAGTCAACAAAGTAACACATATGCATTCACAGACTTTTATTATTTGAAGATTGTAGCTTATTTCTGTGGCTTAATTGAATTTAAGCAGTTTGAAGTTGCTGAAAATCCTGCAATTAAAACTAATTTTGGTCCTGAATACATGTGACTCAATTTGATTAAATCAGTGTTAATACTTGTTTTTAACTATTACTGTATATTAAGTCTCAAATGTATTCCAACAAAGTATGAGTGCACTTTCTGATAATTCAGATATAACGTCCTGCTCGTGGAGTTGTCAAAAGATACAAGGGAAGAGCATAACCTGCATACTGTGTTTCAGCTGGTTTAGAGTTCATCCTCAGGGAGACAAAAGCGGACTGTATACTCAGACGATCTGCAGTCACCGCTTTGCATGAAACAACCGCACAAGTGGCATTTATCCTCATACGTACAGTATGCTCACTTTTCATGGAAATAAATGAGGTGTGAAGCAATATCTGACTCATGAATAAGCATGCAGCAGTCCCACTATATCTAACAAGTTCACTGCAGACCATGATGTGACGGCTGTCAGTGCTGTTGAGATTTTGCACATTTTCATTTTTCACTTGTTTGAAGTGTATTTGTATGCAGGTTTCAGAATATTTTCACTATGACCCAATATTTACACTAAAGTCATTTTTTTTCTAGCTGGTGATGGAAACACACGGGCTCCATAATGGGTGCCCAAGGGGGCCACAGACCGTTTTTTCTCTATGTTCCCCCCAAAACATCTCATCCACATGAAATGCACACACATGAACTCACCAAACCAAAAGGTGGAAATCTAGCTTTTGCCTCTAAAGTCATGTTATGTAACATACGTAATGTGACATTTTCATTCTTCAGTATAGTTGCCAACTAAGTTTATGGCACATACGATGATGCATGCCATTTGATGCTGATAATCCATGTCAAAAATGGCACTTTTCCTGTTGCACAGTGAAATCTGCATTTGCAACCGTAATGCCCTTGGTGACTCCTGTAACAATGTTGGGCTTTGTCCCTGCATATGTGGCAATATATATTTTGAATCCATGTGGCTAAAGAACTAAAACTCTAAATGTGACAGTCTTCCAAGTAAAACCATCCAGTTCATCCCTGTTCAGGTCATTTAGAGTCAGACAAGCTAAGAGTCTCTGAAGTCCTTTTCTTCATTCCCCCACAGCACAAGTGTATTATATCTGTTTCCATGGCAATATTAGGGAATAGTCTCATTAACCATCTGCACTGTGATTCTAGTGAACATAAGAATGTGCCAAATCACAGAGAGAACTGGTGGTGTTTTAGTTGTAAGCTGAGTTTGCTTGGAGGAATTGTGCTGAGACTTGCTGACTGTTCTCTCTCACCAAATAAGGTTTTGTTACTGCTGGCTCTTTCTGACATTCTCCCAGCACTCCCACCATCCTTACAGTCATGTAAACACAACCAGTCTGGCTGTTTTTCAGCAGCTTGACTCTGGACAACTCTTTATCCAAAAAGTCATAACACTTTGAGATGATTGAGCTGTAAGACAGAAAAACAAGAAAACTGTCAACGCCCTCTTAATTAAATACAGCCAGTCAGAGAAATTTTGGTCTCAGTTTATTGTGAGAGAGGGTGGCAATTTTTTTTCTCTCTTTTCTAACATTACATGTCCTGTCCCAAACTATTGTAAATCAAACTTCTGAAAGAATTAAACATTTCTACACTTAAAAATGCAAATTAATGCATTTTTAACTACATTTTGGTTAATTTGCATAAAGACCCAGTACCATTATATGATGAGGAACTTACAATCCATATTTGTATCCTCTCAAGTATCCATGTTTATTCCTCCCTAAAATGCTGAAGGTTTTACCAAACAGATTTGTTCATGTCTCATTCATAGCCTGACTTTCATAAGGATATAAACTTAGCACAAAATGTAAGGAGAATACTACAGGGGATTTTGGCACATTATTGGGGGAACTATCTACACATTTAGCTGCGTTGCTCATTCCATAAATAAACGATCCTTGCAAGTTATGCCTCGTTTTGACCACGTATTGCACAGCAGCAATTAGTATCATTAGGAGGGAGAAATAACCAACCCAAATTTCCCTACTTTTCTGTAAGGTTTGGTTGTAAAAAATAGGTGCATAATAACATTATTTTCTGACCTGCTTGTTTTAATCCAATGTTCAAATTTATGTTTTGGAAATGTATGCAAATAACAGAATTTAGCAAATGCTGCCCAAACTGCAAACAGAAACATCACTTCAGGGGGTCTGTAATCCAAACATTAACTGTTAATCCATCTTAAATAACCAGCTGGAAAGGTTTCACTATTCTATGTATTAGATCAAGTTTTACTGTAATAACCAGTAAAGTCTCTCCTGAACAGACCAGAGCTTTGGCAACAGTTTTAGTAATGGGAAGAAATTGGTTGTCACATCATCGTGGCTGTTAACTTAAGACCGGGAGCTCTGAAATTCAATTTTGAAGACTGTTAATAATCAGAATGAATTAGATTACATGAAATGCATGAAAAGATTATGCCTCTGCAGGAAATATTTGACTGCATTCGAACAAATGTAGCTCAATCTGTTTGTTCAGTCTCCAACATGCTTCAGCCTGAAGTATTTTCAAGTTTATGAGTTTTGTGAGAACTCATTGTTCTCTGGTGGCTTAGATGAGCACACACCCCTAATTTGATCACCGCTGCTCCAAGCAATCATCTTGTTCTCTAATGGCTCCCATGTCTGCTGACAGGATGTTGTTTAATGAAGCTGAAATTACATTTTAAATGTCTTAAAGGACACGCAGTTAGCTATATTCCAGATAATTATCTATCTTGCTTCTGGCTGCTTCTGTTTTGTTCTTTTATGAGGATGTAGTGTATATTCCAGCACTTGCTGGATCTTACATGTTTTATTCTGTGGGAGAATCCAGCAGCGCCATGTAGTGGACATTAAGGTGAACTGCAGTGCTACAGAAATACAGCATGAGTAGGATTTTCCAGACCATCTGCATTTATATATGTACTTTCTTTTGCATTTTACTGGCATAATTTATTCACCCAGATATCCAAGTTTCTTGCAATCTGTGGATGTGCATGTGTGTGTGTTCATTTTCCAGGCTCTCTGCCAATCCCTGAAAAGCCGGCCAAGATAAGGCTAAATAAGGAAACTGCAGTTCTGGTTCTATTTTGTCTTTAAAAAAAAGTCTTAATCAACAGGCCAGCATACAGTCAGTTAAATTAAATGCACATAACCCCTCATTTAAAACTAGGATGAGTATTAAGGCCAACAAAAAAAAAACAGAGCCACTTGCCAAGAGTAGATTTACTCTATTCATACAATATTTTATTTCATCTTTCAGTTAAGAATGCATTTTGATTATAAAATTGGAACCAGATACATAATATGAAATAGAAAGTTAACATTTTCAAGCTAAAAACTGTTTGAAAACAACAGGCACGTTAATTTTTATTTCTCGACCCCCCCTCCCGATTTTTCACACCAAAACTCTGTTAAAACTGTATTCACACAGCAGAACATTGAGAATCTTCAGAGTCACACACCTGCCAAGGTGAAGGAGGATTTTGTATCTGAGGTGGTGTGGAGAGATTACCGACCTGTGGGAGCAAGGTGAGCCCACAAGCTGATCTTGTGCGTTATCAGGATGAGCTCGTTCCATCCCTGTAGTTCATTAACATTCATGATCAAGCCCAGGCCCAGAGTGGATGAAAGATTTATTTATTGTTTTGTTTTGTTTTGTTAGACCTTGTACCTGAAAAGGGAGCAACGTGGATCAGTCCATGGCCCTTTCGATGTTAAAAGATTTCCAGCTAATTGTTGAAAACTTTGACGCTGAAAAAAGTTAATCTGTAGTGCATTGAAAATATGTAATCAGTTGGAGTTCAATGACAAATATGGCCCATGTGGAGAGTTTAAATATACATTTTTAGAACCCTGACAGCACAAAATATATAGATATATCATTCATCATGCCTTATTCCAAGGTTCATCAAACCATACAGATCCTTGATGTCATTTACAAAAGGCCAACAGTTTGAACCAATGTTATGCCCAGAAAAGAAATCATCTAAAGAAGCTAAAAGCTATAAACAGCAACTGAATTTGACAAGCAGCATCATCAGTGCTGTAGTCTGGATGGCTTCAGTAATACAGAAGATTCTGCATATATGACAGTGTTGGACATTTGACCTCAACACGTTTTGTTCATATGCTGACAATTGAATCAAATTGTACTTAATAGAAACTAACTTATTGGTGACACAGACATGTTGGTCCTGGACTCATACTGCCCACAAACTATCAACATTATTTTGTGGCATTTAGTTTACAGTTTAAGCTCAGGTCTCTTCCCTGGTACAATCAATATAGTGTGGCTACCGCAAATGAGGTTTATGGTAAACCGCAACCTGGGCAGATTACCTACTAGTTCAACAAAACAAAACACAGCAATTCAAAATGCAAAGTAAAATCCTAGAATTGTGTTGACATTATTGGAGAAGAGACTAAACTAAAATCTCTTTTACATTCACGGGTTTTTTTCTGGGCCATCCATCCATACACATTTAGCTTAAAACATGGTAAATACCACGCTGCTGCTCCCTCTTTTAAAAAGCAAAAAAAAAAAAAAAAAAAAATGCTCCTTTGAGTTATGTTTAATGGTATTTATGGTATTTTAAAACCTCATAACTGGTTGCCCAAAATAGGAAAGACACAGTGGTGCTCGATCACCACATAAGGGCGGGCAGCATGGCCTCCGCTCTGCAGTTCTGCATCTTCTCAACCCAACCTCACCATCAATGGGCACTTTTGCTGTTGGCCCCAGGACAAATCCATCACAACCGCCCAGTGCTGACTGGCTTAGGCTGAGTTGGATGGTGGTGTGCGGCCTTCCCAGTACTTCGTATAGGCCGCTTGGAACATATCCTTACACTGCAGCTTTGCGTTCAACCGGGAGCAGATGAGGAACGAGCCGCCCATCTTACGGTGAAGTGAGTACGTCTCTTCTGGAGGAGGAGTGAGGCGGTGTTTGAGCATCACGGGGATGAGGTTGTGGATCCTCTCAGTGGTGGACTGGGAACCAAAGTTGAAGGTCTCTGAGGAGGCGAAGGCCTCGCCGAGGATCATCACTGCATCTACATGAGCGTTTATCATAGGCTGGACACAAGAGTTAAAAAAATAAATAAACCGTTTATCCTCATACAGTCACAATATAAGAACAGGTGTTACTTCTCTTGCATTACAATAAGAAAAAAAACATCCCTAAGTCCCATTTTCCTGCTTTATGGTGACATCCTCCCCTTTTATTCTCAGGTGATCACAGTGCTTAGGAACATTAAACAAACAAAACAAAACCACAGCAAAGAACAGCTGCATCTTAAATATAGCTCTCTATTTATTGAGCAAGCTCAGTTTTCTCAGCACACTCGCCAAAAAGAATCCCAGGCGCAGTTTGGGATGTAGAGCGAGCAGAATGATATAAAGCGATAATCACCTTAGACTCGTATCCCGTCAGGAACTTCATCTCAATAGATTTTTTCAGGACTCCCTCTGCGTCGCCCTCGGCAGCTGAACGGATTACCTACAATGGCAAACACACACACACACACAGGCTCTCAGTGACGTTCGCTTTAATTCTTTATCCAGCATTTACCGTGAAATGACTAACTGGGCTTAGATGCCTGGCCCTTACCTCTATGTAGACATCTGTGAAACTTTGGTCAAACCCTCTTGTGGCTCCAAAGTCCAGCAGCGCCACCTAAAGAATCATAACAGAATCATCACCTTTTTTTAATATCTAATCCCATGCTCTGTGCCACGTCTTCCAACATGAAGAAAAGTTGAAGGTAACTCCCAAGATGGCTACTTAGGGGTTGAATGGACTCACCCTCTGTGTCTGTGGATCATAGAAGAAGTTGGACCAGTTCGGATCGGTCTGCATGTACCTGAACTCAAACAGCTCTCGAAGGCACAATGACAGGATGTTCATGCAGATCTGAGACAAAAAGATGGAAGTGTACATTACAAGGGACAAAATGGAAACAAGCCGACATGATCCATTTGAATAGATGAATGAATATGAACATTTAGAAGCTATATGTGCTGTATAATATCTCTTCAGCTCTTTGGTCTGTCAGCTGTACCTCGTTTTTCTGGTCCTGCGAGAGGCTCTCGGCCTGGTCCAGGGGAAATCCAGGAACAAGTTCAGTAGTCAGGACATGACTGCCACTCAGCTCATCTATCACCTCCGGGACATAGAAGAATGGATCATCCTTCAATAGCTCCCTGAATCAAACATGAACACAGACAGAGATAAGTACCAGCAAAGCAGACAGGTAGACCTTATGGTGTTCAGTCTATATATAGATAAACATTTAATAGTCCAATTACATCCATGTATATTTAACCTGAACGTATTTGTAACAAATTAATGCTTTTAAAAGTGTAAGATGTGAAACAATGACAGAAAAAAAAAAGCTTTCTGTAGTTTTACCTCCCAGAACGTGGGAGATATTAATTCAAACATTTGCTAGATTACCTGAACTTCTTTGCACACTGGGCTTCTCTAATATAATCACACTCCAGTGCAAGCTCTCTCCTCATTACATCAATCAGATGCTCTGGAAACAGACCTGCAGAGACAACCAGTAACTATGAAAACAGGATTTTAAGAAAAACAGACATGGGAGCATTAGTAACAAAAACACAAGAGTCATCAAGAGTTTTTATTAAATATCATCTTGTCACGAC
>JBBBVU010000024.1:9740875-9761381 GCA_037177055.1 Atherinosoma microstoma | reverse complement strand
AAAGAAAGAAAGAAAGAAAGAAAGAAAGAAAGAAAGAAAGAAAGAAAGAAAGAAAGAAAGAAAGAGAGAGAGAAAGAGAGGAAATTGTAAGTGAAGGAACTTCTTGCAGACAGGAAGTGGGGGGGGGGGTTGCCGCTTGCCTCAGCGACAGTATTTTCCACATCCGCCGCTTGACTACAAACAAAAAAAGGCACACAAAAAGGCCTTGCCATCTGTAAACAACAGATATAACAAAGTAAGAAAAAAAAAACGGAACCACATGGGCGGAGAGTGTTTATTGAACCCTAAAATATTATCTCTAGAAATCTGCATCATGTTTTTCAACGCACACGACAGCAACTTGCATTTGCATCAGTTACAAATTTTGCAAACTTCTCAGATGCTGCAGTCAAATGGATGTTGTCACAAAAAATACACACACAACTGAATTAGTTTGTTAACCAAGAGAAGTTGGATTACATTCGGCCAACCATATATTACCCATTTGCATGCAGAAAGTGGCAAAAGAAGGGTGTTAAATAGTTAAAAGAAGCTGGGAGCAAAGGGTAACACTGGGTTACTAATGTGTCATGTGCAGATGTAGGGGAAACACTGATGCATGCTGATGTTTTCAACGGAGAGTCACGGAGGAAACAACAAGCTTGATATCGCTCACCACAAGGTCCCCTCACAGATACAAATACTGCAACTGTCTGAGTCTGCAAAGTTTAGACTGAGCAGCAAACACACACACAAAACAGCACAATCAAGCAGAGAGACTGCAGGGAGGGTGATGCAGGCTAAAAAACGTGCTTGGAGAAGCACAATAAATCTCTTAGCAACCCAGGGTGGCCAGTGGAACAACAGCTTTGCAGAAGTGACAGCTTTAGTGAGGTGAGAAAAAGGGACACCTCAAAGAAAAATGGGTTGAATGTTTGTTCATGTTGTAGCTAAATGCTGCGGTCAGATAAGGAGACTTCTTTCCGAATTGAGTTCACAATGGAACATTAAAGAGAGAATCTGACTTTCGATCTTGACTCTGTAACACTTAAACCGGGGTTACTTTGCATGCTCACTAACCAGCTTACAAAAACATTTGGTCACTTTGCAAATAGTCTACATTCATCTTGTGGATTTTCATTCAATGTATGAGACGCACTCTAGATCCCTTTTTCTGCAATCATGTGTCAGGATCAACAGCAAAAAAAAAGTGGATCCAAAAGTGGCAATACACTTCCAGCTAAAATGTCAGTGTCCGTAACGGGAGGTTGACCTGACTCCTGCACGCCGGGGTCAACACAAACATGCACATGCATGCTCTCAAGCTGCCTGCTGAAACACACCAAATAAAGAATTGACCGGTGTTTCCCCTCTCACAGTAAACTAAGTAGGCAATGCAACACACACACACACATACACATACACACACACACACACACACAAGGTTTATAAACACACACAAACTTACACACTCTGCTTCACACACACACACACATACTGTACAGCTGTCTGAGGGAAACTCGGTTTGACGTCACAAGGTTGCTAGGCAACTTGCCGCCGTGGTGGTGAAGATTTTCCACTGCAGTACAAACACAGTATGTGTGTGTTTGTGTGCGTGTGTTGATTTTTCGTGCCGATCCAGTTGAGTTACAGTGTTGGACTTACAGTAAAGTCTGACACCATCCACCAGTAAAATCTCTTTTTTTGGTATTGGAAGTGAAGCTAATGGATAGCCTAAGTAGAGGATAAACTTTAGCTTTTAGAAACTAAAGTCTAGGTCAGTGTTTTGGCACTTTTTAAACAAATAAAAAGGATGTGAGTCAAACTGTTAAAGTTTCTGTGTGCACAGCATTGCATGCATAGAAAATTCAACTAATTAAGCTGTAGAGTGATGTGTGCAGAGGGCGTGTCGGGGAAAGCATATGTTGTATACTTTACAGTTGTGGCAGTGTGGGTGTGGTCCTTATTCTAAAAGGCACTGTTTATATAATCAATCTGTTTATTTAATAGGTGCATCTTTTCGGCAGCTGAAGGTTTATTGAAACGTGTCCAAAAATGCAAATCATCCCTAACTTTACAGACCAAACACAGTTCAATTTACTTACAATGTGACTATTATAATTCTTTTCTAACCAAGCTTTAATATGTATCAAAGCTGAAATATGTCGGCGTTTTAAGCATAAGATAAAGAGAAAACAGCATAAACTTTTTTTTTTTTTTTATCTCTGAGAGACACTCCTTCATAAAAATGTGCTGCTTAACGAATAAAAAAGAAGTTAAACATTCAATAAATATTTCAATTAAAATGTGGAGTCCTTTTCTGCATAATAACAGATTTCAACTGCAAAACGAAATAAATGAGCTGACCACAAAATAATTGTTATCTGATTTCATTGCCAAGCTCTGCACATAAACTTTCAAAATAATGTTGTTTGGTAAGGCTGATGATTTGAATAATTATTCTGACTCAAAAAATCTTTTATCTTGCTAGTGTATATCTACCTATCATGCTTTCAGTACAGTCGATAATTACAGCATTACACAAGTCAAACCAACCAAATCCTCGGTTATATGTTTTTGTGGTTAAATTTAGGTTAAGGTTAAACCACTATTTTTTGTGCACTAAGCTCCGGTAAGAGGGTGTGTCGTGCAGTAAAGGGGATGTGTAGTGCAGTCTACAAGACTGAGATCCTTAGTGCATAAAGCCTGGTATATGATGTGCAATTTTGCGCTTGGCCACACAAAAGATGACCAATTAGAAAGCAATTTTGGACCTATGCTGTAGCGTGAGAGAGGAGAAATGGCTGCTATCAACAACCCAGTAAAAAATATAATTAGAATTTATTTCTAATGTTTGCATTTAAGTTATCTTTGTGAAGTTTCACCTGTAGCGCTGATGTATTTCATACAGAAAAGCAACAGCATGCGCTGACTATCATCTCACCAGCTCACCACCATCATCTCTGCAGCTCTGCAGAGTGCCTTCATCTCTAATTCTCCAGAACTCAACTGAAATTTTACAGAGAAAAGGAGAAAAAAAGGATACTGATACCAATTTACAGCAGATGTCCTTCTGCTGCAAAATTACTACAACTGGAAACCATTGTAAGCACATGCATTATTAAGCACCTTTTCTCTTTGGAAAGATGTCGTCAGTCAAAAGATCTGCCAAACACTGTCTACAAGTTAACAATGAGTTGATATCATTTAAAAGATAATTGCCATAACAAATCAGATGTGACTGGGTTTATACAAAAGCAAAAAAAGCAAAAAAAATATAGTGCTCACTGGGAAATAACTCAATTAAATCTACTGTGACTGAAAACTTCTGTTGTAAAGATAAAATGTGTCTACAACGATGAAACACAAACTTGGGATTGATGTGCTCATACTTGCCTTTTTATTTTTATTTTTCACTAAGTCTGCAAGAGTCTGCTCTTAGATTGTATATATGTTATGGGCATAAAATAAGTCAGCAACATTTTTTTCCTTTTTTCCTCCAGCACTTAATTACCATTGGAAGAAATGTGTCCTCTCATGTCAGCTGAAGTAAATATATACAGTACACGTCGTATTACTTTTTTCTTGTCAGTTTCCCTGCCAATTTAACTGTAACTCTGCTGCTCTTTCTTTCTTTCTGTATCACTCCTCTTCTCTCTGTCCCTCTCCTATCTCCCACATACCTCCCACACAAGCGAGCATGCTTTATGTGTTTCTGCACGTTTGCCTTCTGCACACATACATCAGGTTTCCTTAAATTACAGATCAGACCTGTGAGAGGCTGCAAACAAGAACATGAATAAACCACTTGTCCGATGTCTCTGAGCTGTAATTTTGGGGAATACAAACTTATATTATTAACTAAAAAGTATTGTTTAGCTGCTTTTGACTTTGTGTGTTTGCCTGGATGAAATTAAAAGAAAACAGTGAGCGGAAATATGCAAAGAGCAGAACAAAACAATATTCAAATCCAGCATACAAATCCATTTAAACAAATAACTAGCTAGGGAGAGCTAGGATGTTGGTTTTGGGTGGGGTTGTTGGTGAAATTATGTAAGATAAATTAATTCAAACACTTATGAGGGTTTAAAAAACTGCAAATCATGTTTCTTCATCCCGTGTTGAGTTTTGTTTTAAAGCAGAAGTGAAATGGCCTTATAAATCCTCTCTGGCTACACATGAAAAACACTTCCACTCACCCACAGACAAATACACACGCACACACACACACACACACACACACTTCGTGGCCAAAAAGGCTTGAGCCTTGTTCTGCAGGCAAAACCAATGAAAAGCGTTCGAGACCTTCGCTGGTCTCCTGCTTTCCCTTTTCTACTATATATTTTGTATTACATACACACACACACCCTCACTGCTAAAAACAGAAGAAAAAAAAAAGAAAATTTAAAAAACACTTTCACACACACAGGTTGGGACACAGAGCGACCATCATTACTATCAGTCTTGAAATTTAGAGAGAGCAGCTTGAGACAGGAGAACCCAGAAACATGCACAGGCACATTCAGACAGAAAAATGAGGTGCACAGTGAGGGGCTCCTGAAACTAGTTTACCAAGACATGCCTTCCCTTCAAGCATGTCTTAATCTTCCTATCTTACCAGAATGATCTTTTTCAATGACTGTGACTGTTCTTTCTTTGTGTCCCTCTACAATCCCTACAGTATGTTTAGAAATGTGTTGTGAAAGTTTCATTTACATCTTTCAGTGGAATTGACGGTGATTGCTTTTCACTGTGGCTATTTATTTCACGCTATAAACCAATGAAGACGAGGAGTAAAACACAAGTTGAGGCAAATTCTTTCCAGGGAAAAAGGACCGGCTAGATTTTAATTCCCTAATAAAGATAAAGATGCAGTAAAAACAAACAATACAGTGAAGCAAAGGCACGTTACAAATATCATGTACTCACTTTATCAGCTAATCAGCACAACTGCAATACACTTGAAAAAGAAGAATGCATGTAGTTTTACTATGTTTGCTTGTATTTGGTTAAAGAGGAAAGATTTGGACAAGTTCATCCTTCTGAATGATTATAAGGGGATATAAGTGTATGTTTTAATATGCTTGGGAATCCATAAAGCAGGTTCTGAGACATTTACGCAGGTGGAGGTTCTGTAAGACCAACAGAGCCCCTTGGATTTTACCTTTTATACCTGGGATATTTCAACTAGGAACAAGACAAGTCAATAGGGTGACTATAAGACTTGGCGTCAAAAGCATAGCTGTAAGCATTTAAGAATACGCCAAGGGCCTAAATAGAAGGCCACCTCAGTTCTCCCTCATTGGTTGGGAGTCCCAGGTATTTAGCCTCTTGTGGCATCATTACTACCTGATTCCCCCTCAGTCTGTTAAAAACTGAGGACGCCTCTTGGATAAGATGTCCGAAATATTTCACTAACAAAAAAGTAGAGTTTCAAACTTTAATAAGCACAACAGTACAAACTGTCAAACATCTGTCTGTGTTGTACAGCGTTGTTGCATTGAAGGAGTCTGCCGAACATATTCTGCTGCTGATTAGCTGTGACTTATGATTCTGACAGCTTAATCCAAAAATACCCACCATGAGACAGCAAAAATTTGTCAAAAGCCTGGAAGAGCATGAAATGATGCAGAGCAGTAAGCTGTCCAAGATACCTGACACAACTTTTGATGGATTTAGCAGCTCAATGGCAGGATACATTGCATTTCCACCATGTATGTACGAAGTGTAGCAACACAATCATTCTTTAGTTTAGAAAATAGTGATGAAATAAAGAACTGTTTGACGGTAATGCAGTATAAAAGAGAGTATACCAATCTACAATATGTAGCATTTACTCAAACTTCTATAATTCTTTTCTAAGTTTAGTTGATTTTGATGCTACGAATTATGTCACCATTGTGAGCAACGTTTCTTATAAAAGTATTCTTTGGCATATTTCTTTTTTTTTTTACATCCATTTTTGGAAGATCTTATGGGAAAAAAATAACTTAGAAGATAGTCCAAATTGGTGAAGTAAAATCAAAAGTAACACATTAATTCTAAAATTTAAAAAACTGAATTGTGAAGCATGTATAGAGCATATATCCACCCCCTTTGCTATGAAGCTCCTAAATAAGAAGAATTAAATCCATCATCATTATCATCATTATCACAAAATGGAAAGAATATGGTTCAACAAAGAAACCTGCCGAGAGGGGTAGTCCACCAAACTTAGAGACCAAGCAAAAAGGACATTTATTTGTGTGACAACAATGAGATCAAAGGTAACCACAGCAGAGACAAGTCTCTCTTCATGGGAGGTCTATAAGCTGTACTCTCCACAGAGCTGAGCTTTTTTCTTACAGAGAAATTCACCCGCAAGCAACCAGGTGACTGCCCAAAAATACGGTAAAAGGTCCTTTGGTCAGATGAGATGAGAATAACTTTTCTTTTAAGAATATGCAAAGTAAAGCTGGTCCCAGTGGGTTGATGTGCCAAGCTCAAAGAGACATACCCCAAGAAACGGAAACTGCTGAGTACAACACTAAATACTCCTAAGTACTTTAGACGTTCTCACTTGAAAAAGAAAAACCTTGAACAAAAACAAGGGAAGATGTGTTCCATTATGGTGCATTAACTGCACATATCAAGTTTGATTTGATTTTGATAGTTTAGTGAAGTGAACCAAGAAGCCACAAAGCTCCTGGAAAGTTTTACAAATTTGCATTAGCTGCTTTAACAGCTGTTGCTTTAGTGTGAACACAAATATGTCAGCAGATTAATTTAGCAAAACCACTGGTTTGGTCTTTTAAGTGGGTATGTGGGTTACTTCCACAGAAAATCCAGCTGCCCTACTGACTTTGCTCATATAGATATTAAAGAGCAAACCTGAGAAGAGTTTACAATTGTCGCTGCTTTCTGAAATCAAGTCCACTGAATTTCAATGCACACACACACACACACACACTCAAATTTTGGATGTACTTACTGCTTTCTGTTGAGAACTGAGGAGGGCAGGGTTGAGAAGATGCTCTCCCTTCTCTGTATCACTGGAAATATCCTCCTCTGACTCCTCCCAAGAAGAAGAGAAACCAGCTGAGGAAGCGGAGGAAGAAGACAGCTTCCTGAGAGCGCGAGTGGAGGAGTTTGGAATGGGACTAGAAGTGGGGCTAGGGGAGCAGGATAGTCCCTGGTCTGAGCCAGGTCCTTCAGTAGTTTGAAGTGGCGTCTCCAAACCGTGGTCAGTTATTATGACTGCAGGGATGGAGGGGCAGTGGATGGAGGTGTGATTCGCAATGTCCAGCAAACACGGGGGGCTCTCACTGATTTGCACTTGAGGTAAAATGGCATTTTCAGGGTTGACGTCCAACCTGTCTCCCTCTGGCTGAAGCAGCACTTTAGGATGCCACTGGTCCTTATTCTCATCTGTCCTTTCTTTTTCATCTCCAACAGTTTGCTTGTTTTCCACCTCTCCTCGCTCTTTTTCGTCCCCTCTTCCTCTCAGCACTTGTCCCTTCATCTCATGATCTGTTGCTGCATCTTTTGTTGATGTTTCAGGGAAGCCCTGCACAGAAAGTCCATCAACACAGGGAGTTTGCACTGCTGTTTCTGGGTAAAAGTCATTTTGATCCAGCGTCCTGTTCTCCGTATTTGTTTTAGTAGCACTGTTGTCCTTCTCAACTTCATCCCTTCTCCCCCCTCCTCTTTCTCCTTCTGTCCTTCCTTCCTCCACTTCTTTGCCATTTTGGACGACAGAGGGAACTTTAATCTCTTGTGGGTGGGTCATTGGGTTTTCAAAATCTGTGTTTCCTTGACTGGGGTGGGGAGAGGTTTCACTAGATGCTCTTCTGGAAGACCGAGGGCTGCGCTGGAGCTCGGTATTAAGCACCTGGGCACGAATTGTAGAAATGTGGGCCTCAAAGATGCCCACTTTTCCCCTGACCTAAAAGAGATGGAGAATTTGGTTATAGTTTGGTCTAACTGTAAATAAGTTCACTTTGAAGTTTTTTTCTACATTCACAGGTGTTCTAGCACCAGAAGAACCTTAACTGATGAGAGATAAAGAGAAAAGAATAAAACATAACACAGAAACATAAAAGAAAATGGAAAAAGATTGAATTCTAACTTGTTTTTTCCATCATCTGGCATTAGAGAGACTATTTTGTAACAAATGGTTGGCAAGCTTTAAATGCCTTCTGTCACTATCTGATCATTTAAATTGTGCACTTACTAATGGAAGCTACAGAGAAGGGAAATGGATTATGAAACTGGAATTACATTTTTTTCACAATTTAAATTAAGAAACACACGTCAAATTCCATCGCATAGTTTCATTTTTTCCAGCTTTCCTATCACAAAAACACAACAAAGAAACAGCTGAGAACTGTGAGAGTCCAAACACGTGTGATTTGCTCTGCTCTGCTTTCAAAGTTTGAGTAAATGTTGCATCACCTGTAAATCAGCAAGAACAACTCTTATTGGTATTATCATTAGGTTAGTAAATTTAAAAAAAGAAAAAAATCCTTTTTAATCCATCGCTCTATATTGCCTGGAGTTTGGTTTATCAGGTATAATAAAGACAGTATGTAGAAAAATACAAAAAGTCACCTCAACGTTCTGCAGCTCTCTGTGGATCTGCAGCAGCTGTGCCTGACGTCTCCTTTCCTCTCGCCTCCCTCCACCTCTTGTCTCTCCTCCTGTCTCCTCCTGCCCGTCTCCTTCCCCTCCCTCTTCCCCGCTCAGGCGTCGGACGCGCTGGCCCACATTGACTCCCAGGCACTCCGGGCTTCGTGCTGTAGAGGAAAGAGGGCGAAGTGTAGGGCTGGGACAGGGCGAGGATGGAGCGGGGAAGATGAATGTCTGCCCCTGAGATCGGGGGCTCGTCTGAGGGAAGAAAAACCAGACAGAATTAGGGGTGCTCCATAATTATTTATCAATATATAAAATTAAGTAAATATACAAGCTGAGTGAAAGTAAGCTTTGCTTATTTGGCTGCACTTTGTACACATATAAACAGCTATTTATGTTTCCTGCTTTTGTTTAGTTATGAGTAGTAATCTATTCTAGTAAAAAAAAAAAAACAGGGTAAGACTCTGAGAGACAACAAACAATTTAAAGGTTTTAAGTTGGGAATTAATGAGAAACATTTTAACATGCATTGTTTTTCTGTCAAGGAATCATATAGCTTAGCCCATTAACACTTTAGCTCTGGGTCCATCTACATCAAACCTTCAGTGGTGAGAAGTATTAAGAAACAATGGACTTAACTTTCACATTAAATCACTGCAAAAACTAAGAGTGCAAATAAAGATAATCATTTATGTTTCTCTTAGTTGTTCATCTATTCTTTTAGTACTTTCCTTAATGAGAGACTAAACAATGGCCACTGCAGTCATGAAATGAAATTCACAGAAAAACTTAAAAGCTGTGAAACAGTCACACAAGCAGGAAAGAGCTGAATAGTCAGATGACTAATAAAAAAAGTATCTAACACATGTAGCCTTGTCACAATGCATGTAACTCAAGGAGATTTGGTGGTCTAGGTGATGACATTTCAGAGAAGAGGTAAGTCGTGTTTTCAGCCTAGCTTTCTCAGGGCAGATGTGGTAACTAGGCTACCTTGGGGCTAGTCGGGCTGTAGAGACCTCCACCCAGTAACTGACAGTAAGTGCTTCGATCTGGAACCGGCAGCACAGGCCGGGCCACTGGGCTGGTTCTGGTTCGAGAGGTGGTGCTAGAAGAGCCTGGCTGGGGGTGAAACTGATTACTGCTGCGGAGATTAAAAAAAAAAAAAGATAAGAAAAAAAAGTTGATTTTTAGTTTCATGGAAAAAGAAAAACAACTCAACATGCTGCCACCGGTTATATATGAATTAAAAACATGAATCATATGTCTTATAATGGAAATCAATTAATATACTATTTCAAGAGGATTCATATGTGACTGTTTATCACTGACAAGACAATTGCTGAATGCCCCATGATGCACTAAAGATAAAAAGAAAGATCTTGTTAGTCTGGTCTAACAGCTTCTAAGATGGAACAAACTGTAGTGACCAAACATGTTTATGGTATGCATTTCCTCTACCATTTAAAGCAAAGGATATATATATACCTGTTCATGACTTCAAGACTGTTCAGGTTCAAGGCAGAGGCTGCCATCCCCGCGGCCAGGCCAGGGGCTTTGAGTGCTGGGTACACATCTGACTGTCTCCGCAGAAGCTGCAGGGAGGTCTACAGAACCGCCTTCAGTGCTTCGTCTTCATCCAGGTAGCAGCAGCAGCTCCACACTACAAGAACAGTTAACTTTACTTTCTCTGCCTCTTGAAATTGGGTCAAAATTGAGCAAGTATCAAAGATAAAAAAGGTTCTTTGAGAGGAAACACTTCAGATAAAAGCCTTTTCCAACAAGGGAAGATACAAGAAGTCAAATTTTCCATTCCTTAAAAGCCAATCCAAAACTGCGACACTGACAAAACGATTACACATGTTGCGCTGGTAATAACATAAATCGCATTGTTTGAGCTGAAAGCAATAAACAGAAAATAACAAAAGAGAAGGCCAGCAGGCAGAGGGAGATGAAGGCATAAATAATGCAAGAAAATGAGCACGCAAAACGTCTCACACAGTGGAAATAATTAGCCTTTTCTTCAGTCAGTGTTCCATTCAAGCAGAGATGCTTATCACACTCAGCTGAAACAAAGAGCATGTTTATGACAAAGCCCAGTGTAGTTTTCCTTCTAGTTTTACACCATATACCCTTTGAAACTTCTACGAGGCTTACGCACTTAACTGTATAAAAACATGTATGAAGTTTGAACGCAAAACTTGACAATAACCTGATCAAACTTAGAATTTTTAAGTACAAAGGGATAGTGAGGAAGGAAGTGGAGGACATGCTTATTTACAAAAGGAGCTGCAGCAGAGATTGAATGCAAAGAAATAGAGGAAAAGTAGAAAAAATTAGAAAAAGAAGAGCCAAAAGCTCATGCCCAGAAACTCCTTGTTACATAGTGACGCCGATAAAGATGCGCACAGAGTCACAGAACTGGTGCTTGCCCTTTTACAGACAAAACACCCACTGTGGCTTAAATTGGGAACGTTTGCAAGGAAGTTATGCTCTCTTGTCACATGCATTATTACCTTGAAATGACTGGACCATTTGGTCGGAAAAATAGCTTTTAAATCCAACAATGCAATCAGTTTTCTGTTTTACCTTTGCAACAGTGCGTGGGGTTTGCATGCTTTGCAACTAAAAGAAGACATTTTTGCTCCGGAACTATCTCAGAACAGAGTTTAACAACAGAGAGGGGGCCCCACAATGTGTAGAATGGATGGAATGGACACGCACACAGTGATAGCTCAGCTTACATTCTGTCGGTGGATAAGTTCAAGCGATGAATAATAGGTTGTGATATCATGTCCTGCTGTAAAAGAAGCTATGCAAATAAGCTTCACTGTGCAACAGGATTTGACAACTGGAATTTGATGCGCAGTGGTCAACTGCGCGTCGTTTGCAGAAAATATCGTCTCATTTCTCATTTCCCAGGCACATTTTTGCAGATTATGTCAGCTTGATCATCCCCAGGAGCCAAAATTCTTTTGAAGCATTAAAATCTCACTAATGTCCACATGTTCAGACATATGGGTGGTTATGAAGAGTTGGTTGAGCTTTGAGAGCAAGTCATTTTTTTATGCTGTGCTGAACTGTGACCAATCAGCCTTGACTACACACAAATAATTTGTATGAAACATTTGAAATGATGATATACCTTTTCTAAAAGAGAATTTGATAAAGACAAGGGGTAAATATGAAGCATTTTTCTCTTCTGGTAAAACTGAAGCCCTTATGTGTATTAATCAAATCCTTTTCAAGACCTTTACAGTCCAATTCTTAAGCTCACTGAAGCATATCAGTATCTGTGTCATGTGTTGGGCAACCAGAAACAGCCTTGGCATGTGTTTTGATTCCAGATAACTTCAGATTTCAGCTCATGAACCATGGCATAAACATGGGATTTCCTTACGGGGGAGTGACACAGTTAGTAAGAGATAGAAAAACAATCTAAATGGCCTCCCTGACTCTCTCGGGAGTCTTTCTAAGCCTCAATGCTCCTTTTTTCCCTTCACGCTGCATAATTACTTTGCCCTTTTTGTATGATGCTCATGTCCACAAGTGAAAGTGACAAACTTTTTCCCCTCATTGTGCAGTCAAATTTCTGCACAACAATAAACCTAAGTGAAGTAAATACAAAAGAAAAAGTTTTTAAAAAGGAGACACTCTTGATAAACCTCTCCTGACTGGTCCACTGTGTGTTTGAAGGTGCTTTACAAGAGTTCTGAGGACATCAACTGCACCACACCAGCAGACAAAAGGAGAAGTATACCTCATGAAAGAAAACAGTGAAGTTTGAATATCTATGACAACACATATTTTGCTTCTTCAGTGCTAGTTTACACCTCTCTCTGTCTCCATCTCCATTAAATATAGTCTATAAAGATATTATAAACATCCATTTATCGTATTGGCAAATCAACAGCATACAGAGAGGCAGATACACGAAACAGAGAAGCAAACAATTAATATGCATCGTGCTCATAACCCACTTTGATGCATCAAACTTTAAGGCCACTAACAAATGTCCTCCCTTTAGCACACATAAACTGATCAAACCTACAACAAACACTGTTGTCTTTATACCAGGTTTAGTGCACTTAAAGCACTTCAGAGTGTTGAATGTGCTTCAGCTCAGCCTAATTTGTCAGATTGAGTGGGACTGTGTGAGCATTCAAACCATCCACTTGCCTACACAAGTGGGCAATAAACCTACATACAGTTTACTAAAAAAGAAAATGTGATGGAGAAGTTTAGAAAGGACGGTGTCTGTTCCTTGGATTTTACTAGCAGATATTATAAGACTCTTGGTTAGATCAGTGAGAGGACACATTACAGCGAGATGTAAGACTCTCCTATCCTGTTTATTAGACCATTAAAAGCCATGTATGTCTGGTTGTATCAGCTAGCTGCGGGAAGTTATATGTCAATAAGCGCAAGAAAATTAAGGCAAATTACACGTTAAATCATTTTTTCACTCATATCACATGGGCATATTTGTTCTTGTCAATTACACAGTGGATTTGCAATTTCCACAAATTTCTCAGAACAAAAATAAAGATATGAATAGTTTGAATTACAAAATTACACATTCCACAGCAGAAAACTGTATCCATATTGCCCCACTCCTACCATGGGATTCTCAAATGTTCATTATCCCACCTAAAGTTCGGGGGTAAAGAACTCAAGGCCTTGAAATTATACACAACACATCAACACATGTGGTTGTAACAGAATGGTATTAAACAATAATATTGATTCAATTATTAGGTGAAATCAAATTTTAGACAAATATATTTGTCCCTTCCATCTATTTCCTGTCTAATCATATAAAAACTAAATATTCTGAACTTGCGGACCCTTGAAGAGGATGAAACAAGCTGATTAGTATAGCACATTTCATGTACATGATGGCTAAAAAAAAAAAAAGGTGGACATGTTTGACTGTTCTCATTGATTTAGCAGAAAATAATCTTTAGCTACAGCTTTTTAAACAATCTTTGAGCTGATTCAATTGGTCATCTTTCAATACTTGGATGCGTTTCCTACAGCCAATTTTGGATCACCACTCAAGCTCCAGATGAAACAAATTTCACCTCAAATGAAATTTGAACCTGCATATCTATTTTGGCACTCGAAATGTTTAAATAAGGTGTTTAAAAACTTTTTTTTTCTAGAAAAAAAAGGGCTGGGAAAGAGTATAAAGTAATGTTTATCTTTGCATAACAGAGAAAAGTCTCAAAACATCAATATGATGAAGGGAAATTTTGCAAAGGAGGGTCTAATTTAAGGCAATATCTGTACAAGGATACATTCACTTTAGAATTCCTCACATAAATTGAATTCACCACGTACTAAAAGGATGTGTAGGCCTATTTTCTGCACAACTTTCCCTGCTGCTACTACTCCAGCCTGTCGTGGTGTTATTAAAGTGTAACAAAACAAAAAACAACAACATCCAATAACAATAATGTTTACAAGTGGAGGTGCTGACATGACAGTAGTGTTATCTCACCTCAACCCCGTCCCGTCCTCTCCAAGGCTTCTTCTCCGGGACACTTTTTATTAGTCTGAGTAATATCACAGCCAGATACCACCAAGAAGCTAAACTCCTCTATCAGAGTCGAACACAAACCACCCGCGGTGCGCAAACTTGTTTTCTTTGCGGATAAGGTTTGTTATTTCATCCCGAGCGAACTCATTTCGACGCAGCCGTCGGTTTTCTTTTCAGCTTCTTCACCTGTTTTTTTTTTTTTTCCTTCTTTCACCCCAAAAAATCCTCCTCCGCGTAAGAAAAAGCTGTCAAAATGTCTTTATCTTACAGGAACATGTAGCTGCTTCCGACAAAAAAAACCTCCAAGCCTCTTGGGCAGTCCAGCGAAAATCACTTAACAGCCTATCCCCGGAGGATGTGTAGTTTTCAGGGGGGGGGGAAGACGTCTTGTTGTCACGCGTTGCTCGACACCTCTGTGTTGGTAGTAGGAGCAGTAGCGTTGTGTGTCTCCGAGTCTGAAGCCGGAAGCTACGAGCGCTGCTTTAACTCTCTCCCTCCCTCTCACGGACCCGGTTCATTGGAAGGATTTAAAAAAAAACTGAAAAGCCGAGCAGAGCGACACTTTTATTTACAAGATTGTATACGAGCGTGCAGTCCGGGGAAACCCTCGCGCACGTGCACGCGCCCGCGAACTTAATTAGACGAAACAGAATCTAAAGTGAAATAACTGCTGTTACTACAGCTGTAGTGATCTTTACGTTCTAGGCTTTAATCTGGTGGCTGCTGGAGTAAATAAAGGAACAACCCGTAAATGTTGCTTATTTTTTGCATATAATCTTATTTTGGAGATTTGTCTTTTTCAAATTGGAGTGTGATTCTGTGTAGCTCATGTTACATGACTGTTATGCATTATATATTTGTGTGCAGTAGTGGTAATGCCAATGTTATTGCAGCCCCCCCACTAAGTTATACTTTAATCTGCAGTTTAAATTGATGGCAATAGAGTTTTTATGTAGATTGTTTGGCATGTACAGTGATATAGTCTAACATAAAAAGTAGTAGGCATGAGTAGGCATTACCTTACAGTGAAGCTGCTTTTTATTTGCACATTTGATGCTACTTCACAATAGATATCATACAGCCTATGAGAGATGTCCAAAATGCATCCTTCATATTTATCCATCTCTCTTTGTAGGTGTATTGAGAGTCTCTATTAAGCCACCCCTACTGTAAACAAACAAACAATAACAGCAAACAATTAAAGCTCCAAAACAATAGATTACACTCATAGCCTACTGCGTTTTTAAAGCTGAATGACCACCTGGCTGATGGGGACAAGGTGTCTGAGGATCTCTTGGTTATGTGACATAACATTGACTCATAGGGCCTTAATTGAAGGGCCTCTACAACCACATAGCTATCCGGGATAACTAGAACCCCAGTCATGTCATAGAACAGTGAAGCCAAATAATCAAGTGTCTGCCACATTTACTAAAGAAAATAGTCATATAATTGGCATATTTCATTAAAAAGGCACAATTTCGTTCTACTTTATTGAGAATATGCTGATCTCATACTTTAAATACCTTTGTTTGCAGTTATTGTGCAAGGCAGTCTTCAAGACTCGATATCATACTTTTATAAGCTAAGTAACACCCCTTATTTGCTTCCTAACTATTGTAGTTGTGATGTCACAAATCAGGCTGCAGATGAGTAGTTTTAATAATTGAGTGCTCACTTGAACTTAACTGAACAAATGATTTAAATGGGGATAAAACATAAGATGGGATAAAAGGTAAGTGTATTATTGTGTCCAAGTTTGGGTATTTGTTTATTCAGTGTCTGCATGTCTGTAATGAGAGACGTGCTGGAAACTTGATTTGAATGTGGCCAGCAATGCAGAGATAGTAAAATAAATTCTCCATCCACAGAGAGCAATTTAGCAGCACTGATTTTTTTTTCTTACAGAAAAGTGAAGACAACAGTACTGTATTGATTGTTAAAGAAAAATATGTTAAAGAAAAATGCTAATGAAATAACTTCCAATAATGTCTCGTTCAGCCATCTGGATAGTAAAATACTTGTGAGTAGGCTCAAATATACATTGTTACAATTTTGACATGCAAAAACTTTACTTAAATACTTTAAGAAAAGCTCTAGAAAGACAGTGCAAGGGAGCAAAGAGTTCTATATCATCACTACCATTTTCTCTATCATACTGCAACAATTGCACGGCATCATCTCGCCACCTGCCTGTGTGAGTGATAATATTTGTCGGTCCATACTGTTTACATTTTATGAGGAAGATGTAAAAGTCATAAAACCACCAGAAGTGACCACTGTGCAAAGTTAAACATCCAAGAATGCAGAAGAAATATACATAAAATGTTTTATTTGGCTTAAAGCAAGTGAAGTTTAAGTCTTTGTGCAGGATCATCTTGAGTTAGTTGTTGATGGAAAAATACATCATTGGCTGTTTGCCTTTATAAATTTGGCTTACCTTTGTTTACTCCTAAATTGCTTGACAAACCAAAGTTATGCTGAGTTGGTAAAGACAATGAGTATAATCAGAACTGACATACCTCTATGAAATATTTTGATAGTGAGTCACATTTTTTTAAAGGTAGCAGGTTGGCACCTTCTGAGATCTGAGATTGCATCGAGCAACTTCCCTAAAACAACAATAGATAAGCTTCTTGCTATGGAAACAAAGAAATGGAACTCCTGTTGGTATTTCCACTTCACAACAGGAAACACTTCTGAGGGATGTGAGGACACAGTCTGGATCACAGATGGCTGCTGGAGAAGTCTCTGTTGCTCCTTTTTGGCTTATGTGAGAGCCTACTACTGGAACTTAGTTGCATAATCCAATTATTTGAATATATTAACCAAAAGTTAAAAAAACACATTTTAAATGTATGAACGATATCTATCCTATAGATGGAAACCCTGATACAACTGTTTTTCAACTGTATTTATGTGGAACAGCTTTGGACTTCTTTTTAAAGTTTCATTTTAGAAAATGATAGTGATTTTACCAATTTAGATTTTAAGTTAGTTAAATTTGGATTTATGATAGCAGACAACAAAAGGAACACTTGTATAATTCTCTAATTTTATTAGCAAACACTAAAAATTAAGCCCTCGTTTGTTATGTTTATGAATGATTTATTGTACTTAAAAAAAAGCTGTGAAGTTTGTTGGAACAAAACAAGCCTTGGACATTTATAAATATCAATACACTTGGACTTTTGACTAGATCTCTTTGTTTTGTGATTTTTGTTATTGTTGTTTTGCTGTCTTTATTTTATGTTGTCTCTACTTCCTTATTTGCTCTTTGAAAGTTACCAGACCTTTTTTTTCTTAATTTATGTCAAGCTTAGTCTGTAAACTTTAGCTCTTACACCTTTGTTATTTATATATATGTAGCCAGTCTTTGTTAGAAATAAAGATCTTTAAAAAAAAAAAAAAAAAAAAGTGAATATTTTCTATAGAAATATCTTCTTATTGCGTATTTGATTATTTCAAGTCAATAACATTCGATCAAAATATAATGAAATGTAAAACCCCACTTAATTGGTCCTGCTCAAAAGTGAATGATAATGCAAAAAGGAGCTGCTTCCCTCTAGTGGTCTCTCAGTATATTGCACGCTGCCAATAAATTGCTACCGTCTGAATTCTCCAACCTTCACTGTGCTTTTGATAAATTACACTATTTAAAACATGCTGTCAAAAATGATAGTAAACACATGAATATGTGGATAATAAAAAAAAAAAGACTCCAGTTTTGCCTGACTTTTGTCAGACTTTTGTTGGAAGCATAATTTGCATTAACTAGAGCACTGCTATTCTTAAAGTGAAAACAAAATCTTTTCTGTTCGCTTGATGGCAGCTTCAGTGAAGGTTATTTTTCATAATGAAAACATATTAGATGTGGTGCATTCAGTAACCTGGGCACAGCTGCACTATCTGCCTTTGGCATTAGAGGCTTTTCCCTTGAACATCAGCCTCTCAGCACACGAGGAAGACCCAGAAATCAGTACTGGTGTTACTTCAGGCTCATGAAGTACTCAAGAAACACTTGAGGAAAAAATGATGCATTGGTTGGAATAAATGAAACCTGTTTGATGTAAACAAAAATCTCTGAATAGAGCTTTAGGGCAGACCACATCTACCATTATCTACCCAGTCATCTGTCGTTGTGTCCTTGGTGTGACCCTCCTTGCCTCTAGTGCATTGCTATGAATGTGTATGCATGTTCGTTGGTGGTCAGAGAGGATGTTGGTGTGCACTGGCTGCTACGTTTCTGTCCGTCTGCCTCAGGGCAGCTGTGATTATACATGTAGCCCACCATCCACATGTATGAATGCGGAGTGAATGAATAATGGTGCTTTGAGTGCCGTGAGCAGTAAAGCACAATATAAAACATCCATTATCATTATTACCAATCACCTAGAAAGATGGATCATAGTTGTTCGCACAGATCATAGCCCTTTGCCAAGAGTGGAATCAGGCCAGTAAAAGAGTAGAATGTGGTCCCAGCAAGTCCCCAAAAAAGCTCATTTCTGCAGAGCTGACTTCATGTCTCTAAATGCAAAACTTTGATCCCATTAAACTTTTCTCTGAAAACTACACGAGGAATCTAAAGAGATGCATCTAAATAACTGCTTGCATGCAGATTTTCTTTTGTAAAAACACTCAATGATACTCTTAGTGATGTGTATGAGGTCATACAATTACTCATGTATAAATATGACAGCTGGTGTATTGTGGGATAGTGGTTGAACCAAATACATTGTTGGTTTGGACCTTACCATTTAAATCAATGAATACATCATGAACTTTTTTTGAATTATGCGGTTCTTTGTACAGTGACAGTGAATGAATCTGAAATCAATCTTCCTTAAAAAAGTGAGGACAAACAGTTTGAGGTGTCTTGGACAGCCCATTTTATGTCCATGAAATGAGGTACATTGTAAAGTATAATTTCTCCTGAACATCAGTACATATTGAGCCCAGGGATCTAAAATCTTCATAAAAGACAGGTAAGATCATTCAGAAATATAATCAAATATATTTATAATATAATTCTTTTTTATTATGACTGCCAAGCACAGTTTTGCCATTTGGATGAAAGAATGCTTTTAAGTGAGAAATCCATGTGGAAAAAAACAATGCACAATACAGGTACTACTCGGAAAATTAGAATATCCTGAAAAAGTGCATGCTTGTCTGCAACTCGTCTTTAAAGGTGAAATGTATATATTATATAAACAAATAGTATGCAAATCAATATATTTAAAGCTTTTATTTGTGTTGATTTTGCTGATTAGGACTTGCAGCTTCAGAAAACCCCAAATTCAAAAACTCAGAAAAGTAGAATATTGCTTGAAATCAATAAAAAAAAGGATTTTGAATACAAAAATGTCAGGCCTCTGAAAGTAAAATCTTGCATCTGCACTTTGTACTTGGTTGGGGCCCCTTTTGCACGAATGACTGCCTTAATCCGGCGTGGCATGGATGCTACCAGCTTGTGGCAAATCTCAGGTGTTATGGAAGACCAACCTGCTTCAATCGCTTTTCTTTATTGTTTGGTCTCTTCCTGTTCAGCTTTCTCTTGGCAATGCTCCACAGATTTTCTATAAGGTTCAGGTCAGGTGAGTTTGTGGGCCAATCAAGCACAGTAATCCCATGGTTGTTGAACCAGGATTTTATACTTTTGGCAGTGTGGGCAGGTGCCAAGTCCTGCTGGAAGATAAAGTCTGCATCCCCATAAAGCTGGTCTGCTGAAGCATGCATGAAATGCTCTAAAATGTCCTTTTAGACGGCTACGTTTATGCTGAACCAGCAGCTGACATGGATCCCCCAAGTCATCACAGACTGGGGAAACTTAACACTGGACTTCATGCATCTTCTATTTTGCACCTTTCCAATCTTCCTCCAGACTCTGGGACCTTTGTTGCCAAATGAGATGCAAAACTTGCTCTCATTAGAAAAGAGGACTTTGGACCACTGGGGAACAGTCCAGTCTTTCTTTTCTCTAGCCCAGCTAGGCGCCTCTGGCGTTGCTTGCTCATGAGGAGCGGCTTTACAACAGGAATTCGACATTTGAAGCCCATGTCCAGCATCCGCCTGCGTGTCGTTTCTCTTGAAGCAGCAACTCCAGCTTAACTCTTATGAAGTTCCTCCACACTTTTGAATGGCCCTTTCCTGACCATCTTCACCAGGCTGCTGTCATCCCTCCGGCTTGTGCACCGTTTTCTTCCACACTTCTGTCTTCCACTTAACTGTTCATTAGTGTGATTTGAGACAGCACTCTGAGAACACCCAGCTTCTTTTGCTATCGCTTTTTGTGTCTTACCCACCTTGTGCAGGGAGTCAATGATGGTTTTCTGCACAACTGTCAGATCAGCAGTCTTCCCCATGATTATGAATTCT
>JBBBVU010000024.1:9702617-9724333 GCA_037177055.1 Atherinosoma microstoma | reverse complement strand
TGTGTGTGTGTGTGTGTGTGTGTGTGTGTGTGTGTGTGTGTGTGTGTGTGTGTGTGTGTGTGTGTGTGTGTGTACAACATGAGAGACAGAGAGAGATGAAGATTCAGCTGTGTGGGTGAGACAGTTGGATTAGAGATGACAGCCAAGACTGAGGAATCCCATCATTCCACATCCAGGGAGCACTACATCCAGCCACTGACATGGTCCTCTGGGGTGGAACCATAGGAGGGTGCCAGTTACACCCTGTCAGGGGGTCTTATGACCTGATGGATGTGGTGCTGTGGGACGCAGAGAACACTGTGAATATTACCTCTCATGCACACCGACATCCAAGAACAGATAAACTCACTGACTTCATTGCTGCAGGATGCACCAGCTCATACAGCTAATTTCTTGGTGCATTTTTGCTCCACAAAAGTTAAGCTTCAGTGCATGTATCACTGCATGGACAAAACTATATAACCGCATAGATGAGCACATACTTTGCAAGATCCCACATGACAGCACTGAAAGTTCTCCACAACTATAATTGAACTGAAAAGCCCCAAAGTTGCATCTTCTTTTATTAGAATGACATAATAACTATCCATCAACTCAGCTAGCCAACCGTATCTTCCCTCCTGACACCTACAGCCAATCAGCTTTTGCTATATTTGAGAGCTAATTTGTCACAGTCAGCAGCGTCCCTCCCATTTCTTACTCTCCCTGAAGTGAGTGTTATTGTCATTCAAAGTCTCTAAGGATAGTTTTATCATTCCTGCTTAGTACAGCACTGGGACTTATGAGACACACACAAGCATCTTTCCACCCACACCAACCTGCAAGCTGAAGATGCTTTTTTTTGTCATTGTTATGACCATTTAATTTTGCTTCCTTTTTCTCTCTTGGTATTCCTAACACATAGGGTCAGTGATGGCTGTGTTTGTGTGTATGTGTGCCATTTCCCTCTACTCTGCTCTAAACGAACCAATTATGGGTGTTTATGTAGCTTTAATGCGTGTAAGTGTCAGGAGAGAAACATTGCACCACTCACCACCTAATCAATGAGGCCTCACGTGCTACGCAACCACTCGCTTCTCTCACTTCTTCTCCTCGTCTCGTCCTCTATCACATCACTCCCTCCTCCTCAGTACCCCTCACGTTCTTTCTATCCTTCACTCTGCTTTACACTCCCATTCCTTCTCTGTTCAATTAGCAAGAGATGAGAATGAGGTATCAGGTCAATTGGCCGTGAAGAGAGCTTCAAACAGGGCAAGATGAGGCCATCAAAAAGTTGCTATGCGCAGGACAAAATGCTACAAGTCTGGGAGTTTTTTTTTTTTTTTTTTACATTCAGAGGAAGTTTCAATGTGTTTGAACCAGCTTTTTGAAAGTTGTATCAGCTGTTGATGGGCAATTATCTGCTGCCTTTTTGTATTTGATTTATTGGGGTTCACACTCCCCAAACACAAGCAACCCACAGACTTTTATAATCCATGTTTCTCTCTTTTTTCTTTTTTTCGTTGTTTTCTGTCAAGTTTCTAGAAACTGGAATTTACCTGTCAGTATTTTAGGTATTGAAAATATGCCACCTCAATATGCAATCAATAAATTTGATCTACCCAGAATTACACCATCACACTCCCACTCCCTTTACTGTTTGGATTCTAAAGTTTCAGAAGAATTTTCAGTTAATTTGCTGATTGTATTTCATATGGAAAATTAAAGAGATAACTCATCAAACGTTGATGAACTAAGCATGCCTGGTGTGCACTGAGCCCATGATTTTTTTCTCATTGTCCATAGTTGATGCAATACACATTTCCACATGCACACACTTACCAAGGTTTGGACTGTGACTAGATCAGTTGCTAACAGCTACCTTAGTTAATGGCAGAGATGAATGTGGAACAGTGGGAGTTGTACCCCCTCTGGGTATTTAGGACCCACCATGGAGGGTCGATGGTAAAGCAGGGCCATAGCCCTGTTATCAACACCAGTGATTATTTACTAGACCTGGGCCTCTGTGGGAACTGGGGTGATGAATTCTGACGGGACTGATGATCACTCTTCCAATGAGAGTAATTAATATAATGAGGAGCTACTGAGGATGTGCAGAAGCATATGATGAATAGTACATGCATGTTGTCATTACTCACAGGTGACAGTAGGTGTATGGGGGGTATTGTGAAGCAGGAAAAATAGTGTGGACCCCATGGTGGGGTTCTATATATATATATATATATATATATATATATTTATATATAACAAATTATCTTCCTTTTGAAAACCACATTTATGTAAAGGCAGCAACAGTGAAGGAAAATGAGTGAAAGCAAACTATGACAAGAAGGGACAGAGTTTATGGGGCCCACTTTACCCTGACATGTTTACTCATATAGTTGAGATGCAACCTTTTAACCAGGTAGTGGCTCTATGTTTCACAACAGCTCAATACGCCCTCAATGAAATTCAAATGAGGACTTAATAGTTATAATTAGCTGTTGTTATGTGCCTCGCTGTCGACATGACATGTTTGGTGCTGACTGGCTGTCTGAAATGGAATTATCTTCACTAATGAACCTAAGCGGAGTCAGTGACTCAGGACGAGGGAATGATGTCTACAAAACAGGAAGAAGACATGTGGGTGTTTTTGCTGATGTGCAGACACTGTGGGTGTGGATATGAGCTAGGGCTAAATGGGCTGAATATTATTGGTGGGTTCATGTAAAAGATATCAAGGCCACATTACTACACAGTGAGACAGTGACTCGTTACACACCACTGCATGAGCTGTAATGCCTGCTAAATTCCAGCCACTAATTTAGCCGCATGGCACTTAACCTGCATTTGATATGAATCACGGGGTGCTGCAAGAAGCCTTGCCTCCCTTCCTGCATCATGACCTCACCACTCTTACTTCCTTAAAGAGCAAGTCATTAAACAGCCAGGAGGGATCCACAAGCAGTTATAATGGGGAAATAATGAACGCTGTTGTTTCAGGTATTTATCACAGCAGCAGCTCTGAGGCTGTTTTAATCTCTAAATGGCAGAAAGTGGAGCTTAGCAGGTGGTAAATTTACAATAAAGGCAGGGAGGCTACCTGGCATAAGTAATGTGTTCATGAGCAGGTTGGCATGAGCAAGGAATAGCATAAACTAGTGGAGGTGAATGGACTGCATTGATATGAAGCTTCTAGCTTGTCAACTACTTTAAATGCCTTTAGTACAAGTTAGACTCATCCATTAACAGAGCACTTTGCTAGGGATTGGTCCACATTCACACACTGATGAATGCAACAGGGGTGACCCAGGTTTCAATATCTTTCTCAAGTACAGTTGTGTGTTTTTACTAAAAGTGCAGGTTTAAAACTATTCATAACCTTTCTAGTCGGTATCAAAACTCTTGCTGTGCACATCAAAACAGTCCTTTTTTGCAATGATCTGGATGATGAAGTCTTTTGGGTTTGAAGGCCTCCTTGAAATCACTGTTCTTTTCTTTCCACTGATTCTAATCTGTCTGAGCTTTAGTTGGGTTTGCTGAAAATCTAATGCTTCGCAAGACTAAGCTTTTCTGAAGGCTGCTTGTTTTCTCCAAAAGTGTAACCCAGACCTCTTTTCCAAGGAACAACCAAGGTCCAAAGATCACTACCAAGACCATCCTGATTAATCTGTTAGAAATACTGGTTGCAACATATTGAGGAAGACACACTGATTCTGTACAAAGCTGCTGTTGTCTAACATTTGCAAAAGCTCACTCCAATAAAACTATTCAGATTATTTACAATACGATACGCTTTATTGTCCGCATAGGGAAATTTGTCTTGGATTCAAGCGCTGCTAGCTACCTTGATGACATTAATTGTTTGGACACATGGTTTTCTTTCAATAAAGTTTTTTCAGTCTTTTGATCAGTCAAAACTTACACAGGAAAAGGCAATGTTTCTTTTTGATAAGGTTGACATAGGACTGTTTCAAGATTTTACATAAAATCATAAGTCAGTCTGCAGAAATTCGGCTTCAAGTACTAGAAAACTTAGTATGAATACTGATATGGACAATGATCAAAAATAATCAAGCCAACATTTTTCAGCAGCCCAATCAGAGTCCAAACCTAAAGTCCATTCAGAATCTGTGAGGGACACCTCCAAGTTCAAAGACTCAGATCTCCAGAGAAAAGGTGTAGCCCTACACTGTACATCTTGATAGGAACTTTTGATTGGGTTGATGCTGTAAAAAGGTGTGGATAATTTTAATTTTTTTTAATCATGCATTGAAATACAATAAAAACTTTGAATTCATGGAAAATTTTCAGCAAACACAACACCTTTCTTTCAGTGTGATACTTTATACCATTTCTGACCTGAAGAAACATATTGGTCAGACAAAAAATTCTTATCAACCCAAATTCAGGTTCAGTGTAGATATGAATAATTTTGGGCTGAACTGTATCATTGAGATCAGCATTTCACACTTTTATAATCTATAAATAGAAACAAGTAACTCATGAAACGCTGAACTCTTGCTGACACTAAATTGGTTTAGTATACTGGTGTCGACACAGTCACTATGGTGTGTCTGGTGTCCCACCGCTGGCTGCCTGGCTGGGAGGGTGAGGCCCTCTGGCTCAGACCGGCTGGCTCGGGACTTTGTCGGTCCCTCAGTCGCTAGCATCCCCCTTCAGACGTCAGCAGAGGCCGGCCTCACCACTTCTCCTTTACAACCTGCTTTCATGTGTCCTTTTAATGAGGAAACCACCGGCTCAGCAGCTTGCTATAAAACACAGGCAAATTAAAACACCCAAATATGAATCAGCGACACTGCCTAATTCAGCAGGCCAAGCCAGAGGCGTAGCTCCACTTTAGAGAGACCTCAGGAAGACTCAGATCTATTGTCTGTAAAGACCAGATCCAAAAGAAATCCTTGAGATATGGCATGTGGAAGAGATATGTAAAAACAATCACCTCTTAATTTCAACCTGATAATTCAATTTTATTACAATGAGATGAAGAGAATCCTCAAAGCAGACAGCTGAGGCAAGTGCATAACTTCCCAAAGAACAATAACAGAATGAGTCATAAGGCCACAACACAACTCCTGCCACCAACGGCTCGCCACAGTCTGCTACAGCTGCGACTGCCACTTAGACAACAGCAGCTCTATAAAATGTTGAAGAAACACCAGCCCTCAGAAAAAAGAAGAGTTAAATAAAATACAACCACATTTGTTTTTTTCATCTCATTTCATTGTAATGATGGAAATAAGGGCATCATTCTGAGATTAGTGCTGCTATTCCTCCTCAACTGACATTAAGTTTTATGTGACTGCCTGCTGAAGAGTTAGGAAGAAACAATGAAACAACAACCCACAGAGGAGGAGGATGGCAGGATCATCAGATGACACTTTAAACTGCATAAAAATGGGGTAATATTGCCTAAAATATGGAATCAAAGAACCATGGAGTGCACCGATCACACACGATTTACAGCACTGGGGGAAAAAAAGTATATATATATACATATACACATACATACATACATATACACACACACACACACACACACACACAGGAAAAACGAGACATACTAGATGCATGCAATCTTCGTTTGATGAAATCATCATCAGTTTGTGTTAATGCCCCAAACCCATTTCTAGACAAAGGTGCACAGATTTGCTGCTTCCGTCTGTTTTTAATGTTGCTGTTTTTGAAACGTTTTGGTCTGTGGTTTGTCCCAAACACGTCATTTCTGATCAATCTGACAGATAAATGCATTTTCTCTATGTTTGCTACACAGCTTGTATTGTTCTGAGTAGCAAACAGAGAGCTGCTGTTGTTGAAGAATGGAGCCTCGCAGCAGACAATAATAGTTATGAGTCGACAATAATGATAAAGTAACAGAGGTAATGACACGGTATTGGTCACTTAAGAATCGCTTTGGAGGCAACCTTTGATTTAAAAACTCCAACTGAAAGCAGAGGAGGCTCTAGAGAGCACTTGTGTGGCTGCCTGCGTTGCCTCACGGCAGTGAAAGGTTGAAATCAGGTGTTGGTGAAAGCAGAAATGGAGAGGAAGGATGAATGGATAGACGGACAGACAAGCAGGCAGAGTGACAGACACACCAACATACACAGGGATTATCCTTTGTGTAATCCTTAGTTTGAGGGTCAGAGTGTTGTGTAAAGGGACAGACATGGTCCGAATTTTCACACCACCAGCTTTTGTGTGCATGTGTCTTTGTGCACATGTGTGTGTGATAATTTGTGTTTGACATCACCAGCCCATCACTGGTACTTTAAAAAAAAAAAAAATTTTTTATCGTGTTGCAAAGAATATGTGTTCACATATGTTTTACTTTGTGCTGACATGCATCCGCGTATGTACGTGACATATTTTTGTGTGTGTGTATGACGTTGCGTGCCAGATGGACAGATCATACAAGAGAACAGCCCAGATTAGGATTCTGCACTCTGTATGTGTGTGATTATTTCGAAACCGGGTCTCTGTTACTGTCAGCTACTGGCTGTATTTTTGGAAAGCTGTTAGCTTGTTGCCGCAACGTGCGACGTTTGGGACGTCCCCATGCGATGTGCAGGATTGGATTTTTAATTCATTAGACTCAGTTGTATGGAGGCCAGTTTTCCAGTTCTTTGTGTGCTGGATCCTATTGTTCTCTGCGTTCGCCAGCTGCCTGAAACAACTTTGTAGCTCCACTGAAATGCTGCAATTGTTTATGAACACACAGTTGGATGAGAGAATGAACTGTGGAGTCCAACAAACAAAAAGCAAACAGTGCAGCTTTGGGGGATAAGATGTCTGGTGTGCATCTGTGTAAACAGAATGAAGTGCTTTTGCTGGTGCAAATCTTTTGAAGTTTTAAGTTGCTTCCCTTTAACTGTAGTGTGCTAGCAAAAAACTGCAAAATCATCCATGTGACCAGATAAGGCCAGAACTAAAATTTTATAATTAGCCCAACTTTTAAACTGTATCTTCAAGGAAATGTGTGCAGCCAGCATTTGCCTCTTGTATTTTAGATATTAAGATTTCAACAAGAAGCTGCTTCATTTTCATCACTTGAGTTTATTCTTCATCATCCAAAGGCTGAAAACCGATGAGGGTGGGTGGGTGTGGAGAGGTTGAAATATGATCCTCGTAAGTGGTATTGTGTGTGTGTGTGTGTGGATGTTTGTTTGACTTAAGGTAGACACCCACTTTCAAAGTGAATAAACAAAGCCTGGATTACAATCCACACAAACACACAAGTCCTGTTTTTCTTCTTCAATGTTTTTATGTTGGATCTAAAGATGAATGGATCAGTATATTAATAAAGGAGCATTTCTCTAAATTAGGACCCACAGAAAGGAAGTATTCAAAGCATAACAATGTATTTGCATTTTTTTAAGGTATCCATGTACTAATATTTGCTCACCTAAGAGATCTTTGGCTATTGGATCCACAAATTGTTAGAGGCATGCTATGCTCACAGTTTTTCCCCTCCCTTGGTTGAGATATCAAATAACATGAAGAAAGTAAGACTGAAGTAGCCAGACGGAAGTGGCATATTAGTCTGTTGGCTAACGTAATGTACAGGTTGACTGAAAGTTACACTGAATAAACAGAAATAAGTACCAATATAAGCAAACAGTGACATCATTATCACTGAGTTTGCATATTCCATATTTAGAGACACACACAGATAAAGATCTTGTGTAAACCGAGTACCTGTTTTCTTTTGGGCGTGTTAAATCAATGAAGCGGAGGAGGGAGGGAAAAGTATCTGTTGCAGTTCTGGAAGGTCCAGCAGGAAATATTGCCTGTAAATCTGATGCGGTTTGAAATGGGTTTAGACACGGTAATAATCTCTATTGTCATCTATGCACTCTTCCACTAATCTGTATTTTTGCCGTGGTAATCTCTTGTCTCCATGGGGATTTATTGTTGTAGTCCGTGAATGCCTTCACCATGGAAACCAGTTCCTCCCCTCGTTTCCCCCATTATGCCCCATAGAGTAGGGCGGATGGGTATGTATATGTTTTTGTATGAGGCAGAGAGTTGTCATGTCTACTTTAAAAGGTTAGAAAGTGGGAAAAAAAAAATACATGAAAGCCAGTATGGTAACCCTGTCTTTTATATGTGCGTGTATCCTTTTCTCCCTCCTGCGCCTGGCTGTCATAAATTTTTATCTCCTGGCCGTAGGCCAAACCGGGAAAGCTACAATGATGGCCCAAACACCCAGTCAGACAGCCATAAAACTATAAGTGGAGGAGCTGTTGTATATCTGTTTGTGTGACTGGAATATGCTGCTTTAGGAGTAAAAAATGGCAACTCCTCATTTGGAAGGGGAGGAATCTGGCCAGTATTTGCCTATATAAAACATACTATCCCCACCACAGGAATTTTAAGGCAAAATAGAAAAGTCTGATGGGTTGAGCTTCTTAGAGTAGCTTTTCCTTCCATAGGATGTAAAATGAAGTTTTACAATGTTCAATACAAAGTATCGCAGTCCAACAATGTGCAGTATTAGCTTGTTATTGTGGTGTTTATTGTGGAATAATGCATGGAAGAGCAAGATTGATCCTTTTAAGAGCCATAATTCCCTCTAACAGCTAAACATGTCTGAAGGACTTAAGTTAAAGCTTGTTGATTGATTGAAAATAAGATGGTGATAGTGGAGAGCTTTCTCTGTAATGTGTGCATCTTCTTTCCTTCCCTCTCTCACCACTCTCTCTCCACTCCTCCCTCCCTACTTCTCTCTCATTTTCTGCCCTGGTTTCTCTAAGCGATAGTCCCAGGGGAAGAAGAGCTCTGAGGGAGGAGAGGAGAGGAAGAAGGAGAGAAAATGGCAATGACAGTTTGGAGGGCAGACATTTGCTAAGAGGTGGGAAGTGGAAGTGAAGCAAAGAAAGACAAACGGAGCGATAGAGGCAGAAAGAGTTTAAAGAAAGTGAGAGCAAACAGGGGGGAATAGAAAGTGAAAAGAAGTGAAGGGAAGAGGAAAAGAAAAAGGAGTTACAAGGGAAAACGGCAAGAGAAACGGCAGTCGGTAAGGTCATAAGTCCATCAGTTCATTTAACCACTCATTCAGCCATCCACTTGAAAAATAACAACTAACACGACAGGTGTAGCAGGTGGAGGGGGTGTAGATTTATGGTTTAGTGGAGTAAAGCGGTAAAACTTACTGCAGTATAACTTTACTGGTCTAAACGGGGTTTTTATTATCTATTCCTGTAATAGTTTGATACAACCTGCTTTAATGTAATGCACCTTCTCTTCAAAGGAGACGATTGAGTGAAAAAGGCAAGTAGCCAAGAATCAAACAAACAAAGATAAAGTAAGTTGAGATAGGCTACGCAAGTGTAAGCAAACACTAAAATCTGTAGGTTTTTTTATTCCTGTTTGGACACTTTGCTCTCCTGAAACCCACTAATTGACTGTGAAATGATAATGACATTCATCATATCACCTAAAAAGAACATTATGTGCCTTGGACATATTGTAAGAGAAGATGTACTCCTGTGTAATGAAGCAACAAAACACACAATAGCACATTCAGGAGATAAGTGTACAATTCAGGACGTTTAACCCACGTTTGACCTCATTTGTGTGAAACTTGACACAGTGTTTCCTTTAAAAATGACACAAACTCCTCGTTGTGTTTATGTGTATATATGAACAGAAGCGGTAATGCTGCCACAGATAAAGTTGATATCGACTGTGGGAAGAAGAGAGAAAGAGGAGGGGTTTAGATGGAGATAATGCAGATGGTGGAGGGGGTAGTTGGAATAGGGCCTGGGAAGAGAGGAGAGGGATGAGTGCAAAGGTCTGCTGAAAAGGAGAAAGAGGCACCCTGGGATGGAGAGCAGAAACCAAGAGAGAGAGAGGGGTAAAAAAAAAAAGGGAGATGAGGAGAGAGTGAGTTGAAGTTTAGAAAGCAGCAGAACAAGGTTCCCGGTGTTAAACAGTTGTAGAGAAGGAGGCCGAGTCTAAAGCAGGCCTAAGTCGCCGTGACGAAGCTCCTCTGTGACGCCAGCTCACAAAAACCAACTGCGACCTAGTCCACTGAGAAACACAGAAAAGACCTGTTTTGATGACTTTACAGTGGGGTTGTTCACAAAAAGATTGTTTTTATGTTAAATATTAGGCTTATAACTGAATAAAACCACCTGTATCTCTTTTCTTCTTCTCACAAAGTTTTTGTTTTTTTTAACCTCCCGGACATTTGCACACACAAACACACACACACCTCTATGTATCCATCTTTCCTCCTCCCCTCCCTGCCCCGATCATGCGTAAGAAGACCTGTTCTATTTTTACTCCCGCCCCCCTCCCTACACACCACCGCTGCACCGGGGATGTTTGTGCGTGTGTGCTCTCTTATTGAAGGTGGTGGTACAGAAAAGAGAAAGTCAGAAAACAGGTAAGATGGTCAGAAAGTAAAATGCAGACAGTGTTATGAATAATGGAACCAGGTGTGCCTGCAGGTAGACACCCTTAGTGGGTCTATTTGCACATCCCTGCCCTTAACTTCCCTTCAAGGCTGATGTCATAGTCACATTGTGTCATCAGCAAAATTAATGTCACGCTGAATAAAAGTTTCTCTTGCTGTGATGGGGTGTGTGTGGACAGTGCTGCCAGAGAAATTTGGGTTGAAGAGTCTGTGTGCTGACCACAGCTGCAGGGTAAAACCAGTGACTCAGATATTAAGAATTGAGTAATTTGTCCTTTTTCCCTGCGTGTGTCTATGTATGTGACTGCTAGCAACCAGCTGTTGAGTTGCCGACCTACATGAAACTTGTTGTGAGGCATAATGACATGTTAAACTATTGTGTTTTTCTGTAGTTGGATGCAAATCCAAGAGCTAATGTTTCAAAGATTTATGAGGTCATTTGTTTGTAGCTGTAGGTCAAAGGAACCATAACTGGTGTACTTATATAACCTTCATATATTCAGTTTGGCGTCCCTTTCTTTGTATGATGTACAGTTTGAAAAGAAGAATACCAATAAATAAAAACATTTCCTTCAGTTTATTAAAAATAATAATAATAATAATAATAATAATAATAATAATAATAATAATAATAATAATAATAATAATAAAAAAATCACATCTAATGCTCCTCAATCACTATCTTCTGTCTCTTCAGGTTGACCTGTCACCATGACAACAGAAGTGGGCTCTGAGACAGAGGTGAAGGAGAAAGCAGAAGAGTCAGCTGCTCAGCCAGACCAATCGGAGAACGCCACAGAAGAAACGCAGGAAGTATCAAACGCTGAGGGAGAGGAGAAGGAAAAAGGGAAGGAGAAGCCAAAAGAAGGAAAAGAGAGCAAAGGAATATCTCGATACCTGCCAACATGGCTTAAGAAGCAGAAGTCTCTAAGCCAGGTAAAGTCAATTCATACTTATGTTATTATCTTTTTATGACCTCATTTAATTCTTTTAAAGAATGAAATATTTTACAATCCTCAACATGTGATGAATTAATAAACATCTGTGGTGAGTTTACATTTTTTCTTGTCTTTTTCTGGCCCATCAAGACCTCCCCAACAAAGGAGGTCCCTCCTACTGAGGAGCCTGATAGCAAGGCAAAGGAGGAAGAGGAGGTGCCTGCCCCAGAAGTAAACGGTCACGCAGAGGAGGTGGAAGAAAAGGAGGAAGTAAAGTTGGAGCAAGTGAAGGAAAAAGAAGCAGAATCTCATTCCAACGCCAGTGCAGACACCGAGGTACTGGCTAGAAGTAATGCGGTTGTTCTTCAGGCCACACCGTGCTTATTGTGTAACTTTGTTCAGTACCATCCCTGCAGTGTAGTGGTGCCATTTTCCAGTAATGGAATCTCCTGTTTGGGATGAAGATTGTAGTGAATACATCGCATCTGAACTATTATGGCTCTACACCTTAGTCACAAGTCACTTGTGCAATGACCAAACAATGTCTGCTGATGGTTGCATGTGCTGAGAACCAAAGAGCACCCAGTACTGCCTAGTCACAGAATATGAATGCATACCCATTAAACCAAGCAACCCTGACATCAACAGCTCAGCTTTAGTAGGAAATCAGGTATTATCAACATATATAGACCTGCTGATGACACCTCATTTGGGTCTGGCAACCCCATCAGAGCAAGGAAGTACATAACGGGCTGAGCTTTGTGTACAGTTGTAGCATCAAAAAACCTGCCCCCATATTAGATAAATGTTGGTCATTCACTGACCTGAGCAAGATTGGGTGGAAATCTGAGCGAGAGAAGGGTCAGCCTGATACCGGCAGAGAAAATGAAACATGAGCTCTTAATCTGGGATTCCCACATGGATGTACAGCGTCCTGTTGGCGATGCAATTTGGCTTGGTTTTCATGTAGATTCATGCCTTACGAGGATCATATCATAGGCGGAGTGACTATATTTAGAAACCATAGAAATACATGACTTTGCCTGAGTATAGCAACTAATACAAAGTTACTCATGTTCTTCTTTGAAAAGTGTTGTCTTCATTGAAAATGATCTATGGCACATTGCTGCTGGAGCACTAATAACTCTGCTTTTCAATGGATATATGTGGAATGTCTAATTAATGGCTTTAAAGTTCAGTATTATTCAATGGGTTTGTTACATTTACATCAAAGTCGTGTCTTTTTTCCTTTGAAGACAAAAAAGGTAAAATCCCTTTGACCAAACACTTATCCCCCTTTTTTAGTCATGTGTTATGGTAACCATGTAAACAAGAACCCATAGGGGGTGCGTAGTTATGCAGCTTTTCCCCTTTAAAACTGCTCTTCAGCCCAGAGAATAAAAGTAAGACACACACAAAGCTGCTCTCCACATGCACACACGAGCTCTTCCATCCAGTGATCACATAGAGCGACCCAGGCCCACCCAGTGACATCAACATTTCGAGGATCAGTCCAAAAGAAACGCCTGCCTTTTCTTCAGACCGCTTCACACCAGAAGGGGAATTACACCAGAACAGTAACCGAGACAAAACCTCGGATCTTCTTCCTCCGTTTAGGCCAACAGCTGATGTTGCTAATGAAGAAATGACAACTTCTTCGGGAAGGCTGGAAGCTTGTATCTGGCAGCCACAGTGAGCAACTCTTTTGTTTCCTCCTTTTTCCCCCTGCAGCCGGCCAAGGAAGAAAAGGTGGAAGAAAGCGTCGAGAAAAGTCCAGAAGAGAATAAGGAGACAACAGAGGGAGAAGGAGCTGAGAAGGAGAAGAAAGAGCAGGAAGGACAGGTGGAGGCTGAAGGGGAGGGAGGAGAAGGCCAGACCTCCATTTTCCAGTCTCCTCTTCGTCTGGTGAGGAAACCTAAGATGAAGGTGGTGGTGTGTCACGTGACCCTCCTGGACGGGACGGACTTCACCTGCGAGGTGGAGGTAAGGCCTGTCCACTGTTCTCATGTTGGACATGTTTTTTTTTTTCTCACGGATGAAAAAGTGTCAGCACATCGTCCTTCTTACATTCTTCTGTTAGTCAATAAGGCGACACGTGAGTGCCATTATGTCAATGATGTAATCGCTAATAGGATCAGATCTAGTGTGTGTGTGTGTGTGTTTGTGTGTGTGTGTGTCTTTAAGCTTGGTGGGGGGTGTTTAACTTTCTGACTCAAAGTGCAGTTATGGTGGAAGCACCTGCTCACATTGGTCGGGGCGTAGTTCAGGGGATAAAAGCAGAGCACACTGCAGGGGCTTGTCTGGTGACTAGAACACACACACACACACACACAGCAGATTAGGGGGGGTGGGGTCTCACCAGATTAGTTTTTCTGCATCTGTTATACAATCATAGGCACGTGCCTTGGACCCCCTGTCCACACTCAAACACTCCCATATAGATAGACACAGTATTATAAATTGTTATGCATGTTTCACGGTGGCAATTTCAGCAGTTTCTGTCCATCTGTCCATGCATATGTGTCCTTTTCTCATTATTATCACAGATTAGGTTGAAAAGTTTGTTTCCCAAGCACCAATTGCACATTTTTAGCCCTTCCACCCCTCTCATTCCCACACTTGTTCCCGTTCAGTGGGAAGCTGCCTAGAATAGCCAGTGTGCAGGTCCACTGGAGCTCATAACGCTCGCGTCTCTGGCTCAAGGACCCTTAAAAAGAATGCAGACCTTTTTTCCCAAGACAGGATTTCAACATTAGGGAAATGTGCACTGGCAATTTAATTGTGGCAAACCTGCTCCCTGATCTCCAGTATGCCAGTGTCCAGCAGCATGCCTGGGAGAGTCTACGGTCGTTGAACAGTAGCTGCTTTGTGTCACAACAGATAACGCTGATAGTGCAACTAACTGCTATTGTCCCATGCTACACACACACACACACACACACTCACACACACATACTTATCCATCTACCTCCCTCCCTACATAGTGCATGGCATAGTGCGGATTGCGAGAAGGAGAGATGCACAATGCATTCCAGAGATTAAATTTTCTGTTTTTGCCCAGACACACACAATGCCACACACACACACACACACACACAAATACACTTTCTACTCTTAACTCCCTGTTCATTCTTTCATCATCCTTCCTAATCTAATCTATTAACCACTGCTATCAGATCTATTCCAGGTTCTTAACTTCAGAGACTCTTTTATTTCTTGTGGTTCTCTTTGAATGAAAAACTACAAGCAGACATTTGCCGATTCTTGTGTTTCAGAGTGAAGTCTTAGTGTCACATGGTTCTAATACTGTTTCTAAGAACTTCATAGAATTCGTTTCAACAGGATTTTTGTTGTCACACGGCTTAAGTAGCGTTTCATAGAATTTCGCTTTAGATCGCATACTTTTCCACATCTGACACTGCTGTTTGTCTTTTTCCAGAGAAGAAAGACAGACAATATGTTTTTTTTAAGATCCTCATGAGCCTCGCTCTTTATTTGCATTTGACTGCACCTGTTGATCTAGCAGTCTTATAGTTCCATTTTTCATCTTTCCTTTCATGTTGATGAGAATAAAAACTTCTCGATGACAAATCAAAACATTATTGAATACAGGTTTCTCTAATCCCATTGGGCACTTTTGTCCTTCGGTAGCGTATTGCTCGGAGGCACACAGACCCCAGACATGGAAACTCCAAAAGGTCGCGTTCTCACATTCACTGGTTGTTCAGCTCCATCGCGAGTGCGTGTGTGTGGCGCCCGAGATTGACCAAGTATAGGAAAATACCGCACATGTTTTCAGCTGTCCCAGGACAAGAAGAAAAATGCATGCTTTCATCCTCTTCCTTCCACTTCCACCACGCTCCCTGCCCTGTCTGTAAGCCTGTCTGTGCTACGCTGCTCTGTCTGTACACCAGTACGCCAGTGTTACAGCTTTCCCTTCTTTCCACCCTCTTTCTCCTGACCTTCTCTCTGAAGGGTCCCGTTGTGTGTTTGTGCGTGCACACAGCCGTGCACGCAGAGGGCTAAATGTCATTGTCATAGCTGAGTCTGAAGGATTTTTATGGCTGAGGCTCACATCAAGCTTATGAAGTAATGTGCTGCACAGAGACGCGGGGATGTTCAGCGAGAAAGCAGAGGATCAAACAAATAAAGATTTGCCTACAGAGAAATGCCAACTTTGTACGTGCCCACAGAGCAAGCCTTTTTTTTGGCCAGTTGACCTGAATGCGGCCTCAGAGGAAGTTTTTCAATATACTTAAACACCTTTCTTTCCTTCCTGCTAAATAAAGACTCAGAAAATAATACAAAAATACTAATGTTTCCTTTTTTTTTTTTTTTACTGTGTCTCTTTGCAGAAACGAGCTAAGGGTCAATACTTATTCTTTAAGGTGTGTGAGCACCTTAATCTGCTGGAGAAAGACTACTTTGGTCTGATGTACAAGGACAGCCATGAACAGAAGGTATGTACCTGTTCATATATGTGCTGAATGTGACATGCCAGATTTACTCTTGTAGAAACTCCTAAGATGAAAGTCTGTATTGTGTATCTGACAGAGGTTAACTTTCCTTTTTCCTCTGTGTCTCCTCTCCTTGGATACTCCAGTGTTGGCTGGATCCAACAAAAGAAATTAAGAGACAGATTCGCAGTAAGTTCAATCTTTCAAACAACAGTATATTCCTGCTTTTTGTGTTTTCTGCCCAAATCTAGCCGAATATCCACGCTCCTTCTTCGTTCTGCTTTAATGACTCATTGGGTTATTTGACAATCTGTCAACCCAACGGCAATGAATAAATTATAAATACTGAATTAATTAACTGAGACAAGTCTTTTCATATCGGTGGAAAAACAAACTGCAACACAATTAAACAAAGACTTAAGATATTTGAAACCAAATAAGAGCAGTCTGGCAGCGGAGAAGAGGTGTGATCACTCTGCTCCATTATTTATCAACCTTTTTATTAACTGTTGCTAATTCATGAATGGGCGATAAGGTGTTGCTTCTTTTGTCTGACAGCCACCAAGGGTGTGGTGGTGGCTACCAATTAAGAAATGCTTTATATTAGGTTTGAGATGCACGCAGCATGGTAGTAGCTGTAGAAAAAATGCATTTAATTTGCAAAGTTTTTGTGTGTGGGTTTGTGCAAGTGTGTGACCACTGCTGAGTAGGATGTGTGCACGAACGCCTGTGTTTTAGTGGCCATGTCACCGTGTGCGCCTGTGGTTCAAGGATAACTGCCGTGCATCTGGCTGTATGTGCTCATTTGAGCACATTTTTCTGTGTGTGAATGTTTACAGTGTGAGAGAAATTGCACCGTTTGGGCCGATGTTCATTTAAGCCTGCGCACGGCGCCTCTGTATATGTGTTTACAGAGCAGCGCGTAAATGACAGGGTTGACACCATCCGGCTCTAAACTGAAATCAGACTGCAATCAGACATCTTGACTCTAGTTTACTACACTCTGGGCTGGGATTTTAACATTTTTTCTTGGTTTTTTTATTGGGAGGGTGTTCTTGGATTATTTTAAAAAGATGAAAACTGCTGCATTTGATTTGCTCCTAAGCACTTACATAAAATAAAGTTGTAATCATCACTTTTAAGGACATGTTGAGTCAAGAAAAAAAGAAAAAAAACTACACATTAGCCTTTCAATCTAAATAAAAGGCGTTTGAAGAATGAATTTGTCTTTGCAGATGTTTGACAGGTTAACACATCCAGGCTCGTGACATCAGTCACAAGTTTCCTCTGCAGGTTTCATTGGGCGTTGTGTTGAGTGGAGGTCAGAGTTCTGTGTAACAGTCAACATCAGCGCCATGTGTTGCTCACCGCGCAGGTCATTACGACCTAAGCTGTGTAGTCAGCCTGCTTTTATTGTCTCCAGCTTCCTGGTTTAATGGTGGGATAGAAAAATGGAAGAAAACAAGAGGGTTAAGAGATCAATCCAAGTCTTCCACATCATGGCTAACGAAAACGAGGTCAAAGCCAGTGCAGTTAATACCATAGAAAATTTTGATGAGCTGACGGTCAGTTAGATAGAGAACAATGAATTGATATACAAAGAAAAGGTACTCCAAGCAGTTTCAGAATCGGGTATCAGAAAGCTAATATAGATCATCATCACCCCAAAAAATTAAGCTGATTTCCATTTTAATACATAGCAAAACTGGATTTAGTCAGTGGAGCTCAGCTGTGCGTGTGGCTGTTGTTAATGTTTAACAGCTTAGGTTTCCTCCATCATCAAGCTAACCTTTATAGCTCTGGGGGGCTCACTTTTAGAGCCATCACTGATGAGAACAATGAAATAATCAATAAAGATCTTTTCATTCAGTTTTCAACTCACGTGTTGCATCTTTTCATTTTATCCCTGCTGGCTCTGTGTCTGCATGTGGTTGTGTATGTGCATGTGGGGATTCGTACACGTGTGTGCACATGGATGACCTCGGAGGAGGAAATGGCTGTGCTGTGATGTCAGTTTTTCTCAGATTGAATTTTCCAGATGACGTGATCTTTGTCTTTTATTGAGTGTGCGTGCATTCGAGTGTACATGTGTGAGAGTTTTGCTGGGTGGAGCCAAGCAGGACAGAAAGGGTACAGAAGATGACAACGCGGCCTACTGTTGGAATAAAAACAGCTAATGGAGCTAAACGAAAACCATGTTATGTCACAGTGTGGAAGATGTTAGATGTGATGTTTCTTTGTATCTGACAGAGATTACAGTTGGTAATTTGGCAAAGCTAGAACGAGGTTATGCAATACCAGATCTGCTTATTTGTGTGTGCATATGCCTATATGCTTAGTGCTATCAAATAGTTGTTCTGCATGATCAGTGTATCTTAAAACTACACCCAGATTGCTGTTAACCCACCCCGATTATGACCACCTTCCTCTTTTCTCTTTTTTTTCTTGTGCTACTGAGCTGCATCTCTGAATAATGATTTCTTTTTCTCAAGGTAACAACTGGCAGTTTGCATTCAATGTCAAGTTCTACCCTCCCGACCCCTCACTGCTCACAGAGGACATCACGAGGTACACAGACCTAATTTCAGTCTCTACCAACCCTTAAAATAATCTGCTCTCTTTTGCTGCTACTTTATGCTTTTCATTTAGTTGTTTTGTATAAAAGAAGTGAGTTTAAAGACAATGTAAGGCTCCACAGAGCTGTGGTAAACTGCACAGTTAGGTGATAAGTCTTGATGGTTTTGTATTAAAAGGATATTTGCTAGACTCAGTTTACACCAAATAAATGACAATAGAATACAGCAAATTAGTAAAAGTAACAGCAAGGTGGCCTTGTTCACTTTAATTCCTTTGTTTTATACACATGCACACACAGAGCTGCGCTGAAGCACACAGCTTTTAGAGTGAAGTTGATGTCTAATAGCATGAACAAGTCTGAAGCTAAAGGCTAAATAAGGACAAGGACAAACCAACAACTGACCTGCTACAAAATGTGATAATTTATCTTCTGCATTTTATACTGTTATAGGCGTTTTGCATTTGTAATCTGCTGCTTAGTTTCAGTAGCCACATCACAAGTCATTGTAGTCCTATAGCTGTGCAGCAATACTCGTTCATTACTACACTTTCTAATTTCTATTATCTACCCATATGAAAATAATGACATGCTGCATTTCCCTCAGAGTGCACAAGGAGCCGTGCAACTGACTGTTTTTTTTTTTTCCCTGTAGCCACAGTGATACATTTCCCAGTACCCAGAGGTGTTTCCTTCATTCACACGCTGCTTCTTTCAAGTAGTAAATTCCCAGACAAATTGTCACTGCAGACGTAGTTTAAAATGAATCCCTAGATCTACATCGACTGCTGGAGGATTCACAGTTACAAAAAATCAGATGTTGTGTTTGGGTTTGTTGCAGCAGATATTAGACATGGCTACAACACAATGCACCACCAACATGTTATTAAAGTTGAGCTACAGGCACATCCCAGAGGAAGACATATATCAGCAGACTTGTAAAGAGAGCGGAGGCAGCTGGTCTATACAGATCGCTTTATAATCGAATAATAATGGATCTGCTCTACATCAGAAGTAGCTTCAAATGAGTTCTGTGTCTTGTCTTTGAGTCAGCTTGTTTCCCCCTTATCATCTTTTGTAGGTACCTTTTATGCCTGCAGCTGCGGGACGATGTAGCTTCTGGACGACTGCCTTGCTCTTTTGTCACTCATGCTTTGCTGGGGTCGTACACATTGCAGGTACAGCATGGGTGCTTATGTTCTTTTCTTCATCTAATATCCTGTGTTAGTATGAAATGAAATGAAATATACTTTATTTATCCCTCTTAGAGGGAAATTATTGTTGTAACAGGTTTTTCTTTTTGTTTTTGTTTTTTAAAATGATAATAATGATGATACAAAAAAAAAAAAATTAATTAGAAGATGAAGATAGGGGCTTGTTCCGGAGGGTGATGGCTGCTGGCATCACCCTCACATCCTGGTATGAGGGCACTTGTGAGATGTGTAGGTGTGTAAACATAAAATTTCATCATACTATATGTATTTATTTATTTATTTTTAAAAACCTGGTTTACAGGCAGAATTTGGTGACTACGAACCGGACCAGCCTCGCCCACTGGACTTCATCAGTCAGCTGACTTTTGCACCGAGTCAGAACAAGGAGATGGAGGAGAAGATTCTTGAACTCCACAAGTCACACAGGTTAGAAAATACATGGTCATGTAGGGTAAAGAAACCAGGGAGGTGCTTTTAGTAGCATCTGCATGTTTTCTATTCATATATGATATCAAAAAAAAGAAAAGAAGAATTCCAATGCACTATTGTTAATGTGTGATGGATATTTAGTTATTCATGAGATGGAAAAGAAATTAAAAATATTTCAAAAGGGAAATTGCAACATTGATTATTTATTATATTTCTTATAATACATACATTAATTGTAATATTTATATATGAGTATTTATTTTGAAATATATGTATAATTTGAATATTTATTTATTTTCCCTTTTCTTTTTTATTCTATTTATTTTTCTTTGGTTTCTAGGGGAATGACCCCAGCCCAGGCCGACACCCAGTTTCTAGAAAATGCCAAGAAACTGTCCATGTACGGGGTGGACCTGCACCACGCGAAGGTATGAATAAATGAATGAATCCTCTCCTCTCCACTGCTGTTGACATGTGGGGATTAGCACACTTCCTTTGATGTGGGAAAGTGTACTGGTGTGTCTGTGTGTGCTTGCTTTGCTGTATCTGTACGTGTCAGCTGTACAAACACTCAGGGAGGCCATTGCCATGGGAACAGCCTCACTCTCTCACACACTCTGGTTTAGCAGGTCATCAGCAGACTGCAAGAATGTTTCCATGTTTTTGTGTCTTTTTGCAAGAAAAAAAAAGAAAAGGTAAATATGCACGAGAGATGGCCTGAAAATAGAGGATGTGAACTGGAGGAGAAAGAAATGGAGGGTGCAGGGGGGTAGTGATAAGGTTAGAAGGAGATATAAATAGACCCTTTAAGGAGATAAAGAGGCAAGTCCCCTTTAAGGACATGCTTCACTTGTGTGCATCAGGGTAAAAGGGGACAGGATGAGTGCAGCAGAGAGAGCGCTTCAAATGCTGAAAAATCTTTTTTCTCTTTTTTTCTTTTTTCACTGCATACCAAAGTTGTGGGAATGCATGGAGTTGATCTATTTCTGCCCTTTTCTATTAATATATTGTGCAAGTTTATAACCCCAAAACCCACAAAGAAGCTGTTTCAAGCATTATGGGTTAAATAAGAAAAACAACATTATCTGAAACACATTAAACAAACGCTGGCAAGCTTTTTCTTGTGTGTTAAATGAAAATAGATTTTTATACATATTAACTACAATGAGGACGTGAAATCCATTACTTCCTGTAGGATTTGATGTGGGTGTTTTTAAGCTTTCAGGTTTACTTAACATCATCTTGTTGGGATGCAGCATTCACTGGAAAATGGTCACTGAGATTTGCAATTTAAGGAAGTTTTCACTGCAATTTCATAGCAAAGCAGCTCTAAATTATAAGAATAAGTCAGTTCATTTCGATGGTAAGATCATGAAATATGTGTTTACCCTACATGGGAAAGTTTTTATATGAAGCATTAAGCATAAAAAATAAAGAACAGGAAATGTCTGCTTCACTTTCACTGAATTTTAAAAGTTACCGTGAACAAAATGCTTAATCCACCCTACAAGAGTTTAAGCCCAGGTTTATATGTGTATATATAATATGTGTGTGTGTGTGTATGTATATATGTGTGTATGTATATATATATATATATATATATATGATCGACTTTGTAGTCGTATCGTCGGATCTGCGGCCGCATGTCCTGGACACTCGGGTGAAGAGAGGGGCGGAGCT
>JBBBVU010000024.1:9690975-9702517 GCA_037177055.1 Atherinosoma microstoma | reverse complement strand
AAATGCTTAATCCACCCTACAAGAGTTTAAGCCCAGGTGTATATGTGTATATATAATATGTGTGTGTGTGTGTATATATGTGTGTGTGTGTGTATATATATATATATATATATATATATATATATATGTAAATTGCATTGAATAAAGTACAATATCCTCAAAATTTGATCAGAATTTAGTTTAACATTGGTGAGAACACTCATGCATCTTTGCTCCCAGAGTGCAATATCATGACAGACTTAAAAAAAACTGACACTTCTCATCATTAACCACCTCACCAAAATATCAAATCCCACAGTTTCCTGTATCTTAATGGAACATTAATGACGAGCACTCCGTGTAGTATGAAAAATACAATCAGAAACACAAAGTCTTGGTTTTATGAGAATAAAAAGCTTATGTGTGCACATAACAATGTTGACTGCACTGAAATCAAATGATGATAATATCTACGTAGGTAGATGTTTTATGTATGTTACACTGCCTGTGGTTGTTATCCTCCATGTATGCTACTGAATATTAAGCAACATAAAAGTACCAACATCACTTTTTAAAAGCTACACACTCCAGTGAGGTGAGGTTCTGGTTGCTGGTGAATAATTATCACATGCTTTAGCTACGTTGGCTGAAGTCCAATTTTTAGGCTAATTTATACCACACCAGGTGTCTCCATGAGAGTGAGGTTTGACACACACACAAAACCTGCTGTGCTTTTTCAGCTGGTGAAAACTCAGTGTAATCAGCCAGAGCTAAAATGTACCTTTATTTGCACCACAAGGACAAAGATCAATGAACAGCTTTTAGCTGGGCAATGCCATGTGACGAGTGCGTGCGCCAGTAAAACTGTCCATTATCAACATATTGTACTGTCCATTAGTCCAACAGATTTTTCCTCTGTTAATTCACTACTGTAATCAATACAGCCTTACCATTACCAGATGGCCTTGGATTTTAAAGTTCTGACAGTGAGTTGGTCTCCCAGCTAACTATGTTACACTTGTACTGAATGACAGTTTGTGTGTGGTAATTGAGTTTCGGTTGACCTTAAGTAGACTACTTTAAAAATCAATTGATGTACAGCTTAATCAGATTTGGACCAATCGGTGCCACAAACAGATGTTTTGCTGAGATTAATTAGTAATTCCATATTCCATTTTTTTTCTCCCTTTTGTACATTTTTATTACAGGATTCAGAGGGTGTGGACATCATGCTAGGTGTGTGTGCCAACGGACTCTTGGTCTACAAAGACAGACTTCGGATAAATCGTTTTGCTTGGCCCAAAATACTCAAGATTTCATACAAGAGGAACAACTTCTATATTAAGATCAGACCTGGCGAGGTTCGCACTGATACAAATTTTAGATGTTGGGATTTAATCCACCCAGCTGTACTCTACCCTCCCTGTTTATATGGAATTTAAAAAAACCTTTACGACGTTTTTGCTGCCTTTTTGTTTCAATGCTAGACGGAGCAGTTTGAGAGTACGGTGGGATTCAAGCTCCAGAATCATCGATCTGCCAAACGGCTGTGGAAAGTTTGTGTAGAGAATCACAGTTTCTTCAGGTAGATACACACACACATGCACACACACAACCACACAGTATATGAGCATTGATTTCTAGTCTGCTGGTCAGGAAGCAGAAATAGTTCTTAGATTACATTCGCTGCAGTAACGTGCTTTATTGGGCTCAGCAGAAGTCTGCGTATGAATGCATCTCATAGTCTGATGCTTGAGGCAACAGATAAACACTAACTCGCGCACACACACGAGCACACGGACATAAGCCAGGTGTCCATGATTGCAGCATTTCTGTGGTAAGTGCTTGCTGTGTGTGCAGGTTTGTATGTAAGTGGAATAAGCTTTAATATCCTGTTGAAGGAAAACTTGTCTGGAAACATTTTTCATTCCTTACAGTCAGAAAAGCAACAACCACATTTCATTTCAAAGGAAATCAAACTTCCATCTCTCCCTGTCTGCGTGTTTTTCTTTGTTCTTTGTCGATAGGTTAAACGCACCGGAACCTCCGACCAAGGCCCGCTTCTTGACTCTGGGCTCCAAGTTCCGCTATAGCGGACGAACTCAGGCTCAGACCCGCCTGGCCAGCTCCCTCATAGACCGACCCGCACCCAATTTCGAACGGACCTCATCGAAACGCATCAGCCGCAGTTTAGATGGAGGTAACACGACTGTTCAACCCAAGTGAGACAAGACTGTTAAGTTGTAAATGGCATCTAATGAACAGGACAGATGGATGAAAACGGGAATGTAAGGAATGATGGGTGGTTGGAAGCGGAGTCACGGTTGTTAAGACATTTCACAAGTCTGAGTGCGAATGTGTGTGTTAAATGGATGTAAAACGCTCGGTCTGAGCAGATACAGGAAATAGCCGCAGCACATTTCCTGTCATGCAGTGAGAGACAGAAGGAGAAAGATATGAAGACAAAATTTTTCTGGTTGTCCAAAAAGAAAGACACCCCCTGCATCGAAAAAAAAAAGATGTTGATGTGTAATTCAGTGTGCACCGACTTTGTCTTAGTTACACATCATGGCAGAGATGCTGCACAATGATATAGGGAGCTTTTCTGGAAATGCATTAAGGATTTCTATACGATATAGAGATATAACATCTTTAATGAGCCATTTTACTGTTTCTTGAAAAAAGAACACACAGTTTTTCTGTGGTTTTCTTGCAGATCCCACTTAATGCAGCTCTGCAGCTCTGTTTCATACACATCAGATTATTCTGCTGTCTTACAGTGACCTCTGCTGGACACAATCTCCTTCTTAAAGCTAGCATCTCCCTATACTGCCTTTTGTTTTCTCCTTAGATTAAACTTACACTTCTTGAATCTTGATCAAAGCCCGATGAATGAAACAAATGGTCTCCTTCGAAAAGATAAACGGTTTAATGCCAAATCTTTGTAACTGGGGACAAAATGTGATCATCATTGTAAGAATCAGCTGATCTTTGCTGTATGTTTCTTATTTCTCAGCACCAATGATTAGCATAACTGAAGCTGGCAGGGACAGTGCTGAGAATGGGCGTGAGCCCCACCTGGAGCTTCACTCTGACTCAAAGGTGTGTATTTTCATATATTATGTGTGAAAGCGGTGGAGATCAGACTTAACGTTATTGAAATTGCTGTTCAATTTTTTTTGGTTTGGTTTTTTGGTCTCACGTCACTAAGGGGAGTCCATATTGCCACAATGAGTATATGTTTGTCAATTCTGTGTGAAAAGATAGAAATTAGCTTCTGAATGATGGACTTATTGAACTCTGAAAGACGTTTAATCAATATTCTTATTCTTTTTTTCCTCGTTAGATTTCATGTAAAACTTCTAACATGTGGTCTGCTTGTAGCTCTGCAGTATTTGTACACCAGCCAGACACCTCGGGAATTTTCCACTGCAATTTGCCACCAAAAATTAGACTGGTCGAGCCTACTTTGAGGCTACAGAAAGTTCAAATAATTTCATGCCAGTGTAATTTCTGTTTTTCTCATGGCAGCCTCATTTGAGGCCAGAAACCAGCTACTTATTTTGTTCTTTCGGAAGAGAGTGGTACATAATGCAATCAACAAAGATGCCTTCACATCTTTAGTTATTGTTCTGATAGATACCATAATCTTAATTTTAATGTTTTTAACTACTTTATATTCTCTCTACGAAGCGTTTGTGTCCACTGGGGGGGACACTGTCCACTACTAAATCAAGTCAGTCTGTCCCTAGAACAGGACTATTTTGTGTATGCCGTGCATGCTTCCTCACCCACCTTCCTTTCCTCACTGCTTCCCTACTCCTCCTAACCCTCACTTGCATCCCAGCACCTTGGACTGCCGTAGCCTCTGTCAGTGGTGACCTCTGTTGAAAACTGTTTCTGCAAACACCTGTGTGCACTGTATTTGGCACTATGTTCACTTTTAGGCTGTTGTGCTGTGCTGTTCACTGACTAATGTCTCTTTCCTTCTCTCTTTTTTCCTTCACACACACTCCCTTTGTTTGCTTTCCCCCACATCCTTCCTGCATGATCTCACGTTTCTATTTTTCTTTTCATGAAACAAATCACTTTGGTTATTTTGGTTTGTCGTTTAACTTAATTTTTTTTTCCTGGCTTGCATCTTCACTTTGTTTTCACACTGTCCGCTTCTCTTTTTGTTGTTGTTCCTTTCTCTGATGTGGTCTATCCTGATTCATCCTTTTATCTTACCCTTCACTTTGCCTCCGTTAGTCAATTTTCATGTTTCCTCTCTCCTTCTCCTCATCATCTTCCCTCTCATCCATCCCCCCATCCCTTGACTCCATCTCCGAGCTTGACCACTCCCTTTCAGACATCTCCGAAGACGACGATCGTACCAACGATACAGAAACCAAATGCACGCTGTGGACCCTTCCCTCAAACACCCTGTCCTTTCTCTCAGATCAGCAGCTGGCTGATCTTGGTCACCTCACTCAAAACCCTCCATCCTCCCACCCAGTCACTGCCTCCCAAGCAAACAGCTCAGAGCCTTTGAAATTTGAGGAGGGCTGCGAGGCCGAAATCAGAACAGCAGCTGGGCTGGCAAATTGGCGTTGTTGGTCTCCTCTGAAGGGTGTGGTTAAATATGTCTCTTTCATCTTGTGTTTTTTCTCCATCTTGGATAAGAATGGAAGCAGGTTTCTGCCCAACAAGCTATTTTCAGGATTAACAAGGAAACTGAACATCCTTTCTCCCACTTTGTTCAAACAAATGTCAAGGCCGGCAACAAAACTAAAGATTTTTACCATCTCTAGGCCGAAATTTGTGTTTGCTAACATAATTGCATCTAAATTACATCAGATGCTTCAGAGTTTGGCATTTAAATTGACTCATTTTGTGGCATTTTTGGCCCGATTTATTCCTCCAAAGTTCACAAACTTGGTCGCTGCGTTTCCTTTTCACCCAACACAGCTATGCTTACCCACTGTATCCTCTTTCACCTGCCCTGCCATCGTCTCCTCCTTTTCCTCCCTCCCCTCTCTCTCTTCTTTGCCATTCTCACTCACATCTCACTCCTCCTGTCCCCCTCTGGCCACTTTCTCTCCTCCTAACCTGGCTGCATCTGTACACTGCTACCTCCTGAATCCCTCCCCTCTCCTTCTCCCCTGCCTGTTAGTGCTCTTCCTCCTCGTTGTGATGCTGACAGCGAGCCAGTCTTTGGTGTTAGCCCTGATTTTAGCCACACCCCTCGGCCTGACCCTGTGTTACTTGGAGAGGGCCGTCTCCAGTCAAAGAAAGCCAGTTTTGCCAGTGTTTATAAAAGACAAGCCAAACGATAAGTCGGAGGAAGCTTCACCTCTTACGCCAGCGCACACCCCCCCGCGCATCAGGCACCATGCAAGTGCAACCTGGATGCAGGAGTTGTGTGATCCTGCTGCATAAATGCACACTCACATTTATGCATCAACATTTCCCATCCTTCCCCTGTATTCCACATCCTTTCTTCTTTCTACCCCTATGATAATGTAAACAACCTGTGTGTGGATATCGTCTCTTTTATTTATCCGTGGCACCAGCAGTTCCTCTACCTGATTCCTCTCTTCTTATCTTCCCTGCACCCCACCTATCCCACTGTGTCACTTATAAATAACAGAGTAGAATAAGTAAGATTGCTGAGAAGAGATTTAACAAAAGCATAAATAATATTGAAAAAAATATATTATATTGTTAATATAGATAAAGATTTAGGTATATTAAGAGTTTTAGATGCTGTAAAAGACTGTAATGGAAGGAGTCACTTGGAATAATTCACTGTATCTGTCATATGTGACAAAAAAAAGGCATCTCTGTAGTTGCACAGCATAATAACTCGTCAAATTAGATAACATAATATAGTTGTTAGTTAAATGAGATACATAGAAATGCTTTTATGCTGTATTTATTTGAACTTGATTTTCAGCTGCTTCACTTTGCTCTTACAATGCAGAGAAAACTGTGTCACTAAAAGATGAGTTGCTGACTAGAAGTGAAAACAGATGCACACAGGATACAGCTAGCAACCCCTGCAAACATATAGCACTTAAAGCATATTGCATTTGCATAATATTGCTCATGAATGTTAATATAAACAAACATGCACAGGTGCAGAAGTAAGATGCAGCCCTTGTTGGTACACTGGAGCTTGCCCTACTATTCAAAGTCAAAATGTCTGCCATGAAACTATTCTTGTAAAACTACCCTAAATTTTGGTTCAACCCTAACATGCTTCAACTGTCATGTTTCTATCAAATAATTTTACCAAACTTTTTAAATTCTTGTGTTACTGCTTTTATGCAACAAGTTGATTTTATAAAATTTTTTAACTTTAAATTATTAAACCCACACTTAGTTTGATCCTCATAAAATCAGGCCTCTCAATGCCATAATCCTCGAGAAGTATGTGTATACATAATATATGTGTATGTATGAATATATATATTTATATATATATAAATATAAATTACTGAAATGGTTGAAAATTTAGTGGATTTGATAATAATGCGCTGACTCAAGATAATTTAGTTTTAAGTACACATGAAGAAGTTCTTCAAGATGACCCTCAAACGCAGAATTTGTCCCTTACAGACAGTCCAAAAGAGCTGGGGAAGAAACATGCATATGTGGCTGATAGTGTAGGCAGCGTACATTTGTCTGTCTGTTAGCAACACAACAGACAAACTGTGTTTTTATTTCTTTTCGTTTGGACAACTGGACCAGCATTTAAAAAAGAGCTAAACCACCTTCAGGCTGTACAGGATGCTGCTGCACACACAACAAAAACTACTATTTGAAATAAAACAACAAAATAACAACTAAAATCTATATTGATTAGTCATTAATATATTTTATTAATTATATGTTTCATTACTTATAATTGTCATGAATATACATGAATTACATGAATTGTAATGTTAATCCATCTGTCCATAAGCTATACACTACAATCAATTGTTAGTGTACAAATTCATTACTGATAATTTAGGGTACATAATTGTAACCATAAGGCAGTGTTTTCCGAACTGGGGGTCGCCAGATTATTTTGAAAAATATATAACCAACATTTATCAAATAAAATTGAGATTTTTATCATGGCTGTCAAAATTAAACAATTAATGTAGAGATAAATATAAATTTAGCACCTTAATTTTTTTAACACAATGCATAAATCCACATTAGTCATCCTTATTTATGAAGACTGACAGTTTTCAAGCCTTATATTTAGAGGATCCTGCAGGATGACCCATCTTATATCAAACAATTAGTAATTGTCGTTGCGGGAGGGGGGGTCGCGAACACTAATATATAGTATCTTGGGATTTGTGGCTCAAAATGTTTGGGAACCACTGCTCTAAGGTATAGTTACAGGAATAACAACTAAAATAACAACCCTTTCTGATGTCTATAACTTAATAATTAAGAAAAAGAAAAAACAAGATTTATTTAGGGGATCTTTAGTTGCTTTTAGAAATAACAACAAGACATAATATAAAAGTCTCTACAGAGCATGCATCAAGGAGATTGTTTGGTGTTAGTTTTTCAACTGAGCTGCTCACTGTTCAAGAACTGTCAGGTTACTTCCTTTTTAATTAATCTATATATGACACAGCCCTTTTTGTGGCTAAACAGGTAAATCAGATAGGAGGACAGGTTGACAACAGCAGGCACTGGGCTTAATGTATGTAAGCGGGGCTGGTCAGAGACAGAGAAGTGTGTTGTCCCACAATGGCTTCATTCAAATGAATGGAGCATCCAACCATCTCATTCTTGAATCCCCTGGCTGAACAAAACTTTTGGTACTGTCAGAAGCTTTAAAAAAACAACAACCTTGTGTTCATGCCATCATTAACAGCATTGTAAACACTGAAATGATTTTCACTAAGTAGGCACTCTGAAATTGGCTAACAGTTGTATTCATACAAATACTCATCTTTAAAAGGTTCATAGACCCCAGTCAAAAAGAAAAAAGAAAACATTTAACCCTGATTTTCCATCCATGCCAACAGAAGTTTCATTTTTACTTACGGTATATCGTAGGGCAAGCACAGGTATATCAATGAGGGCTGCATTAGAGGACGCTTTGCTCTTGTGCATGTTCTATTAAACAGTGTTACACTTAATCAGGTCCCCTGTTGTCAGTACCTTTTGACTTATTGTGTCTTTAAGAGAGAAAAATTAGTTCTTTTGTTGATTTACTGAAGCTGCAGACATTAATCAAACAGAATAGGATGGAAACACATTTCCTGACTCAGCTGATAAGATGTATTCTTTCTAATGAGCTGGGATGTATGGAAAAAGTTATTTAGGGGAAAATATAAGTGTATTGTCCTCATCTGACACAAATACACTTTCACTTGCTCTACATTTTTTTTGAGAGGTCTGATCATCTCATGATACAGTTGCAGTCAAAGGTCACATGACCAGCAGTACTCCCTAACACTGGGGAGGAACATTTTCCCATCATCCATTTCACTGTTTTTTTTATTTCTTCGTGCCCCTACACCCTTCATTTTGACTACCATCACCATGACTACTACATTGAAGGTTAACGAGGTGGACTTGAGCCCTGGCGATGCAGCGGCCATGCCCTCCCAGGTCTGTAAGGCCTGTCTTTACCCAGCATGCTTTACAAATTATAGGAAAAATAGAACTGAGTTTCTTGAAATTTAGAGCATTAGCGTCCTAAATATTCAATAGAACTGATTTTGTGGTGGAGTAATCAGGCAGTAGACCTAACCTGTCCTTACTCTCTCCCTGACTTTACCCCCAACAACAGTCACCAGGATGCTGTGAGCCTGCCCTCTCTCAGGTTCATACAGTTATTGGTCATTTTATTGTGTATTGGTCTGTCAGTTGTTTCCACTGCCCGTGCAGGATGGTGTAATGGTTGAATTTGCCCTGATGTGATCACATGGAGTCAGTGTGAAAAGTTAATAAAAGATCCAATCTAATAAAAAAACAAAACGATTGAGTATGTTAAATAATCATATATTTAGAGTTTTAAGACTTGCTTTCCATTTTTGGATTACAGATTGGGCCTGACAGTAAAACCTGATCCTGAGTGGGCACTTTCATCCAATATTTTCACTTTCAGATGCTCTGCTGTGGCTTATGTTTTCACAGTTTCGCTTGGGTTTTTGGTTCATATCTGTGGTTTGTGGGAGTATTTTGGGGTTTTACTGGTTCATGTTCAAGTGTCTGTTGGTGCTGTGGGATTGAATGCTTTGGTTTATGCATGTACCAACATGGGTGCAAGCACCAACATCTTCCCAGTTATTGGTAATATCAAATTGTTAATTGTGCTTGTACCCATCCACCAGTGTTCATCACAGTCTGGGACATTTTTTTCTATCAACATGGGCCTACGTCTCAGTTTATTCCATCTTATTTAATGGTGTTTTTTATATCATTTCTTTTTGTTCTATTTTGTTGTATTTTGTTGTTTTATTTACTGGATATTTTCACACTAAATGTATTTATTTTATTTTTTTAATAATTTTCCTCATTTTGTGCTGTATGTCTGCCTTCCAGAGTCGATTGAGAGTGCATGGGGACAATATTTATGTGAGGCACAGTAATTTAATGTTGGAGGTTGGTACTGGCATCAGCTGATGGCTGAAAATAAGAAATACATGTTTCTGTGTACTCTGACGCCATCAGAACTATACAACTTCCTCTGTACTATACTGTACAATACGGCTGCCCTCTCGCACTCTCAGGCTCTGTGTGCATGCCTGCGTGTAATCTTGTGTGGATGTTTTTTTTTTTGATGAAATTTCTCTTTCCAGATTTTCAGCTATTTTTTGTTATTGGATAAACGTCTGAATGAAAATGCCCCAGTGGTTTTTTTTTGTCCTGATTCACACAGCAGCTATTTTGAATAGTCTGTCTTTAGTATTCAAGTTCTCAGCATCTTTTAGGTTAAGGTTTTGGTTTCATTACTGCAATTTTACTTATTTTTCAGGTTTAATAACATTTACCTTGAACCTTACCCACCTTGCAGCGAACATTAGACTAAAGCAGCCTGCATACTTGGGCTTGTAGTATTGAGGCAAATATTTTCTTCAGGGGTTGGTGGAGAATAAACCTCCAAAGGAGAAAGCATATTGGACAAAAACATGGCTTAATAAATGCTAATTAAAGATTTGAGGCACATCAGCTTTATAAGGCCCGGGCATTTTATTAGCCTGTTGGGTTTCTGCACCAAGACAGCAATAAAAAAAAGAGATGAATGCAGCTTTAAGCAGGCTAATAACAAATTCTGCTGCGCTTATTAGATCTGCAGCAGTCTTTGGAAAAAGAACTACATTAACTGCTTGAACTGATCGATTTAGGAAGGATAAGTGGTGCTAATGTTTGCAAATGGAGAAGAAAAAAGAATTGATGCCGAGGTTGGTCTTATAGGGGAAACTAATAGGTGTTTACTGTGGAGTTTTTGAAATTCAAAGCATTCATTTGATGAGCATGTGCACATGTCAGTAAAGACTTTAAAATTTCCCAGACTGAGCATTCACAATGGCTGCTGCGTTGATAGGATTGGTGCTTTGTCAACGTGACTTTAATGCATGCCCTGTGCACGTCCAATACTGTTTTATCTCGTTGTTTTTACAATCCTATGTGAAAAAAAAAAAAAAAGAAAGATTGTTGCCAGGCAGCTGCGTCTAACTTGACTAACCCTGCCTCCCATAACACACACGAGGAGCTTCCTTCCTGTTTTCTGGTGATTGGCTGCCAGTGTTGAGATATGTGTGGTTTCATAACGTACTAAAACACCTGCTTGTGCAACGTGGGGCTGATAGTGATCTACTGGTTTTGTACTGCAGTAGTAAATGAAGTGTTCAGTGTTAGTTGAAAGATTTAGGAAACTAAACCAAGGTTATTTTTCTTCATGCCGTCTCAGCCTATCTTTGCTATGGATTAATGTTTGTATGAACATGGTGGAGAATAGATGGAGGTCAATGGATTAACTTTAAGCTGCTGAAATGAACCAAGGTGGAGCTAACTTAACATGAGTAGAAAGAAAACATTGCTATCAGCTCCATGTTGTGCGGTTTGCCTTGCTGGCCTCATTGAAGGGAAAACTCCTCAACAAGATGCGGGGCGTTGTTTCACTGAAGCCTGGTTATTTACACACACAGACACACACACACACACACACACACACACACACACACACACACACACACAAGCATGTAAACAAATTATCAATTAATTTGTTTTCTAGAATATATCAAAAAGGCTTCAGTGAGGCACAGCATCCATCCTGTTTCCCTCCAGATTGACAGACCGATGTTCCTATGAACATTTTTTTCCTCCTCATCCCTCTCTCTTTTTGTCCTGCCCCTCTCCCCCCTCCCCACTACTTTCCATCTCCCTCATTTACTTGTTTCATGTCCCATCACATCTCCTGATCCCACTACGCCTCCACTGGCCTTAACTGACCTTTTCATTCCTTTGCCTCTCCTTTCCCTCTTCTACCTAAAGGGGGGGGGAGGGGGGGGGGGGGGGGGGGGGGGGGGGGGGGGGGGGGGGGGGGGGGGGGGGGGGG
>JBBBVU010000024.1:9662500-9673357 GCA_037177055.1 Atherinosoma microstoma | reverse complement strand
GCTTGCTGTCAGCTCTTCTTTGTTTTTGGGTCTGGTGCCCCTCATTTTCCCCTTGATAATACCCCATAGATTCTCAACGGGGTTTAGATCTGGTGAGTTGGCTGGCCAGTCAAGCACCGTGATGGCATGGGCATTAAACCAGGTTTTGGTGCTTCTGGAGGTGTGGCAGGGGCCAGGTCCTGCTGGAAGATGAAATCTGCGTCTCCATACAGACCCTAAGCAGAAGGAATCATGAAGTCCTCTAAAACATTCTGGTAGACTGATGCTGTGAACTTGGATTTAAGAAAGCAGAGTTTACCAACACCTGCACCGGACATTGCACCTCAAATCCTAACTGACTGGATATTTCACACTTGACCTCAAGCAGCTTGGGTTCTGTTCCTCACCAGTCTTCCTGAAAACCCCTTAGACCTTGATTCCAGAATGAAAGACACACTTTACTTTCATGGGAACAGAGGACTTTGGACCACTGGCCAACAGTCCAGTCCTTCTTCTCCTTGGCCCAGTTGAGACGCTTCCTACGTTGGCTCAGGCTCAGAAGTGGCTTGACCCGAGGAACCCGACAGTTGTAGCCCATCTCCCGGATGCGTCTGAATGTGTTTATTTTTTAAGCTTTGACTCCCGCCTCATTCCACTCTTTCTGGATCTCAGCCAGATTCTTGAATCTTCTCTGTTGGATAATCTACTGAAGCCCATGGTCATCTCTTATGCTGGTGCATCTCCTCCTGCAGCATGTTGCCCTTCCACTAGACTTTCCATTGATATGCTTGGACGCAGCACTCTGTGAACAGCCAGCCATGAACTTTTGTGGCTTACCCATCCTATGGAGGGTATCAATGATGGTCTTCTGGCCAGTTGTCGAGTCTGCAGTCTTCCCCATATTGAACCGAACTGATAAAATTGAACCAAACTGAAGCAATTTAAGGACATCTGGGGAAACCTGTGCAGGTGCTTTGAGTATTCTAATTTTTTGAATTCCTGTTTTTGTGGGTTTTATGAGCTGGAAGCCCAAAATTTAAAAAAAAAAAAAAAATAAATACTTGAAATTGTTTTAATTATGGGCCTTGAATCTATAATCTATGAAAGTTTAACCTTTTTAATAGAATTATGGAAATAAATCAACTTTTCAATGGTATTCTAATTTTTTGGAAAGGGTCTGTTTGTGTGTGTTGCATACTGAATTTGAGTGTTAAAGCAAGAGAAAAACATCACCAGTCATGCATTCACAGTAAACAAGTTAACCAGTTTAATTATTTTCTTTTTTTTTTTAAATTTGGAACAGAGGTACAAAAGTGTGCAAAATGTAATCTTCCTCAACAAAATAGCTTAAAACTGTAGCCTACTTGTCTGTGGTTTCTTATGTTAGTGAACCTCAAAGGTTATAGAGTGCTCTGCTACAGAAAAACTGTGCATAGACCATACAGCAGAGGCAGAAACAATTGATTTAACTAGTAACATTTGTGGACCAACCATGAAATTTTCATCGTTGCCATGCAACCATATAATGAAAATAGTCTAAAATCGAGTTTTTTGTGTATAACCAATTTTATTTGAATTATTCAATGATATATTTGTGGGTTTGTTTTATTAGATAAAAATTTCTTGACATGTCAGCCCTCTGGTGGTGTGGGGGCCCCAAGCAGCTGCTTAGTTCACTCATGCCTTGGGCCAACTCTGATTCAAGGTATCCTTTTAAATTCAGAGTAAATGATGATCATCAAAAGTAAAAAATGATCATCAAAAGTTTTAGCTTCTGTTTTTTTCACCCTAAACCTTGGCTAATATATAAAAATGCAGGTCAGTATCAGACAGTAGAACATGGCGAATAAACCAGAAGATTTACATAAAATCACTTCTCAACAAGATAACATGCTGACAAACCAAAAGCAAGGAGCTTCAAAATGCTGATATTTTACATTTAAAGCCCACACACTTGCCAAAGCGAGATGTGTTTTGATTCTGTGTATAGTTATATCCTGACACTTCAGCATCAGTCCTGTTGTCAAGCAGAGACTCACTGAAAGCACCAGAACTCCTCTCATGGGGGAGAAAGCAGGCTTCAGGTGATGAGATCACAGGGGTTATTTGGTCCTAGGCAGTGAGCCGTGCTGGCTAATTGAGTGATGCTATCATGAAGATCAATAAAATTGATCAAGTCTGTTGTTTATTTGTTGGATCAGAAAATAACACACTTATTTTTTGGAGAAGTCTGTTTGTGTTCATATGCATCAGTGACTGATAATGCACACTCTGCATTCATTTTTTTTGTAGATCTTGATTCTGCCTTAACTTGCATCTAAGCAGTTCATCGGTTGGTGGTAGATACTCACCATACATATACATACAGGACCAATCAAAAGTTTGGACACACTTTCCCTTTAATCCGATGGAAATATGTATATGTGTGTGTGTTTTGCCTCTGATAAATCACTATGTGGGTTGTATTGGGTTTTTTATGGGGGCTTATAAGAGACAGACTCAGATTGAGGCTCTATTGAACATTAAGAAAAAACAAAAAAGACATTGAAGTTTTTAATGTGGCCTTGTGTATTTTCCTGATAGTTGTTTCATGTGTAAGCTTTTCCCAAAAATGCCATGTTTAATTAAATAAGACGAGTGATAAGATAAACAGAATAAGAAACACACAACGGAAACAAACACCATAACTGTTCATTATTTATTAGGTAGGATTGATAAAACATTTAGGCGACTCGTGTGTAAAGAGTAAATATAGTTTCAGTTCTCTTGAAAACGCTCCTCTGAGCAGCTTTAACTCAGGCTAAATGCTTCTTCCAAACCTCTCCTCTCATGCCCTGCAGGAATTTTAGATCACTTCTGCAAACTTCTTCAAATCTAGGACAAATATTGCTGTGTAAAAGGGTTGTTTTGGGGTTGTTCGCAGCACCAGCATTTCTATCAACCTAACAAGCTCTTCATTTTGTTTGTTTTTCATCATTCGCTCCCATTTTCTCTGCTGTTGTTAGTCGCAGACTAAGTTTTCATTATAACAGAAAATGTACTGAAACAAAAACAAAAACCAGAGACTGGAAGCTGTTAGATGAAGTTTGAGGATTTAGGATATAAAAAAAAAATCAGGCTTTAGAGACAGTGATGGAGAAAGACCTAATTATGTGTACCACCAACATTTTTACCCACAAATTTGATTTCATTTGCCAACATCCTAAAAGAAATACTAGGAAATTCTGCTTCATGTCTTTGTGTATTGTTAGAAAGCAGCATTCAGTCCAGTCAGATGTAATTGTTTGTGTGTGAGCTTGTGTGATGTGATGCGTGGGTGGGTAAGTGTGCATGTGTCATAAGTGCTGTGGGAACGGTGTTTCATCGATTGTGAGATGCAACCATATGAACTTTCTCTGTCTGTCTCTTACAGCCAAGCTGTAGAATTAGTGGGAAACGGATAAAAAAACAAAACCAACTCCAGCCTAACGAGTAAAGAGAAAGCTATGTGTTTGTTGTGGGTGTAGATTGTTTGCAGATACCTGCGCTAACATGGGAAAGTTCAAAAGCATGTTTGTCTTTTCAAATTCCTTTTAGAGCTTCCAAAGTTTTAGAAAAATAAACATTATAGACCTATCCTATGCTTTTAAGGTCCTGTGACCTTAAGCCCAAATCCTCACCCCTCCATCACCATGCTTGACAGTTGATGTGAAGGGTTTGTGTTGATTAGGTTTTTATTAAATGTAGCACTGTTTATCATGAACAAACATCTCTACTTTGGTCGTGTGTGTCCACACATTGTTCCAGAGGTCTTGTGGTTTGTTCAGATTCACCTAAGGCGTGCAGCCATGATCTCTCTAGAGAGAAGAGTTTTATTTCCTGAAACTCTTCCAAACAAGCCATACTTTTTCTTTTCTTTCTTTTTTTAATTATTGTTGTGATGTAAGATTAAAAAAAACATATTCATTTAATATGATAATTGTGGTCTGTAGAGGCTAAGTTATGTTGGATTGTTTTGTATTATATTTTGCACTTTGGGGGGAATTTCCTGGCACATTCACTCCTGGGAAAATTGTCTGTCTGAAATGTTTTCTACTTGTGAATAATCTTTCTTGCTGTGGAATTATGGACTCCAAATTGTATGGAAATGGCCTTATAATTTAATGAGCAGCAACAGTTACTTCTCTAAGATAATTACTGATGTCTTTCCTCCTTGGCATTGTGTTTACACACACCTGAGTGCTTTCGGACCAGCAAACATTCAAAACTTCAGCTTTTTAGCTTTTATAGAGGCACTCTCTTAATTCCCATGGAAGCGGTAAGGTAAGGTTGTACTTAGTTTCTGCATTTTAGCTCAGTTTTTGTTAAATAAATACTGAGACTGTGTAATATTTCATGTGTCTTTTTCATATGTTTGCAATTCTGTGATGTCTAACATTGTTTATTTTACAACAGGAGTTGAAACACATCAGGTACTCCCTGCAAAATGTCTTCTTTAACAGATTAGTTAGTGCAACAGCTCTTGTTTTTCAGGTAGAGCTTTGATTGATTCTCTGTGCTGCCTTTTGAAGAGCGAGGATTATAAAAGGAGGCAGAGAAGAGTGCAACCAGTTCTTCGTGAGATTGACAGGTACAAGACAAAAAGATTTATCTAAACTGACTGGTACAAAATATTTTCTTTTGCTTTTGGGCAACAGCATACTTCAAGACAAGTTATGGATTCCAGCTACAAATACTCTCCAGTTTATCTGAGCTTGAATATTTATTATCCTGTATTTGACTATTGTTGCCTCAACTATTGTACACATTTGGTTATCCTGTTAGATATATATATATTTTTTTGTTATTTTTCATGAGACTGTAATTGAATAGTTAATTGCTGATGGATTTGAGAAATCTCTACATATGCCTTTCTTTTCCTTGATTCATTTTTTTCCTCATTTTGGTTCCTATCAACAGTCAAAAGCAGTGAGCTGGGTAATAAACTTGAAAAGAAGCTTTTGCATAATAGTTAAATAAATGCAGTGAAAGAAAGCAGGAAAAATGCCAAATGTGATTAATGTTCAACATATGCAACTATTCCTTTTTTTATTTTAGACTGAATCACTTCATTTATACCCAACCATCCATTAATTTTTAAGTTTAGGATAAATTAATTTATCCTAAACCTTATCTATAACTCTTACTAATGTCTTCTCTTTCCAGGCAGCTCTCTGTGGTTTTGGCCTGCGACTGCTTTATGAGCTTCTGTGCCGTAATCTTTAATAGTTTTACTCTGAATATGTGTTGATTCTTTCAGCTGGTTCATTTTTATATGCCTAAAGTTAGCAACATTTCATGAAGAGGGTTTATTGAGTATGTTTAACACTCAGTGATCCGGCTTTTTCCAACATGCGATACCATGCCCCATCACAGCCTATTATTAAAAGATGTCTACTCTTTTTTTTTCAATCCTTTATTAATTAGCACACAGACAGTTAGCAAGAGGGGCTGTCAGATGAACAGGAACAGACAGGCTGCAGGAAATATGAAGCCTAATGGACGACCTCTGTCCTTGGTTAAGACAAGAGCTGAATGGAGAAGCATGGACTTTAAAGTGAGATATAATCCAAAATGGTAAGTAAATAAGGATGGAATTATAAAGAGACAGAATCCCAAAAATGACAGACAGTATTTACTCCACTTTCTGAGGATGGAGCCCAAAGTAACTGAAATATTACAGCCAGTTAGGATTCATGGGAATGTGACAGTGAGGGTCCTGTCACTATGCCTCCGATTGATCATGTGCCCTGGCTACTTGGCCACAGGGATTTCCCTTTGGCTGACTGGTCAGCACGAATGACTTTCACCGGGGAGGTTGTTGGTTTAATCCATGCCCGGGCCCTCCTACATCTTGCCACATGAATATTCTCTAACAAGTTCACATGCTGGGAAGTATGCCTGGAGTACACAATGATCACAAGAAGAAAGGGACTCGAGGCAGAAAACTAACATCTTATTTGTTATATTTTCATACTTTTCTTATTTCTTAGTGTTTTGTTTGTGCGCCTGGAGATGTTACACTGAATATTATATTCACTATATGTGTGTAAATGATTGTCTGCAGGCTTTAAGAAATCAACTTCAACTTCCTTCTTCTCCCTCTGTCTTGTTTTTCCACCAGTTGTCATAGCAACCTCTTGGCCTTTTTAGCATAAGTTGCATCAAGGGTCGTCATTGATGCACATTGCCATAGTTACTGGGGCTGTTTAAAAAAAAAAAAAAGAGAGATTCAGAGCTTCTGCCCAAGATGTGTGACATTTATCTACAATCACAGAGACACCTCTGGAGTCTGCATTCGCCAAGATATATTGATGGGTATTGATTCCCAAGGAAGAGAATAACACTAACCACTGACTCCAAATACCAACACAACAGCTGCTGTCAGTAAATGCATTAAAGGCTTAAGTTGGATTTATGCTTTCACATTAAGTTATTATGTGTCTCTCTGTTACAGCCTCCCGAGTAGAACTTGATTTAACGCTGTGATTGGCTGTAATACTACCATAACAAAATATTACAGTAAAACTCTAAGTGAGAACTAAAAATAAGTCATACATAATTCATTTTTTTTCTTTTATTCAGGAGGCAGCTGTAGTTTACTATGGGTTATGCTCTAATGAGGAAGCTGAGGTTAAGTATGAGGTTCTTCCTGTCCAGATGTGAAACTGGAATTTCTGTGATAGAAAAAGCAGCATATTAATCTGTTTTGTGTGTTTGTGCCATGTCTTTTATGTTTCCTGTTTCTCTCATCTCAAAGTAATTTAAGCAGGTCATTTAGCCTCTTTTGAGTTTTCTCCAGATTTATTCAGACTCAGATTCCGAAAAACTATTAGTCCCAGAAGGGCACTTAATCTGTAGCTTACCCACATACAATCATATGTTCTCACATACTCAGACACGTTCATAACATACCACATGGCATGGGTTGTCAGACAACAGTGCCCAAATTCAATACAAAGAAAAACCTAAACAGAAAATAGGACCCTTGGTAAGTAAACGGTAAGTGAAAAATGACACAAAAGGTTACAAGCGCTAAACAGAAATGAGTGAGATTGACTCTGATCTGACTTGAGTTTTCTGATGGCTGAGGGAAGATTTAGAGTATCTGTTTGTTCTGCTCAGGGACGAATGAAATTGGCAACCTGAGGGGGAAATCTTGAGATGTTACAGATGCTAGGATGTGATCAGGATTGTTGATAATGTTTTTGACCTGATCTCCCCAGAGTGAACACAGGTTTCCATGCCTGACTCCAGTGATTTTAGCAGATGTTTATAATGCTGGGCAGAGATTTTTAGTCCTAGGGTTCTGATGTGACACCATGCTTTAAAAAAAAAAGGTTTTTAGTTTTCTGTGAGAAATCTTGCTTTGTGAAGGGGTGAAAGTTTTGGTATCAATTGGATGCAGAATGTTGGTTTATTGACTTTTATGATATTGTGATTTAGAAAAGAAGATATAGCTGCCTTTTATTTTAAAATACTTAACCTTCCAGACATTTTTCTAAACCACATTGTAGAATAAGCTTGAATCTCCATCAAAATTAATAATGTTTAAAGGGGTTAAATAAAAAAATAAAAAACTTCCCCCACTAACCATGGGCAGTTATCTGTGATTACTGTTTGGAGGCTGTAAAGTTACACTGCTAACGTTTATATTCCCTCTGCACCACACAGGGTGTGTCATGGAGGTAAGATGGTGGAGAAATTGTTGCCTTCAGAGAAAGTGTATGCCTTTCTGTACATGTTCATTCTACATTATACCAATCAACCAGAGGGTTGCAACAACAAGTTTTGATCATTGTATTGGGAAACCTTAGATCTTTACATTCAGCTTGCATCCTTCCACCATCACCCCCTAATAGCAACAATGACTTACAGCTGTTACCTTCCCCAGCTGGACAATGCGCTACAAAAATTGCTAATGGGTGACTTGAAGAACACAATAAAGAGCTCACGACATTGACCTGTTCTCCAAACTCCTCAGATTACAATTTGATTCAATCACCCGCTGACTGTGTTGGAACAAGATGTATCAGCAGAAGCCTGAAAGCTTCTTCAGAACCGGGTCAGAGCTATTTCAGCAGCACTAGACCTGGTGCAGTTATTATGATAATTACCTGAATGCAATCATTTTAGCTGATCATGGGCTCGTGGCGTCATCATATTAATGATTTACATTCTCCTTTTTAAAAAAAGCAGCAAAAAAATCGACGAATGTGTTATTTTATTTTTCATTGTATGTTTTCCACCATCTTTAGTCTGTTCTCTGGCAGTGGTTTAATGGCACTATCTGTTCATCAAGAAGTGCTTAACTCTAATATGCAATTCAATGAGCTGCTGACATTACCATGATGGATTTTGTTGTAAATCCAAACATCACTGTGATGAAAAGGGAGCATGCAGTAACTTGGAGAAGGCAAGCTGTTGGAGGTCCAGCCAAAAGATTGGCTGTTAAAAGTTATAAAACTGCTAATCTAAAGATAATGATGCTATAAAAAAAATCACATAAAATACTACACAGAATAAAACTGCTGTAACGTACTTGAAGAGCTACATAATATAAACATTGTGGCTGACCTGTGTAAATCAGTTAAACTCTCCATACTGGACATTCCCTTTTACACACTGTAATTACTGTGTGCAGCACACTGGGGTATTCCTGTTGGAGACAGCTTCTCTTCTTTGATCTTGTCGAATTTAGACTTATTTGATCTTTTTGCATTGATCAAAACTATCTCATCCCCATCCTGTTAATTATCCAACCGCAAGAGTTTTATCTGCAGCAAACAGATGACCTCAAATCATCCCAGTGTCCTTGCAACTTTTACCTGTTACCGCATCATGTATCTGTAGTAGTAAAATAAACTTCTTTACATCTAAACATCTTGAATGGCAATGATTTTCTATCTGCTGTGCTAAGTCATCACTCTCAGTGGTCACTTTGCTAAGTGTTTGTAAAATGTAATACAATCCAATTCAACAGCCCAGAAACAAATTCAGTATTTGCAACAATTTTTGATTTGACTAACAGTGACAGACTATAGCATTATCTCAGAATTTCATTTTTATAGGTTGCAGTAATATTTTGCTCATACCACCATTTAAAAGTGTAACCATTGAATAACCACTGTCCAATAAGTACTAAACAGCTGAACATCATAAGCACTGATCATGTGGTAAAACCACTTTAGCCTACTGAATGCCGTTGGATACAAGCACCCAATGAAATCACCAGGGAGTGTGAGTTTGCCGTCCTTCCTGAAATCTCACACAACACAGCACACTCTGCATATTTTTGCCTCTGGTTATTTCTGATGCCTGTTTTCTTACGAATATAAAAAAGAAAGGAGCAGAGGCGAGCAGAACAAATTTCAAGATTGAAAAGAGCAAAAGGGATAAAAAAATACTGAGAGGAGTGAGAAGTCATTGAAAGACAAGCAAAGGGACGAGATGGTAGGAAAAAAATGGAATCTTTTGCTTCATGTCTCTCAGATGTCCTTATTTTGATGCTTGAACATAAGGGTGACGAGGCAATAAAACATGCCATTCATTGGTGATCAGTTTGCATTTAGTCAGAGGTCTGAGGGTGAGGGAAAATTCAAACATATTAATCTGTCAACAACTAATTAAATTGTAATGGGGAAGAAGAATGTGTTCAGAGATATAGAAACTGCTGTAGAGACTAATGGCAAGATGAAAAATCAAAGGGATAGTGGGTGGAAGTGTGAGACAGGGGGAGAGGAAAAAGTGATGAAGCCAGAGAGAATAAAAAAACATGCTGGTAAAAAAAAAAAAATCTGCATCGTATCTTCTGTTAATTTAATCCATCACTTTTTCAGTCAGGCAGAAACTGACAAGAGTTTTAGATTAATTAATCTGGTAATGAAGAGAAGAAGACATGAGCTGAAAGAGGAGACAGGATGAGGACTCGGCAAAGAGAGGGCCAGACAGTGAAAGAGGGAGGATGGAGGAAGATGAGGGGTAGAGAGACTCAGTGGGTGGATGTGAAAGAGAGAGGGCTGTGCTGAAAGAGACCCGAGGGAATGAGAGATGGGGGAGGATGGGTGAGGAGGAGGGAGGACAGTAGGAAGTCAGGGAAGCAGACTGGAAGGAAAGAAATGAGTGTACTCTCATACTTCATTTCAGTGGAGCTCATTTTAATAAAAGTTACGGAAGAACAAAGGTGAAGACAGCGAATAATGAAACCGAGAGGAAGCAGAAAAGAAGAAAGAGCTTAGTACCAGCTAATTCCCGTCGCTATAGCAACGTTTTTAGCATCAAGGCTGACAGGATAGTTACATAAGAGTGTCCAGCAGCATGCTTTATTACATTTACACACACAAACATGAGTACAGCAAGGATCCTTGTCAATACTGGGTGTGCATGAGTTGCGTGTGTGGAAGCATTTGAAAAATGCAGCACACCTCACAGTGCAGAGAGAAAATCTCATAACTCAGGTTTCATCATTTAATCTCCAGCACCAAGACACAGCTCTGCTACTGTAATCCTCATGATTAATTACAGCTGTGGTGGAGATAAACAGTGATCATATTCCAGCTGGATATTAGAAATATTGCTCAGCTCAGATGTGGATGAAACATGTGTTTTAAATGGATCGACATGAGCTGACGAAGAGCTGATTGTTCCACTGTGCTGTGGGTCCGGTTTACTTGTATGTAGAGATGTCCGATATTATCGGCCAATATTGAGATTAAAATATCGGATACTATCGGTATTGGTTTTTACTTTTTTTAATAACACGACTTTTACACAACATGCATATTACATGCACTATTTGGATCCATTTATGTGTCAAACTCAGAGTGCCACATTTAATTGCCAGTAATTAGGTAGAGCTTA
>JBBBVU010000024.1:9643447-9657445 GCA_037177055.1 Atherinosoma microstoma | reverse complement strand
TTAAATTTTAAAATTGTATTTTTATTTTATTTTTTTGTTCGAAATAAAAAAAATTCATTCATTCATTCATTCATTCATTCATTCATTCATTCTTGCGACCAGCCTCATCTTTACACCATCCGAACACTGCCACATTTTAGTTTTTTATTCTCCACTCCTCATTTAGCTGCACTTTGTTTAGGAAGTAGCATGTAAATGGCACCATACACGCTAAAGTAAGCATGCAGCCCATGGATGTATACATCATGGAATAGTGTTCATGTGAAATGCAGTGAAGACAAATAACCAAAATGATTTGCACCATTCTCACCTGCTAAACTGACCACTAATATTTATTTGAACCTGCATTTGGTGTGTGGATGGGTGTTAATTTAGAGCCTAAGTATAGCCAAATTCACTGCACAGATTCAATGCAGCGTATACCAAAATCAAAAGTCAAGGACAAAAAAATTTAATATATCATTGAAAATGGTGTTTCTTTAGGCGGTAGAGCACCGTTTGGGGGGCCTATTGGAGAAGACAATACACATGTTAACAATTTTAGTATCTGTAGTGCAGTCATTGCTGCACCTGAGGCCACTGGATCCACTTACACAAGAAAACATGTTTTTGTCTGGAAGAATACCACCGTCCATTCACAACTGTATTTGACATTTGAAGTTTTTTCTATGCCCATCTTTACCACTAGAGATAGTAATTCTTACACACTGTACCTTTAAGTTACTTTTATGGTAACTTGTCAGATGACGTTGTGGTTATAAAATCTGAATTTGTCTGGAAATGCTTTAATAATGGATTAGATTTATATAGTGCTTTTCTAGACACTCAAAGACACTTTGTATTGAATCCAATTATTTATTCATACCTGGTGATGGTAAGCTACATGTGTAGCCACAGCTGCCCTGGGGCAGACTGACAGAAACATGGCTGCCAATGTGCGCCAACGGCCCCTCTGAACATTCATACAGCAGTGGTGTCAACACTGGAGGAAATGTAGGTGAAGTGTCTTGCACAAGGACAATGACAGTTGACTGGGGGGAGCAGGATTTGAACTGCCAACCTTCCGGTTATTGGGTGACCTGCTCTACCACCTGAGCCACTGCTGCCTGCTGTTTAAGCAACAGCAAATTGATGCACAATCTTAATGGAAAGAACCTTTGAAACGTGAAGTCTGTCTAGGCCCATTTAAGTCTAGCTGAATGTATCCATCCAGGAGTGATTTGATCCTCAGATGCATTATCTGGCAGTGTCAGTCTGGTTTTGAGAACTTTAATTTCATGAAATCTGGTCAGACTTCTTTATTCTTATTTCATATCATGTCTTCTCCTACTTTTTGCTAACTTCTCTTGCTTGCAATAGCTTCACATCTCATCAGCTCATCTGAACTCAAGCAAAAAATCCAACATGCCAATTTGTCAGGTTTGGTTAATATTCATGTGGAACATAAATTTCTGGTTACTGACACTGTGGGTGGTGCACTACAGATTAAAGGCAGAAATCCCCAGCAATCGACAGCCAATTTTGTTCACAATATGCCTTGTAACAAATACATACACGCTCATTAAAAAAAACCAAAAAAAAAACCTCATGTTAACAAGATCAAAAAGCAGAGGGGGCAATAATACCAGCTACACTACAAAGTCCCTCTGGAAAGACTATATTTATGTAACAGAAACAGAGCATATTAATAAAGACTGGGATAATTGCTCAAGAATTAGTCTAAATTTATCTTTTTCATCTGTTGCTACTGCAATACAATGTGTATCTAGTATAGTATGTGCAGTCTTGGGTATGTCATAAAGTTCATACTGAAAATAAATCGCCATTTTAGTGTAACTGCTCACATAGAATATAATGAATTTCAGACTTGATGCATTCATCCTGGCCACGTGCATTATATAGGTTAAGAGTACAAGGATTTAAGAGATTTATAATAGAGGATTGACTAAAGTTAGCAGCTAAATGACAGAGACATCACATCATGACGGCATCCATTACCACACATCAGGACAACATACATAATTACACAGAAGACAGGGAGTGTAAAAGACCTAATGCTTTGTTAGGTGAGCAGTCCACGTGATTGTCAGCATAGTTCAAAGTTGTGTGTATGCCCAGATTTCTGGGCCCCATCGTCCATCATGTCTATAAAACATCAGACAAACAGAAGCACACACTGTACACAGATGTTTGTGCATGCCTTTATGACCTTATTTGGGTGTATAGCAGAGGTGCTTTGATTTTCTTAGTTTGATATACAAAATGTGCTTCTTCTTACAACTCTGAAAATATATGTTTAAGCTAACAAAAATTAAATCATGCTTATTGAAAAAAATCTTTAAGCAAACATTTCCTGATGACTTATTGAGGCTTGTGATGTGTTGTCATTACGCCAACAAGTAAAATGTCAAGTGTCTTCCACCGAATCCTTTTTGGTGTTTACATCATTGGTTTTCATGTTCCAGTTCTCCTTCATCCTCCCTCACCCCTTTTAGTATCTTCAAATCAATTCAGACCATGCAGTTTCCCAGGTAGTTGTCTCTCGTTGCTGTTTGGAAAAGTGCATGAAATGTGGCTTTGTGTAGTTCTACAGCAAGTGCTTGTGTCTGCCCTATGATGAAGATTCCCAGTGAAAGGTCTTCTTTGAATTTATGCCGTCTCACAAGTAGAGCACACACACACACACACACACACACACACCTAAAAGGGTAAGTGCCACAAAGGAAGGCTAAAGAAACACAAGGAAAGGGGGAATAAAGGTTAAAGATGATATCTATGATAAAGTTGTTCACTTTGAGGAGTTACACCATTTTTCTGAAGTCAGTTTAAACTAGCAACAACTTAACAATAAACAGCCTGCTCCAGCAGCAGTTATATCACTATTCCTGATGGTAATGTCAAAATGTGTCTGCCTGCTCATGTTACTTTTTTTTATTTTTTTTTATTGGCTGACTTTTTTCATTTTCTGGGCAGATGAACAAGAGTGGGGAAAAAGGTCTGTATCCTCTCTGCAGTAACAGCAACAGAATGATCTCTGAGATTGTAGAGGTATGTATTATATGTTTGTCCATTTTATGTAGAGTGTTGGATAAATGCTTCCCACAGACATCACGTCTAGTTGACAGTTTTCTAGTTGTGTGCTAAAGGCATGGCTCTAATGCAGGCAGGATTTGTTGGTGGAGCTGATGTGTTGGCATAAAATCTTCATAAACACCACATGATGATTTATGGTGACATTGCTGATCCTCCTCCAGAACTACAGTGAAATGAAATGGAGAAAAAAGGGGAAGTATCTTATGAATTGTTATGAAATTAGGTACACATATTAAAAACCCTCTCAAGTTAAGCGTTATCACCTCAGTGATCATGATACTCAATCTGGAGCCTGTAACCAAAATGAAAAAATCTGCAATACTTGTTTGTGATTAAATACCTTAATCACCCCCAGCTATTTTTGGAGTTTAGATCGAATTAGAAAGCATCCAACTTCCCACAACAAAGATGATACAAACGGTCAACATCATAGTTACAACATGAATTCCAGAGAATTTGGGATGTTCTATAAGAGTGAGCTCTAGTTCTACTCTGAAGCCTCCTCAGGGAAGGACATGTCAGAAACACTTCCATTGGAAGGTGTCAGGAAAGCAGCTTGACCAAATGCCCAAACCACGTAAAGTGGATCCTGTTGATGCTCAACCGAAAATTCCACCCATCACTCCTTTTAGATGAAGCTCATTTTAGCTGGTTGTTCAGTCACTACTCACCTCTAATGACTATAGGTGAGTGAAGGAACTACTTGTAAATCAACAGCTTTGCCTTCTGGTTCAGCTCTCTCTTCCCTATGATGACATCCTGCCTCAGTCAACCTGTCAATCTTCTGCTCTGCTTTATCCCCAATTGTGAGAAAAAGGCTTTTAAACTCCTCCGTTTGAGGCAGCAACTCACTTCCTAACTGAAGTGGATATTTTTTTCCTCTTCAAAATTAGAACCATAGCCTCAGAATTGGGGGTGTAAATTCTCACACTGGCTTATCCAGGTTTCTCTGCAAAATTTCCATTAACCCTGCTTGAGGACTTGGCCTGATGAAGCCAACAGGACCACATCATCTGCAAAAAGTAAATTCAATAAGCCCACCAAATTGGAAACTCTCCGCCCCTCAGCTGTAACATGTAATTCTGTTTTTAAAGGGTATGAACAGCATCACTGAGCCTGTTTACATGCACACCAAAAAACTGATCATTGCCTGACTTCTGGAGTGATCAGATAATTGGAGTTATCATGTAGACACCATAATCTGATATCCTTTATCAGATGGCAGTTATCTAATCATGAGAAGTCGGATAAACACTCCTCGATTTCACCCCAATAATCCACTGTTTTCTTGCATGTAGACGCCATGTTGATGGTCATGTAAACAGGCTCAATGACATGGGATGCATCTCAATGCATGAGATGGTTATAAGCCTTCAATTTCTTTCATTTATACATTTTGAATTATTACTATTACCTACCAGGGTTTGTAGAAACCCATGAAAAGTGACTTAAATTCTTCCTATTGTTTTTTTTTTTCCTTCCTTTTTTATTAGATAGATCAGAAAGTGTAAAAATAAGCTGCTGAGTTTTGTACCTGCTTCAGTTTTGTTCACAGCTGGTGAACAGATCCACTCATGTTGAATAGATCCACCCTCTTACATTTTCGAATGACCAGCTGTCTCCCGGTCTGCCTTTGTTATTGCCTCTCTGAAGCCCCTTCTGCTGACTCTAACTCTACAATGTCTCAGCTACAAGCAAAACACACCAAATGTTCTGTTGTTGGCAGCAAAGAGCACAGGCATCTTCACAAGCTGAAGGCCTTAAGGATTGTTTTTCTTTTTCTCTGTAATGTTCTCAACACTACAAAAAAAAAAACCTGTATGAATAGTAGGCTATTGTATATTTCAAGAAAGCACAGTAAAGTTGTGTAATGTTTTCTTTTTCTTTTTTTTAAAAAATAGCCCTTAGTAGTTTTGTATAAAGGTGCTCTGGTTCTTTTTGTGATGGTTAATTATGAAAATGAGTTTCTTCTCTCAGGTTGTCCATTGTTTTCATGTTTTGTCTCCTTAGTTTCTTTCCATGTTTTTTCTTTCATTTTAATGAAAGATGACTATTTGAGCATTATAACATTTCTAAATGACATTAAAGGAGGAACACTTGGATCTGAACCTAGACTTTGTGTTCGTACATGCAGTCGATAGAACAAACTGTCTTTCAGCCTGCTGTGCGTATAGGCTATGTCAGTTTCACACACACAGACGGTTCACACACATATACACACCAGCTTTTAAGTTCAGTGTAGGCAGCTCTGTGTATAATTCATAACTGTAAATGGAGTCATGTGTGCATCTCAGCGAGAGGAGGTAGACAGAGCCTCTATGAAGGAGAAAACAAAACAGGACAAGCCAGCATTAGCATGTTTGTGTGCAGTAATGCCCTGATATTTTTGATTCCCTTTATATGGTGACCTTCCAGAGGTTCATGATATTACAAAATGGAAAGTCAAGTGTTACGCTACTGGCCTGTTTCTTCAGTTAGGTTCATGTATTTATAAGAATAGTGAAAACAGCATTTCTCTAAATAACCTTCCTTTTCACAGGCTTCATTAGTCATGTGGTCCAAGACAGCTGTACCCCCACAAGCTCTGACACAATGAGTAAACAGTTCTTAGTCGCTTAGTATGAAGGGATTGTCCAAGTGTTGTGCATACACTCCTCCACACACATATTAATCATTTGTTAACCAAAACACAGAACAAACACCAGTTTCAAGCAAAAGATAAAGCCAGGTTAAGCTACTTTATGCCGGGTGTATTTGACAGGAACGACTTTAAACATATGTTGTCTGATAGAGCATATTAATGGAAAGATCCATGTCAGTGTTTTACAGTAAACGGCACCACTTGCAGAGTAGTAATTGCTCAAATGGAGGTAATGGTGCACACAGATTATTTAAACCAAATATGATGCCATTCAAAACATGAGGGGAAGACATAATGTTGCTGCCAAACAAGCCAAAATAATGAGCTGGATCAGGTTAGACTGAATTGCTCAGAGCACCACTCTGCAGAGCAAACAGGCAATTATGTCACCAAGGCCTCCAAATATGTTTCTGTTGTTACCGAGAATCAGTATCATCTAACTGAAATCATTATCAAACGCTAGAAGCAAATGACCATGAAAGAAAATGACACAAAAAATGATAATAACATTAATAATAATTCAATTAGCTTGTATGAATTTGGTCCCTTTACAGTTCGTTTATGGATATGTTTACTGACTTAATCTAGAGTTACTTTTCTGTTTGTGCAGCCTAATAGGTACAATATGGTGTTACATAACAGCTAATGATTTTGTTTTGTGCTTGTCCTTGTCTGTGTTCACATATGTTTTGTATTTCAGTTTTTTATATACATCTGCCTCTGATTTCTTGCAGTGCTGATGTCATTGTTAATTCAATTATCACCAATATTATTGTTAACACTTGAAATACCTTCATGTGCAACTTTCTTTTTACTGCTTCTGTAACTATGGTGACTAATGATGCTTAATGACTTTCGAGTACAGTTGTTCATATTCAGTTTGTGTAGTGGGTAGGCTATAGGAGGGTAAAGCATATCTCTGAATGCTAATTGCTGCTTTAAACAAAAGCATATTGCTGTTAACAGATGAATCCATTTCTATATGTTTTAATCTAAGTCTATGTGTGTGTAAATGTGTGAAGATGTGTTGCATTGAATGTTCAGCCACTGTCCCATCATCCCAAGTGAGGTAATTATGGGAGACAGCTGGAAACATTACTGATATCGCCATCCATTTGGCTGAATGAGATAAATTCAAACCCATTTTGTCATAATTCTCCCTGCTTTTTTTCCCTTTAAGTGCAAAATAAAAATTTGGTTTTGGCTCTAAAGCCATGCAAAATCAGAGTATAGATTCATTGTTTATGTTTCCACACAAAACAGTCATTATCTTCACGCTCTAATCAGGTTGTATTACATTTCTCTCTGATCTGTTGAGGAAATGAAAAAATAAAAAAAACGATTCAATGTACTTCTGGCAGAGCTTTTGTGCCTCTCAAGTTCTAACTTCAGAGGAGGGTATGAAACCCTATCCATCCATTTGTGCATACATCCATCTGTATATCCATACTTATTCTATTGCTTACCCGCAACTGGTTTATTGGGGTCAATGTCTGAGTATAGATTTCCATACCCCCACTATCTCCAGTCACCTCCTCAGGCTCATCTAGAGGGATTCCAGGGTTTTTAAGTCAGGCAACAGATATAGTCTCTCTATCATGTACTTAGTCTGCTGCAAGTCCTCCTCTGGGTAGGACATATCCAAAACCGTTCCCCTGCAAGACGCCTGAAGGGATCCTGACCACCTCATATGGCTCCTTTCAATGCAGTTGAGCTCCCCTCGGATGATTGAGCTCCTTAAACTATCCAGGGTGAGCCCAGTCATCCTTCAGAGGAAACTCATTAGTAGACATAATCTCATTCTTTCAGTCACTCCCCACAGATCATGACCATAGGTGAAGGTTAGAGCATAAATCAACTGATAAATTGACAGCTTTGCCTTTCAGCTCAGCTCTCCCTTCATCACAACAAACCAGTACAGCATCTGCATCACTGCACACAAACTGCCTTGGCTTCATTCTCAATCCAAACACATACGTTAGGTGAGGTGGTGGTCTAAATTCACCCTACAAGTGAATGTGTGCATCCATAGTTGTATTGTTAGTTTCTGTGTTGCTGCGTAATGGATATGTCTAGGACAAGCTCCAGCCACAAACAAATATGAATGGAATAAAGCAGATATAGAAAATGGATGGAAGCATGCACTTTTAACTTAAGTAAGGTTTAACTGTGGATAGTTTTGACAAATTACTTCTCTACTTTTTACAGCAAATATCTAAACAGTCTATTCTAATACGTTTCTACAATGCTCTGTGTTTTAAGTTACAGTCACATTATGGGTTTTATTGTTTTTATTTCCTATTTCAAATGATTATATGGTTCCTCAGAATGCTGCAGAGAGTCCTATTGAATTGAATGGGCTATCCAATATTTCTTATGATGTCTGCTGCTGTAAGCAAGGGGTTTTATGCTTCTGATTTACACCCTTCATTTCATTCTCCAAGTGGTCCGTTCACTTATCATAACAGAAATTTATGGTAGTGTTTATCTAACATGTTGCTGCGCAATGCCTGCTACTTTAAAATTCTGTTTGCAAGAAGGACTTTTTTTCATGGCAGAGGTCATGACGGGACAAAAAAACACTCAAATGAACTATTATGTGAAGTTTCTTTTATCGTTTTGGTAACAGTAACATACAAGATTTAGTTTAAACGTCATTATCAAAAAATTAAAAATATTCAAAATATCTTGAAAAGATTTACGTGATCAATACTAAGAGGGAAATTGGTCCACTAGACCAATCAAAGCGTGCAGGTAATGAAGAGTGGGGCACGGCTGAAGCAGAGCTGGTAGGAAAACACCGAAAATGCATTCTGGAGTCAGTTTCCTTTGTTATGTTGTTCATGGCATTTAACTCTGCAGGTCTGCTCTGCAGTGTGAATTTATGTGTCAAAGAGAGTAAATACAATAAGAACCTTTCAAACAATTGATATGATATTTTGCCAGTGTTAGCATCATCTGTATCATTGTTAATTAAAATGGCACAGCCCACACAATTGATGTGTTAAAATATGCATAGTCAGCACACTTATAGACCACTGCATTAGCCAGTAAATTCAGCAAGTACTTTTACTTTTAATACTTGAAGTGTAAAATCAAATACTTACTTACTTTTACTCGAGTAAATGTGACTAATTAATGTGGTTAATGTGGTACTTTTACTTTTAAGAGAGTACATTTCTGTCTGTTTATTCATACTTTTGCACAAGTACAGTGTTTGAGTACTTTCTCCACCCTTGGACTGTAGTAAACAATGGTGGCTTCTAGTCACTGATTGTCTCTGACATGATTGGCTGTGCACTTTGATCTCTCCTGACAGTGATGCTCCATGTGATTACCTGCTAAGCTCCTTCTTAGAAAGTTTCTGACTTCTAAGATGGTTCTCCATTACAAACCTAGTGAAGCGTCGGACTATCTCTTACACCAAATCCCTGTAAACTTACAGTACCTTTGATTTATTGCCTCATGACATGGTTTGGAAGCTATCTCCTAAAAAATAAAATAAAAAGAGTCATATGATAAAGTAGCAAGAGTTGCTCAAAGGAATGTCAGTGCTCGCCTCCCTACTGTGGAGGACACTCATAGAAGGCAATGTATGAAAAGAGCCTGTAACAACCCTTCACTCCCCAGCTGTAGATATTTTTTCTCCCTGACCTTGCAAAGGACTCACATGAGATCTGAGAGATCATTATCACCAGAATATTAATTTCACCAGGCTGCACAACATAGTATTGTAGTCAGATCACAAACGTTCAGACACATTAGGGTCACTTGTTGCTGTGTGTTTCTTTTTATCAGTACATCCTCACCTCCAACCCTTGCCTAAACATAGAGTACAAATTTAAATAGAAATCTGACACAATTATAATGATGATAAAAATGAAAAACTACTACTACAACTATTACTACTTTTACCGCTAATAATAATGATGATAAAGATTCAATTGAAAATAGAAACAGATGTTTAAAAAAATGCCCCACATTTATTTATATATTTATTTATATATATATATTTCTTGAATATTTACATATTAGAAGTATTTACATGAAACATTTTACAGTCACACATTTAGGCTAGTAATACATTTAAACACACTTGTAATATATTTACAAAAAGTGAGTACTGTAATTTTGTCACTCAGATATCAAATTGTGTTTGATTTTATTTGTATCTGCATTTTGCCACCAACTATAAATTGAATTCCATCCCTTGTAAAACAAACAATTGCTTTAATCTAAATGCATCATATTGTATCAAAAAACATTTCAAGGCCACTCATTTTAATTTCAGAATAGAGCAAAACCACCTTGTAAATGAAAATGTGATGGTTCTTGTTAGATTTACAGCTTTGATCTTCCTTTGGATACTTTGTTGCACAATAAGATGTGTGTTTTTAGCTCTGTTCATCCATACGAAACAATGTGGGTGTTTTCCAGCATGTTCAAAGCTGTTAAACTAGTATTTTTAACATCTTAAACATTAACGGGAGATAAATTTGCTCATTTTATGCTGCATGGCAGACACCATATAAAAGTTAACGCAGTTTGCTAAAGATGGTATCAGCCTCTGCAGATTGTTTCCATGTCAAAACCATTGATGAGACCAGGGTGGCAAAAATTATTACAAATTTGTCAAATTCAAAATCATATGATATCATAATATTAATGGTTGCTTTCTTAAAACATACAGCAGTGCCCTGATTAAACCGCTGACACATCTGGTCAATCTGTCTATCAAAGCCTGTAAATTTCCTTCGGGCTGGCAAATAGAAGTTGTTCCAATATTTAAAGCAGGAAGTCGGGACTTAATGGGCAACTATCGGCCCATAACAATCCTGCCTGTACTATCAAAGGTGATCGAAAAAGCAGTAGCTGCACAATTGGTTGACCATTTGGAAGCCTACCAGCTCCTCCACCCAATGCAGTTTGGTTTTAGAGCCAGTTATTCGACGGAAATAGCAAGTTGCTGTTTCACTGAGAACGTGAAAAAAATCCCTGGATAAGGGTCAGGTGGTAGGATCCGTATTTTTAGATCTTAAAAAGGCTTTCGAAACGGTCTGTCACAGACTGCTTTTATCTAAAATGTCATCGTTTAACATCTCTCCTGAGGCAGCGGGCTGGTTTGCATCATGTCTCCAGGATAGAAGACTTCCTTCTCCTACAAAAGCGCAAAGTTATGGAACTCATTACCAACAGAGCTCAAGATCATATTAGAGTTTAAAACATTCACCTCTAGGCTTAAGTCTTGGCTGAAATCCAACCAGTATTGTACTCATTTGTAAATAGCACTGTGTGTGTGTGCAAATGAATGAATGACTTTGTATTGTGTGTTTGAGTAAGTTTGATATATTTTTATATAAATGTGTTATGTATTACTGTATTTGTGTTGTATAGAAAGGCCCAACCAGGGACAGGAGTTGGGAATTAGCTGTTGCTATGAACTCTGTTTGCTTGGCATCAGCTACAATAAAAAAAAAAAAAATTTTGTAACTATGCATAAATGCAAAATCCCTGACAAATAAATAAATAAATAAATAAATAAACCAAACCCCATTTTCAACAGTTTTCATTGAATAGCAGAGTCATGGGCTCAAGTTATGCAATCTTCATCAACCCACCAGCAGCATGTGAGAACAGAAATTGGTCTTCATCTGTCCTTGCAGACCCCCAATCGGCTGATTGAGATGGTTGTTTGTTTTTTCATGACTGCCTTTTATTCTTAGCTTCTTCTACTGCTGTCCATCTGCTTCAACATGTGAAGAGTTGTTTGTTCTGAGAGGCTGGATCAGTCCCTGAATTTAATATTTTGCATCAATGCCTAAATCAAACCTACGCCCTTGTATGACTGAAAAAATTCATTTAACACCAAGAATATCACAAACTGTGACAGAGTGACACATTATACAAACAGGATATACATACATTTATCCAAAGTGTGAAGAGTTCATGAATAGTTAGAGTATGAGAATTATATATCATAACAACCATATCAACCTGTGGGAGAGGCAACATAATTATCAGGGAGCATCTTTTTGAAGAATGATAGTTTTTCATTTTAGGAGAGCTTCACTGAATTCTACAAACTGCAGCAGACAGCTTTGAAGCATCTAACAGCATTTTTCCTCCTTTAATTTGTCACCCATTTTTTATTATACATATCCTACACAAATCACATTAAAAATTGACATTTTCTTTTTCTTTTCTCTAAGCTGAAGCTTAAAGGTACTTGTTCAGCAACCACGGGGTGCACCAAACATTATACTGTAGAAACCTGTTAATGTGCTACCTGTTGAGTTAATGCATTTAGGTGGAAATAAAATGTGACGTGAGGTTAGAAAAGAGCCACAAATTGCAGCTGTCTTTGTGTTAATTTCAATCATGGCATTTTCATAACCCTAAATGGAAATTAATGATGCTGAATTAGTGAACTGGGCAATCACTTTTTAAAACATATTTTAAAAAATGAGAGCTGATAACGCAAACAAATGAATAATTTGATGGATTTTATCCACAGGTTAGTCCCATTGATGCTGGAAATGTGCTGGCCAGTATGAGTTAGGGTGTAGAAATCAGTTGTTGATCAGAACAATTGAGTTTAGTTAACAATACAGTCAATTAAAAAAACAAAAACTAAACTAATTCTAAGGCTTTGGCAATGGTCATAAAAGGTGGCAGCTGCTCTTGCAAGCCTGCATCCGAAGCCGCCACTGCTAGTGGCTGCTGCCACTTTTTGAGCCAGCTACCATTTTAATGTGTGACGTGATTGGTTTTGGGCAGTTCAAAACTACACGTCCACCTCGGCAAATCAACAGTAGTGCTCCGTAAATTGTGTGTGATAACTGCTGCGTGTCTCAAATGTGATAGCTTGTTACCAACCATGAAGTGATGAGGAAACACAAAGAAAACATTGTAACTTTGCATCAGTCAGCTCTTTATCTTCATTTCTGACACACTGAACATGGTGAATAATATTAAGACAGTACTTCTTCTGGAGGGTGGCCCTAAAGGCCCATTTATGCTCGATGCAGAAGATGAATCGATGGACAGATGGACACTTTTGTCCGTCTCCAGCGTCTTTTACCCGCAATTTTTTCTGTTTTCAGGGGCCTTGCAGATCAGCAAACAGAGCAATACCAACAGTGGGGGCCGTGTTGGAAAAGAAACAAACCAGAGAAGGAGAAGAGGAACAGAAAAAATAAGAACGAGGGCAACAAATGTAGAGATGGTGGGAGCTTTAGAAAAAGGCTGTGTGAATGTGTCGGGCGTGTTGGGCAGTTGCAAACAACTTTATATTGGCACCACCACCAACTGCTGTCGGAAACTGACGTCAGAACGCGAGAGTTAACTGCCCACTAGTGGATAAATTGACTAAATAACCATGGCAACATAAAAGACGCAATAGAAGTACGAGCGCAGCGACGTATGGTAGGGTTTTAAATGGATGTACCTCTTTATGTACATAAGGGAGCATAAATGGGCCTCAAGAATGCATCTCCATAGAAAATGCCACATTTTTCAGTCATCTATCTTTCCCACATCTGACAGAATCACTGACATTTCAATCACACTTCACATGCATAAACAGCCAAAAACAGTTTTTACCCTTCATGTCTATTTTCTGTCACTTTGCACATTTATCTGCAGCCAAGTGTGTTGAGCACACCCACAATGTGAGCACCCAGTAGTGTGCCTGAACACACACCTAGATGCACACGGAAGAGTGTTTGTATTTCTTACAGTTTGGTAACACGACACATGACTGATGAGCACAATCGAGCCTCTTGAAAGACAAATGTGGAAAGTATGATAGTATGCTTATGTGGGGTGGACAGGGATAAATAAGTTCATTTTTGATAGTAAAACAACACTGAATATGGCAGTCCAAAAGGATGAGGGAAAGAGTGACAGAACACAAGGGCTCACAGATTTTGAACAAAGAAAGAACAACAATTAAAAAGGGAAAGAGGAGAAAGCCAGAAGAGCATGAGAAGGAGGGGGTGTCGGTGCCCTGAGGTCGTTCTTTTCAGTAAAACTAATTTAACTGCCTCGTTAAGGAAGATGTGGGCAGCTTCCTCTTGATTGGTTGGTTAAACTGATGTTGCACGCAAAGGCAGGAAATAAAGGTAACATGTAATACACGACTTCTAGCACACTGTCACACCAACTATTTTCCACATGTGTGGACACGTCAATGTGTGTGTGTGTGTGTGTGTGTGTGTGTGTGTGTGTGTGTGTGTGTGTGTGTGTGTGTGTGTGTGTGTGTG
>JBBBVU010000024.1:9614944-9641273 GCA_037177055.1 Atherinosoma microstoma | reverse complement strand
GAGAAAGAAATGCATATTATGTAAAAATGTTACTAAATCGTTGGGTAAAATGGTATATTTGCTATTCTATTCTGTTTAATCAAATGTTCTACAATGTCTCCACAAATAAACAAACTTCAAATGTATAAAAAGGTTACAAAACAAGCCAAAGTGAAGAAAAATCCCTAAAGGTATGATCATTTCTCCTTAAACAAGCAAGATGCATGAATTTAATCAACGCCTCTGACAACCAGATTCTTCTTGGATCGGTCCAGATTATTTCTGGACAAATTAGTTACAATTTGTTGCAGAAGCTTCTTAATAAGTGAACCATTTATTGATGACACTGTACCCAGTGTCATCAATAAATGCAAGAATCCAAAATAGATCATCTTAGAAAACAAGAAAAACAAAAATACAAATGAGCAAACTAATCAACATTAATTAAGTGCATTGATCATGAATTCCTGTGATTTTACAAGGCTGGTTACAGATTGTAAGCCCTTTTAGATTTTCAATATTTCCATTAAAATTGACCTAAAACATGTCGTCATTATCATCTACATCCCAAATCTTTTCATGCATTTTCAAGCAAAAAGGAAAAAAAAAAAGCTTTTTGGGAAATGTCTGTGAATCTTGCTTCCAGGTTTCAGAAAATGAATTTTTGTTAGATGATATTGATTATGTCATTTGTCAGTACAGACACAGCTGGCATAGCTAACACGAGCAACAGCAGTTCTCTGACAGATTTCTTTCTTTCTCTCATTTCTCAACATAACAGACTCAAAGGTTTTCTCTTATTAGCATCTCTCGCCACTTGCGTGTCTCAGCAATGCTTGCTGAAGAACGTGTGAAATATTAACGCTGTCATCCACACAAAGGAGAGAGACTGGGAGTACAAAGAGACAGAGGGATGCCATTGGGTGAGAAGGAGGGGATCCGAGACATACAGTAGAGGGAGAGGACAGAAGCAGGAAGAAAATATGATAGAGGGCATGAGCAGAGATGAGCCGGGGTGAGCGGTATGAGAAGAAGAAATAATTGAGAGGCAGAGGAAGAGATGGCATGGGATGCAGAAGGTGGTGACTGAGCATTGTGGAAATAGGAAGGAATCAAATGGGAAACCACAAGAGAGAGAATAAACTGGTGGGTGGAGAAATAGAAAGACAGTGGCTGAATTTAGAACATAATATAAAACAGATGCAAAGCCCACTGGTGACTCACCTGGTGCTTGCACTGGATGTGTTTGTGTCTTCTGTTTAATCAGTATTGCTGCGGAGGCTTTAGGTCTTATACAATGCACAAATTAATGCATTTCCGGCCATCACATTTGGTTAGTTTTTGTCTTACATGTTCAAATCCTGATGCAAACTATATATCAACGTATGGTAAAATGTTTTCATGTTATTATGCTGGTAGATTTGATTTCAGTCAACCCAGCATCTGCCTCCTAGTAGGAGCGTAAGTGCTGCTGCACGCAATACATGCATTGTCTTTCAAACCATCAGCTACTTTTGTCTTACAGAATATTTCACACTGTGTTATACACATTTACCATCATGCATGCATCCAAGTACAGTCTATGCACAACTAAAAATAACTTGATTATGACCTCAGGACTCTTCCCGAAAAGCAAAGTCAAAATACAGCAAAGGCCATAATGTCTTTTTTTCTTTCTTGCCTGGAGCTATAATCATGACAGATTCCTTAATTTCCCAAATGAAAGTCAGTAACGTCATTTCTTAGCCCTGCCTGATAAACAGTCTTTGATCCCTGTTTGTAATGCAGGCTCTCCGTTAAGGCGCTTTCACGCTCAGAGACAACGGCAAACACACATGTTTACTAGATGTCCCTCTGTGGATCAGGATGCAGCAAAAAGAATTGGTCGGAGTATTTGGTGTCCTTTTTGAGGCATGTCACATGGTGAATTTGAATACACGGTATTATCATTGCACCACAGTGAAAATAGAAAAAAACATAATGTGCATAATGTGCTGTTTTAGCTTATTTTAGCTCCCTTCATGCTGTAAAATCTGCACTTTGATTAGTAGTAACCTGGTTTCACGACAGAATGCAAAATGCTTAACTTGTTCCACAGCACAAAATTGGTTCATAATAAAGGCCCGAGAACAATACAGCCGTTTTCCTTTCCTCTGTTCCCTGCACAGACGTCCACATACTATGTCTGCGTTTCATGATGACAACTGCTTCCATGTCTCGCTAGTGTTGAGTTGGCCATAATCACTCATAGGGAGAAAGAAGGTGCAGACAGGACCTCATCCACAGACCACTGTGACCCTGTAAAATTGATGTCACAACTGTAGGGTTTGAATGCGTGAAATCACTGAGGCTTGAAATGGTATAGAATTGGAAACAGAAATCACTAATGGAACAGCACATGTTGCTTGTGTTCAGCACTTAGCTATATGACTAAGTTTTTATACAAAGCTATACCTCCAGTATGTATCTGACAGTTGCTGCTGTTGGTGTTTCCACTGTGTTTCTGCTATTCCCAGTTTGTGATTTCTATGCATTACGTGCTTAAGCAAAAGGCAAGAAGATCACAAACATAATAAATCCTGTGCAAGACCTTTATGAACATGCAGTACAAATACAAAATCTGGTTGCAGTATGGTGTCAGTTACAGGGCTGATTTCTTTCCTTCAACAACCTGGCATGGAATGACAACCACATGTTTACATCACCAACTTTGCTATTTGCTGTTGGCATTCCCATTGTGATGTCTGCAAAAAGGGGAGCATAATGTCAAAAAGTCACCATCAGCACACTTGATGATTTGGCAGTGGGACAGCCCTAAACCCTTGTGCATTTAGCAGGAAGGAACCTCAACGCTCCCAATTCTGTAAGTCGGATTTGGCTATTCTCTATTTGAGCTGTGTTAAACTAGCCATTAAGTAGGGGATTAAGCAAATGTGTTTCTGGGTGATGTAGATAATCAAAGCAGAAAAGCCTGAAGTAAACACATTTCAAGAGACTCAGGAGCAGAAACTTCTGTGGGTGAGAGTAACTCACCTTGATGTTGACTTTGGGCTGAACAGCAGTGCAGCATTAGCAGGATGATGGAGGAAACTGCAGCAGAGACAGCATACATGAGTTCATACTTTGCCGACCTTTCACATGCACAAAATATATATAACAGTAGTGTGTGGGTAAGGGAAAAGTCTATGAAGCACATTATGTTCTCCTTTATAGTTGCACAAATTGGGAATCTTATAAATGACTGGAGCTATTCTCTGTCTTTTCAAAAGTGACTAAAGGGCATCTTCAGCTATAGCAGAAATACTGAATGAGATTTCTGATTTTACTTGGTTGCATATGTCCCGATGCTTTTTTTTTTCTTTACATAACTTGCTTTTCTGATTAACTCAAGATGCATGAAGAGGCTGCGGGAATATGACACATCTTTGTCTTTAAAGTCATCTTGAAAGGTCAGGCATACTCTGTGGTAAAGCACCCAGTGCTGTCTGAGATAAGAGTATGGCACATAAAACAAACACAGTATAATGAGCTCTTTCAAAGTTTGAACACTCAAAGCATTGCAGTTTCAGCTGAAAGTTCAAAGGTAACTTTAGATCTTGAAGGCTGTTATTAACCTGCAAGGATTATTTGTATAAAACAGATGTCCTTGACCACATCTTGATATCTTCTGTACTTCCCAAATGCAGCGACAAAAGTCCCCAAGCCTGCCATGTTGTTCATCTTATATTTGCTCTGCAGCCCGCATATTCTCCTTGTTTGTAAGTTCAGCTTTTCAGATGAACTATACTCTTGATACTTCTGGCATAGGAGATGGTATGGGAGTCGGGGGTCCTTGTTTCCTATGTTTAGAACAAAATGCATTCCTATAATATATTTATACAAAGTACTACATTCCTTTTCTCCCCCATCAGCAGTGACTGGGCACATCTAGGTCAAGTGTATCACATAAACTGTGCTAATCTTTCTCGATCTGTCTGTTGTCTCTGTGGTAGTCCAGGAGCCTATTACATTAACCCCACAGTTACAGCTCTATTTACCCATTTTGATTTTTTTTTTGGCTTTCTTTAATTGCTGGCTGCTGGGTGTTATTATTGTTTTTAAAAGCTCAGCTTGCGTTTGTATGTGTGTACAAGTGAGTTTACTCCACAGGCAGGGGTCCAGAGCACATCTCAGGCTGCTATGGCAACTAGGCTGGCACCCCCATTGCTGCTTCATGGCAAGTGCACAAACACACAGACAGACACATGAACACACACTATAACAATCGCCACAAGGTTTTTTCAGTAGTGTAGTGAGTTTTCTATTTAATTACAAAGGATGTGCTGCAGTGGGATAGGAAACAACTAGAAGAGGAGTCATTATGGCATATCACAACATGTTATTATCGGTGGCCAACATGCTGAAGCACCTGTCAGCATCCTTTAGTAAGGTGAGGCTGAGAGTGACGCCGTATCTACAGCTTGCAAACGGATTCTTTCTGAATATTTTAGAATATAATAAATAATTTTTGTTTTGTTGTTCCACATCAGAAAAACACAGAGAAAGCTGAGCATTCACTGCTGTAGAAGCCAATATGTTTCTGAGTAGATGACTCATTTCCATTACTAATTCAGCATTGCTCATCCCAAACCATGATGCATTGCTATTATCTGTGACAGCTGGGCTAATGCAGTACACCCTGCTGGCAGCAACTCTACCAGGCTAATCTGCAACCCATTCAATTTGCCCTCCAGATGTGTCACAGTAATTAGTCTGTTTATTAGCCGATTATGACAGTAAAAAGTCCACATCACTTCTGTTGTTGTGGGCAAAAACACAAGGGCATAACGTACAACACACGCACTGCCATTTCTGTTTTTCACAAACTGAAGAAAATACTTTAAAAATATATATTAAAAATAAAACCACACTGATGTCTGTTTCACCTTCCTACCGTTAAAATTAACACAATATAATGATACTGTAATATTTTGACTTTCTAGTGCATCTTCTTAATACTTTGAAAAGATTTTTTAAAAGACTGATTAATTTATTTTATCTGTAGGATTGCCGTGTTGTATTTCTCTGCTTACTTTTTGGCTACACTGAACATGTAACATATGTTGCAGAATATTTATCTTCAACTAATCATTTTCAGTGTTTGGACTAAAATTATTTTATATATTTAAATATATACTAAATATATATTTAATTATATATTGTTATATATTTATATATATTTATATATATATTGGCCTGCACGCCCAAAATTAAGAATCCGCTAAGAGTCCCTGCGTAATTCAAACCATGACTGTGAAGTCTTGAATATATTTTCGTTTGTTTGTCTGGGTTTTTTAATCAATTATCTGTAAGTAAATTGTATTCATGTAAGGTAGGTTTAACATTGAGCCTACATTAGACTAGGTCAGGCATACTGTAACTACGGACTAGCGCAGACAAATTAATCCTCTTGTGATTTCCTGTATGCTGTTGTTTTAATCCTCAGAAAACACGTGTTTAACTTGTGTCTTTGCAAAAGTGCTGCGTTTATCCTGCATAAATCAAAAAATTGAAGAAGGGTTTATTTCATATATGCTGAGTGATTCTTAAAAGGTGCACACACGGTGCAGCTGTTATACCTGTTGTAACTGGCTCCATTCTAAAAAATAGTGTTGGGAGGGCTAATAAGCAAATGGTCTTCACAGGCTTTGTTGACTTTGAATCTGGTTACTCTAAAATGCTTTAGAATAATGTGACAAATCCCATTGTTTTTAACAGGGTTCTTGGTGGAAAGCAACTTCATTTATTGCAACAGAGTGGGGGCAGTAGAAAGGACCAAAACCAACATGAATTGCTTGCAAATTCAAAAACAAACTTCAGAAAATTTGCCTTAGAGAAAATGTGCATCATGCATGTTTCCACTACTTAGTCATACTTGTATTTGCAACCCTGACAATCACCACCGTTAGTCTTCATTAAATGTGTATTACATTCATTCCATCAACTAATAAAATTGTAGCAGTAGTCTCATGCACATGGGTGTCTTGAAATATTGAAAGCCTGAATCTCTCCAAAACACTCCCAGTTCCTCAGCTAGCTGGAGTGTGTGACACAGCCGGGGAGGTGTGAAGGCGCGAGCTGTCTGTTCGTAACACATTGGCTCAGGGCTGCAAAAATGCCAAGATAATGTTGTAGAGTGGGAGAGGACATGCAAGTGCCTTGTACTAGGTGGTCACAGTAACCCAGGGAGAAAGCTGAGATTTGACAACGCCACCTGTCCAAGGACTGAGGATTAACACAGATAAGGCACTTTTCCAGATGTATTTTAGTGGTCAAAGTATATCATTTAGAGCTTTTTATTCATTTGTTTTCATCACTCAGCCATCTGTCTTGACAGAGCAGGCTAAGTGATATTCTTTGCAACTAAACCTTAGCAAGAGGATGTTCTGTTCCCCATGTCCTGTTTCCCTCCTAGAGTCTGATTTTGATGCAGCTCACAGAAACAAGACCCGTTTTTGATCATGGTCAGGTCATCAGGCAGATGACTGTTAAGCATTTATGATTGAGGACCAGAAGCAAGGTCAGTGTTGTATCCCAATGTTCCCCAGCAACAAGATGGTCCTATCAGACCAAAATGTTCAGGCAAATCTATTTTTTTAAGAAAAAAGAAAAGAAAAAAGCTTTTTATTTGTATTTGTATTCAGATTAAAATCTTTCACCGATTCAACAAAAGGAGTAAAAACAGTCTTAATGGGATGAGTTAATTTTAGTTTACTTGCTTAAAGTTAACAGGATGAGACATCATCCATCTCTGATAACTAAAAATGTCTCCTGCCTTCAGCAGAGTTTAGAATTCTCATCTGTTCCCTCGGTAACACAGATAGATGAGACAGCATCATCAGCCTTCTGCTTTTGAATTGCCTTTTGAATGTGTATCTGGTTGTGTCTGTGTATTTGTATTCATGTAATTTCAAACATGTATATCCACTTCTATGTAAATTTAGATCAGATATAGGTGTTTGTTCATATGCACGTGTTTTTGTGTGCATACAGCTAGTTTTGTGAGAAGTTTGACCCTTAGACCATCAAAATAAGGGTATTTTGGAAATTGATGAGATTTTGGCTGTGGGTCACTTTTTTTATTGTTTGTGAACATAGTTTTATGAGGCTGGGGATAGGAAATAATAGTGCGTAGTGTGGTAATGAACAAGGAAATATGTCATGCTAATGAAAGTCCTCGCAAAGGTAGACAAATAAATGTATATGTATGTGTTTTTGTTATCTAAGCTGCAGAGCATTATGATAATTGATGATGACTCATACAAACCTTTTTTCCTTAGTTTATATGCAGGAAAGAGAGAGTAACAGCAAGAGAGAGAAAGAGGAAGGACAGTGATGAACAAACTGCATTTCACGAAAAGCTATGAAGTTTCTAAAATGAAACAAAACGTAATAATGCACATTTTTTATGTTTCAACCTTTATTTAACAGACAAAAGCTCAAAGAAATGATTTTCACTGTCTTCACTTCACAGATCAACTTCATTGTATTTCAAAAATTTGAACAAATCGGGAAATTATTGTCAGTAACACACCAAAGTAAAGTTAGGATTAAAGCATGTTTACTGTTGTTAAATTAATCTTATTAATTGCACATTTAAATCAAGTGAAACATTGCAAGTGAAATCTGTCCATTTTTTTATGAAAGCAAGATTTCAGATACATCATTACTGCCTGACTGTCCTCTTCATGGTTCTCCAAACTTTTTCAATAGGAGACGGAAGTGGATTGTGGCCCATCCAGTCAAGCACAGTGTGCCTCTATGAAGCAACACTGTTGTAAAGCTTACAGAATGACATCTGGCACTGCTTACCTTCCACGAAAAATATTACCTTGAAAATAGAAAAAATGTCTCACCAAAATTCAAATTTTTCTATGCAATGGTACTTTTGTAGCTATGCAACACACCCATACTATGGGAACTGGTGCAAATCAATGCCATCACAGATGTTGGTCTTTGCAACTTGATTTGATAATTGCTTGAATAATCTTTTTAATCTTGGACACAGAACTGGACATTTTCTTTGTTTGTTTGTTTGTTTTTTGGGGGGAGGGGGGTGCTAAAAGCTAAAATATGACATTGTGTGACAACAAAACATGTTTCTGTCCATCTGAGCTGCACTTGTGTCAAGAATACTTGGCAGTGTTTCAACTGAGAGTTCATATATGCCTTCCTCCTTCTGTAATAGTTTCAGATTAAATGTCTGCATGCAGTGGTGGGCTGTATGTACTAAGATATCCTCAGATTCACCTGAATTTTTTCATCAAATTCTGCACTTTGTTATCTTTTTTTAACTTGTTAATGAGTTAGCACAAAGTGGTGAGCCATAACCAATTCTAAGCATTTTTCTTGTATATAAAAAAAAGAACTCTTTAGTAAATTATCCTTTAATACCCAATACTGACACCCTCACCTGTCACCATACTAATCCGCTGATTGAAGATTCTTCTCGAACAGTGTTACCTGTATATTTTATTAAGGTTGTCTTTCTTTTCCTCTCCCCAAACATTTTCTCAGTGCCTTGATCAAATTTTGAATGTACTACTTCCAAAGTACAATGAAGATACTCAGTGAAGACAAAATCTTTTCTTTATACTGCTGTCTCAAATAAAAGTACAAACGAGCAAATTTTTTATTAAAATGTTATTGCATTTTAGTAAACTTTCCAACTTTTCAACAAATGAGATATGTACCAAAAGATTATGCAAATGTTCTGTGTGTACTTGTAGGGAGAGGAGATCATTTAGCCTCCTTAAACAGTATAAACAACAAAAAGCAGCCAATGTAATATCAGCAATTGCTTTAAGGACAACTGTTTTTATGCCTCAAGCATAGCATTTAACCAGTGAGGAGCATTAAACTCATTTAACTCTTGAACTACATATCAAATGCATTATAATCACGATGAGTTAAAAATATAAATGTTTAGTCCTAGCCTGGCTAAGGAAACCAACAGACTGCATCGAATCTAGTCTTCGATCCAGTCCCACTCTGGGACATTAGGTCCAGAGTGGAAAAGGATCCAGTCCTTCTCCAGGACACTGGTTCCAGAGTTGAAGAGGGTTACCCTTAACACAGGTATCGTAGACACAGCAATGCAAGTAGTGTTGAAATTTCAGGCACTGCCACTGGTTTCACTTTTTAGACCCAGCGGCTTCATCCCACTTTTAAACAATCCATGGTGGTCCTCTACAACCCATGAGAGAAGCACTCCGAGTACTCCGATGTTTGACCCCATGTGTAAATAGTATTGGTTGAAAACATTAAGACCAAAGACATCTCAGTGAAAATACTGTTTATTTTAAGAGAGGATAAAATTGGACAGTGACCCACACACTGCTGGAAACTAGTTTATCTCTCCAGCAATATCCCAGCACTTTATCCCAAAAGTTGTTTTCTTTCAGCACACATGTTAATACCTCAAAATAACGCGATGTGTCCTTCTTCTTCTGCGTTGCATTAAAAGTAGCAGAGAAAATGCTACTAATGTCTTTTACAGAAGTAGTAATAATCATTTCTTTTATTAAAGCATCTGACAAACCAAACGGAACCTGAAACATATTGAGCAGTATGGAGGCAGCATACTGGTGGAATTAGATTGCTTATAGTGTCAACTGTATCATTAACTCTTGTATTCAGTCTAACCTATATAATCCTGATAGGCTAAATAAAGTTTAATAGAGGAAAACAGTAGAGACCATACACTTGCTGCGATGTCAGTGAGTTCACAGCACCCATTTCGGGAAACATGATATGCTGACGCACCAGATACAAATACCCCGTTCAGGAATTCACAAAAACATGAAAAATAGAAAAGAATCTGGGACAGGGCCATAAGGCGGAGAGGCCCAAGGCCTCTTTGGCCACCTGAATTTTGACACCTTAACCCAGTACTCAAGTGATTGGACCCCTCCTATTTTTCCCTTCGTTTGAATCTCAACTGAACAATTGTACAAACATAAACATCTGCCAAAGTAGTACTCCCATGATGGCACACCATCCCACAAGGTTTTAAAAATACCAGCCAACCCGTCATGATTAGCAATCATGGCTCTCATTTCATCGATCCAGCTCTAAGGATTTAAAACGCCTACACAAGTTAAATGTCCAGCGTGATTTATTGTGAATTCAACTTTAATCTAATTTACTACTTACATTATGTAGAAATTTCTAAATAAATGTGTACATCTGTTTTTAAAACTATCAATGAATTAGATACTTTGCCTTGTAAATTGATTGATTTTCGTAATTCCTTATTGTTGGTCAGAAATAATTGATGACTAAGGTAAACTGGCTGTTTCATTGCATTAAAACTCAATTAAGCTATTTAAAAAGAATAATGGATGCATCAATAATGAAAGTAATTGTAACTGATGAACCAGAGTTTCCTTGTAAAGGCAGTGGATTTGTGTCAGTAATGTAGAAATGAGGAAATCCTGAGCGAAATTTAATTATAGCTTAAAGTGCCTGTAGCAGATCCACAGGCAGAGATAATCAATCTGAGTTTACAGTTGGGGCCAGGCTGGTGGCTGGTGGTTTTTGCAGCCATAAGTTCTTAAGTTTCTAGGAAGAGGCAGTAATACTGGACTGCAGTGCAACACGGGTCTCTTTAGAGTTGTAGTTTGCACACTGTTATCTTAATTCAACATTAAAGTCTAGCTGGATCAAGAAATTTGTTAAAAACTAGAGAAGACAGATAATATAATCTCATGTTTCTTCCTTCCACTGAGATCCTAGCACAGGGTCACCTGTGAGACAGCACCTCTGTCTTGCTTCAGTAGGCATGTTGTGACTGTTGCGCATGTTGAACCTGCTACTGTGCAGGCTCCACTTTCAGTCGCAACTGCTACTAATTTCTTTTCAAAAGATTGTCTCAGAAACTACATGTGAGCTTCCTTTCTCAAAGGTGAATCTGTTTAACTCATCAGTTTCCTCTGATACACAGTCACAATGTGTGGAGAGCAATTTACAGAACAGGAGACAGCTGTCATCGACTTTAACTTCAGAACCGAGTCTCGGAGCTGCCTCTCTTCAGTGTGCTGCTATTGAACTCATCATGTTCAAAACTCAGATTATTATGTGACCTGGATATCATTAGCAGCTTCTCACGCTTACTGTAGTCTCGCTGCACTGTGACGGACGGCAACACGTCCAGGAGCCGCTCTCCTTGATCATCCCTGTCCTCCAGCCGCATGTAGCCTTTACTGCTGCCCCGGTTTCCGCTATGAGTGCGGCTGCTGTTGCTACGGTCGAGTCGGGGCCAGCTGGGGTGCTTTCGCTGCTCCTGGTGCACGCTAAGCATGCTGGACCCGCGCTCCAGATCCAGAGATTTGGAATGACTGTTTAGCATGTGCAGAGAGGAATTGGAGCCAAAGTCACTCCTGGCTGCTCCCGGGGAAAGCCAACAGCCTGAGGTAGAGGAGGGAGCAGGGGAGAGGGTGGATGAAGAGAAGGAAGAGCAGCGGGAGGTAGAGGAGGCAGAATTACTCCGATGTAATCCTGGTGGTTTGGAGGCCTTTGCAACAGATGCGACAGGCACCACCAGAGACTCCGTGGAGCTCAGGGGCTTTGACCTCTGTCTATCTCTTCTCTCTCCTCCTCTGTCCTCTTCAGTGATCGCCTCCATCTCTGGTTCATCAATGACACAATTGTTGAGTTTTATAACAGGGAGAGTAAATGCAGAGATAGAGGAGGAGACAATAGAGCCTGCATGGTGTCCCCCCTTTTCTCCCTCTCCATCCATGGACCACTGGTGGCGAGTTGAATCCGAGCGAGCCAGCCCAAGGCCGGTACTGCAAAATGGACGATCCTTATAGAGCGGCGCCAGCAGCCCTGCAAAGTTACAATCCAGCCTAGCTTGCTCTCTACGTCTCTGAAACTCCACGTCCCCAAGCAGTACCTCCTCCTCTTCCGTAGATCCTCCACCTCCAGCCCGAGTAGAGAAAGCCAGGAGGGAGTTGCTTGCTAAGCGTGCTGCAGCATCAGTTCCAAAAGCTCGAAGCTCACCTGCTTCCCTTCCACAGGTGCTGTTGCGGTGATGGTAATCTTTTTCTTCTTTCTGCCTGAGGCGATGGATGTCGATGACTGTAGAGTACATGTCTCTCATATGAATTATCTAACACAGAAAAAAAGTTAGGTTAGTGATAGCAGCTGTAGTATTCAACTTGGGATTGCCTGCATATATTTGTCACATTTAGTTATAACACATTAAAATTCAGTAGTTTCAAATTTGTGCGCCCTGTCTTGGATCCCTGTGGTTTTGAAGTAGATGTGAGGACTACCATGATGGGGGAAGGAGGAGTGGTTTAATCAAATAAAGGAGAGAAAGGATGGGCCATATGAACAGAGAAAATGTGATCAAGAGAAAATTGCAGAGATGGTGGTGGAGGCATGTTTGGAGAAATCTGATCTGCATGTTATATGGAGATGTTAGACATGAATGATTGCAGCACATGCCTTTATTTTTGCAACCAGAGCAGAAACTGATTAAAGGTTAAGAGGTTATGGGACAGGTAAGGAATAATTGTTAAAATATCTGTTTGGAAATATTCTTTTAGAAAATTTTCTGCACCAAAAATCCCTTGGTTAATCACATCTTTCATGATTCAAGCAATTTTTTTGAATGCATGCTCTAGTATTTGTCTCCATGTGTGTGTAGATCTGATTATTACAGCCCAACCTTTGTTTCTCTGTCTCTGTTTTCATGAAGTATTGCGTTGGCACAGATAAAGATAAAAATCCCAATCCCCATGGTGAAAGGCCCAAACATCTTCATTCTCTCAGAGTGAAGATGTTGTTCAAGGAAGCGCGTCAGGGGACCACCAGTCTGCTCTGAAGTCGTCCCTAAAATTACAAATCAAGAGGTAATGGGCCACAGGGGTTAAGAACCGCTTTAAAGAGTGACATTATGGACACCCTGCTCTATTTTTACCTTGAACATCATGGCCTGTGTTGGCCAAATCCTTCTCTGCCTTGACTCCAACTCCCCCTCCAGTTGGTATGGTTTTGCTGTGCGGCCAGTAACCCAATGTCGCCATACCGATCCCTACAGCCAAGATCATTAACCCGAGGAAGAGGAAAAACCCAGAGGCTGAATAGAGGCGGAGCCTGCCACGCACCACCACAACGTCGCTGCGCCGCTTCCGCTTTCTAAATACAAAGAGCGACAATAAAGCAAGATTGAGATTTTGGAGAAATAATTGATGATAAATGATGATCTAACATCAGTTTGTACCAGACACAAATGTGCAGCGACTCCACAGACAATAACACTTGGCACATTGTACGCTCTTTGCAAACAGTTAAAGCAGCACTGCTTATTGAACATATGATCATATCACAGTTGTTTTTTTTTTTTTTTTTTTTTAAAGAAACTGATTAAAAAGCTTGTTATTCTTTTTTTTTTTTTTAATTTCTGAAATTACCTGGGGGCAACCTCAGGGGTGGGGTTTCCCAAGCCTGGTGATGCAGGTGGTATGGGATGATGCTGAGAGCGGGTGGATTCCTGGCGCTTTAGTTTGGCCAAACCTGTGAGCACACCTGCTGCTGCAGTCATATTTCACCTGAAGACACACATTAGCAAATAAAGAGACGTACACTTTGTTAGCATCTCCTGACTCTAACAGGAATGTTTAATTATCATATTAATAATTTGCATACCAAACTATTATCAATACAACAAAAACTGGAGGTAAGTAAACCCTAATTAGAGATAAAATCAATCAACTCTCGCATCGCTTGCATCATAACCAATAAATTTGCTGCGCATGCCTTTCTTGAGGAGATATTTTGTATCCTGTTCTGAATATCCCACATGACATTTTCACACCGCTCCTTTTCCCAGTTCAGTCACCCTTAAGGTGCTTAAAAAGCTCTCCAGGGGGGATGAACTACAGAGAAGGATTTGTGGCTTAGCAAGAGAACTACAGGTTTAACTCTGGGTTTTCAGGGCCATAAAGGTGGTTCATGCACTATGGAGTACATCACCATGGTAACTAAGCTAAAAAACCCAAGCTGCTCCACAGCAACTTGTATACAATAAAAGAGATGAACACATGCTGAAGATATTGCAAAATGGCCAGTCATTTCTATGGGAGACTGAATAAAATGGAAAGTGAGTGGGTTTGCAATTTTTTGTCTGTCGGAGTCAGAGACTGTGTAACCCTTTTATTCTTGATGCTGAGCATCGGTGCGAGTTGTGTGGTTGTATGAAACACTTATCAGTGTAGTCAGACAGCATTGAGAGCACTCTTAGTTATGAGAATCAGAAAATGTGCCAGATTTATAATCGCTAAGAACTAAAATTCTGGCCACTAGAAGAGGGAACTTTCATCATCTAAAACAACACAAAGCAAAAAAATATTCATAATGGTTTCAAACAAGAGCTACATTTTGAATATTTACTCAGCTTTACTTTTTCTTAGTAGTTTTTTAGGTTTAACTTGCCTGTCCAGAAGTAATCTCATTTTTCGATATAAACAGGAATCTCCGAAGTATTACATTGGGCACGATACTTACTCATATAAGTAGTTTGCAGTTAGTTAATAAGCAATAAAAAGAACCTTATTTTTGCCTGCTGAATTCTGGTTCAACTTAATACTGAATTCCTGTAAAGGTAAAAGGCTGTCATTCCTGCAACTATCCTCCATATATCTGGACAGTGAAATATAATGAGGTCAGCCTTTGTTTGAGCTGATGATTTGCTGCAGATTGTGACACAGCTAATAGCACAATGCCCCTAAGCTGGTAAAAGACAAAAATAAAAAACAACGTTGCACATGTGGATTTGTCAGCTCCTGGACCAGCAGGAAAAGGAGCACACCCAGTGTCTCTGTCACAGTAATGGATATATATGATGCAACTGTGGCATCACAGCAGAAATTAGGACTTACACAGCAAAGATTTCCATTTTACAGGTTGGCTACTTAATAGCCTCAGGTACCGGTGTGTGTATGTGTGTATATTACATAAAATACAATTGCCAACTAAATTACCAGACCCCCATTTGCATTGCATTGTATCCCCCATGCGGCAGGGGTTGACATCTTTTGCTGTTGACAGTCAATGATTAAAGAAAAGACTAGGGAAAAATATTATGTTATGCACTGATTTGTTGGGTAAAGTGTAAAAGAAGCCAGTGCAGGCAGCTTATATACCTTACAGTGAGGATGTCAATTTTCCTTGGTTTAAGAATATGTAATTAAAAAGACAACAATAAAATATTTGGTACAGGTGCACATATATTCAAATAAAGACAAAATACCAAAAATCTTTAAGGAAATATATGTCTAGGAAGGCACATCCACTTAATAAAGCCCCAGTCTCTTATTTACTCTACATTATGAGGTGTAAAACACTTGATATTCAGAGTACAGCATATCCTACACTCATGCACATTGAACTGGTTCCAAGGATCATGCAGCAAGTCTGTTTGTCTAATCTAACTGCATATCAGCTCATGGGTGGAAAAATTCCTTTTTAAAATATTTTGTTAGAATAGAATTGACCATTGATATAATTCTTTTTTAAAAAACCACAAGCAGTAATACAGATGTAAGCACACGAAACAATACATACCCAGTATAATTGCCTCTATTTACAAGAGATATTTTGTTATTTGCTGTAAGCCTTCAGGAGAACATTGGGGTAGGAGTGTGGATCTTTGTTTGAATGTTGTACATAGTTATACATTCACTCTTGCAGGATGCTTGTTTACTTTGTTCTTCCTGTATACATGACAAAAACAGCTCAGACAATGAGGAAGCAGGATGATCACAGAAAGATAAACATGGCTGGTGAATTTAGCATTGGGGAGTCCATTCATTTGAACTCCAAAATCTTTATTTAGTGCACTGGCATTTTTATTGTTGCATTTGCTGTCTTCATATTTTGATACAATTGTGAAAACACATCATAATATTCAAATGAGTCATTTCCATGCTCACCACCTGCTCAGATGTCTATTAATAGTTTCTAGAGGGTTTAAAACAATCAGAGGCTTATTTCAAAAGCCTTCATTTGGATTTAAATGTTTGTTAATCTGGGTTGACATGAACATTAACATTGTCCTGTTGAGCCATAAGAGGATTAAACCATGATGCTGAATACCCTAAGTATTGACTTTGAATGGAACCATCAAGGATTTCTCAACTGATTTTGACCAACTATCAGTTGTTGCCATGTTGATACATCTATAAGATCTTAAATTTAGATGAAAATATTAAACAGCTAACATAATGTTGCAAAAGCCATCCCCACCAGCTACATTTCAGCTGCTGGAGACTGACAATAAGGAAAACCGTTAACTAATTTCAATGACAACATTCATTTTGACAAATACGTATGGAATATTCAAATTGCCTCAAATTCTAACATTTTAATATTAAAGGTGAAAAATGTAGGATTTAAAACATTTTGAAAATTAACTGGTGGATAGAATGTATAAAAACAAGTTTTACATAATCTCAAATGCCTGTGTTTTAGCATGCTAACAAGCTAGGGCTAGTTAATCTTGTGATTTATAGGCTAGAGTAATTGGTCTGTCATGGGCAGTGAGTCACTGTAGCAACATGAGAGGGTGAAGCAGCTACTTGACTAGAGGTCTTTCTTCTTTACGGTCTATTATTTCACCTCTTGTTAACAATATTAATAGTGTTAATATATAATACATAAAAGCCGTGCTAAGGACTACAAGCTTGGGGGCCTGGATGCCAGCTAGAGCCATATCCAGCATGATTTGATGCAGCATTCTGTCTATGCTTTACAAAATGTCTTTATAACAAACATCAGTCACTCTGATGCCCTTCTGAAATAAACAAAGTAGTTATGAAACAAAAGAACCAGCGCTTAGGGTCCCGAGTGGCCCCTGTTTGCTCCTGAGGAACAACCATGGCCCCTCTAAAGATAGATCTATATTCAACAAATTAAATGTTTAAAGGCTCTGACACATCAAACTGATGCCAAGAACCAGTAGAGACAAAATGCCCCCTGCTGTGTCTTCTGACATTTCCATCCTCCTGGGGATAAAAGCAGTCCTTAAACACACCACAAAGATGTCATCAACCTGCCAAAATTGTTGCTTGCTCAAACAGACACAACTCTCTATGGCTACACTGTTTAAACTAGAGGACAATGCAAATTATAAGAATTGAGGAGCAAAACAGAATTTTTATAAAATCAGCTCAATATAATTTCTAACAGATATCAATCAGGTATGGATATTTTAAAGTGCAAGAACCAAGAGCCAGAGGGGTGGCCTGGGGTTCAAGATCATTTTAAGTAAACAATTGTTGATTTAAAAAAATAAATCCTTGTTAGTTTGCCTTCACAGATTTTGCTTTACTTTTTAGACAAGATGGCAACATTAGTTTTAATAATCTTTATTTTTTGCCCTTGAATCCAAACCTTTTTTTACAAGGTCTCATTTACATACCATCCTTTTCCTAGTCTCTGTCTGGCCTCCCCATAAAAATCAACAGGTAGGGTAATGTTGAATTGTCTGTTTAAAGCTCAGTCACTGCACCAAAACAAGCATCCAGTGTAAATTAATTTATTCTTTCTTTGCCACAGTTCGTACTATTGTTATTCTTCAATGCATTTTTCAGCTGATTGAGCATGTTAAATTATTTATTTTCACTGCCTCAAAGAAAAAACAACAATTATATTTTTCCTTCTGCACTGCTCCATTCAGTATTCCTAAATGACCAATAAAAGCTACAACAAACACATAAAAATGTCATAAACTATAATTTGATAACAAGAACAAGGTCTTCAGAAATAAAGATTCCCCAAGGAGAGATAAGTAGATCAATATTTTTATCAGTTTCATTAAACTGATATGAAAACTGAAGTCTGATGTGTCATAATGGGACCTTGCATCAGTTTCAGCTACAGCATGACATGAAGTCAAATGAACGTAAAATAATTCTCTCTGTGTTCCTGACTTATTATGTCAGCATGGTCATACCTGTCGCTTACTATTTCAAAGTTATTGGGAGGTAAAACTTTCACAACTCATATTCTTCCCAGTTTTCCAAACATCATCCCAGCTTGTCGGAATGTTTTCACGCCAGTGTATAGAAACAATCAAGTATATTAAACATGATAATAAAACATACACAGCATTGGTGTGTTTGTCTTGATTTCCCATTTGTTTCCTTTTTTTTTTTGCCTCCACATCTCTTGTCCAATTTCCACTACAAAGACCGAAGGTAACCCCCGCCTTTCGCCTTGCCTCCGTCATCACTCTAACTCTGTGAGCTAATGTATTCTGGTTGTGAGCCTGCATTTTTTTCCTTCCTATACTTCCTTTTCCTCCACTCCTCATCTAGTTTCTCCTTGTTTATCTCACTCCTCCTCCTATCTTTTGAAATCATCATCCTATTTTTAGTCTGTCTCTAATTTTAATTCAATCTTAATTCTTTCCTGTTTCTCTTCTTCCTTCCTCTTCCCTCTATATAACTTAAAGCAATAAAGCCTCTGATGATTAAAATCAGAAAAAAATGTTTCTTGTATTGAAAGTGGCAGTGAATGGCCTACCTTTTTTTCTCCTCACATTTGTATGTATTTTTTCCTCTGTCAATCATCTCCCTGGTAATAGGAAAGTGTTTTATCACAGATGGTGATTCGCACAAGGACAAACACAATTAGCCACTTTTCTCAGGTTCACTGAGCTCCCGCTCGCTCTGGCTTGATTCTCTCTTTTCACTCTTTAGTTTGCGACAAACAGAAAGCAACACAAGAGCAATGGGAGAGATTTCCTCTGTTTACTGAAACAGGAGAAAGGGACGGATGTTGGTTGAGGAGACAGGAAAAGAGTCAGGGATAACAGAAATGACAGGATGGATGACAGTAAGAATATGAGAACAGAAGAAGGGAATATATTAACACTTACATAATTGCGACACTAAGTAATGACAGTAAAGTCAGATCCTGCAGAAAAAGCTGCTTTCAGACAATGATTGACGGATCAAGGATGGAAAGACCTTACAATAAAGGAGAGGAGAGTACAATGCTTTTCCTGGCAGGGATGAAAGGACAGTAAGGGGAGACAAACCTACAGCATCTGTACTGTAGTTTTAACAAGTCTGGAGTGTGAAACAAGTGGAGCAGAGAAATTTTTTTTTGCCATCGTAACAGACACAGAAGCAGCCTAATGAGAAACCACTTCAGCTCTGACACAACGAGGCTTTCTCCTGAGGACAGCGTGAGACGTCAGAATGAAATAAAATTAATATTCAGTAAACGAGCTCAGCTTCTAACAGGCTCATCATGCTGCATGTAAGCCTCTTTCGGTGCATGCATAACAAACATAAGGAGAGCCACTGTGTTAGGTTTTAGTCTTTCAAAGGATAAATCTGTTGTTTTCTACCAAAAAAAATGCGTTTTAGTGTGGAAAATTCTAAAACTGACCTTCCCGTCCTGTGGGAAAGAATTTATATATAATGAAAAATCAACTTCCTCATTTACCATGTGATGTATAATGATATAGTAGTCGTTAATAAATAGGTTCACTGTACAAGAAGAAAACTATTAAAAGTAATTTGATGTCCATCAGTTCAGAAAGACGTTTGCGTTCAACATATTTCCAATTCTCCACAACTTTTAAAGCGGGGCTTCCCTCGTTATGTTGCAACCCTTCTGAAATTCCTTTGCACGTATTTTGCCTTTGAGCAAGTACATGCATTTTGTAACAAGTTCCCTCATCTATAAGAGACCTCACATGAGGTACTGTCCCTATAGCAACTACATGTGCCGCTGCTAGGTGACATGTTTCTATAGCAACTACCAGCTGTGCACAGGAATGACAGGTATGTCGATACACAGGATTTTATCACTTTAATTCTTTCTTTTTTTTTACATCACAGCATATGTGTTGGACTGATTTCACTCCTCAAATTTCAAAGAGGTGTGATTAAGAGGGGGAAGAAGAATAGGGTCAACAAAGGATGTCAGAGTAGAGTTAGGAGGGTGGATGAAAGCATATAGGAACTGACAAGTGGGATGGCACTAGGAGGAGGTGATGGTGGAGGAGAGACCTGCATTCAGGTTGTTGATTATATGTTGCTTCTGTGATTTTTTCTGAAGCTCTACGGTCTCTAACTCCACGGTCTCTAACTCCACACACAAGATGAGAAAAGAACTGCGAGAGGAGAAGAGAAAAGTGAGCAAAGCAGGTGGGGTAGCGTGAAAAACTGGTGAGTAAGATAGGGTGGAGAGTAAAGATGTGAGACCAGAGGAAGAATGCCTAAAGGATAAAGACGGTAAGACGTAGATGAAGTGCTTTGATCTACATTACAAACTCCAGAGACTTTCTAGACTCTTGAAGCAAGCTCAGGAAAGTTTGTCTCTTATGACTCAGGTGGCATAAGAAAGACAGAACATGACAGATGTGATGAGAAAGGGACAAGCTGAGATCAAAACCAGCATTCAGTCCTGTATCCTGTTGTAGCTACAGTGGAAAGTGTCTTGATGTTTCTGTCAAGCTGAGGTGTCTGAGACCGATAAAAAGCACATCAGCATCAGAAGCACTTTTTTCTACCTGATCTGGGTTTAAATTGAGAGCCAGACACACACACCCCTCCCTGCTGCTTAAGCTAAGGTCACCCTGCCTACTACTACACAGCAAGACTCCACTCAAAACAACGCTAATAAATACTCAGTCCCTATAGTGAGTTTTTATTTCCTCTGGGAGTGTTAGGGCTAAATTGAGGGTGCTAAGCATATCATTCATGACTCATTGACATACAGCTTTTTGTTTTTTTTGTTGTTGTTATTTTTCCATCTCTTTAATGCAGCTTTAACATTTGAATGGTTTATCAGTCAAGCTTTTTAATACTGGGGTCAAGCTTGAGCACTTTGAAGTACACCTACACAGTCCAATACTACAACTCATCTCTTGACTCGATTGTACATCAGCCTATACTGTACTGTGCAAAAGTCTTGAGCCACTCCTCATATCTTCATGAATTATACTGCCATGAAAATGAAAAAATCTGGGCAAAAATGAATTGAAACATACAAATGGAAATGGAAACATGGTACATGAGGCAAAAGGACTTTCATGTGCTTGAAATCAATATTTGGTATGAATAGCTTTCTTCTTCAACACAGCAGACAGCCTGTTAGATGAGCGAATCTCTCCATTGAAACTGGCGTCCTTGATCTTCAGTCTAATTCTTGTGTCATCTGGCATACCTCAGCTTTTTCTCCTCGTTTCTCTCGTGGTTGTGTGACAGGCTGCAAGTAACAAAATCACTAAAGATTTCAAATCGGTTCTTTGTTTAGTTTCCTGCTATGTGTAGACACAACACTGATTCGCACCTTAAGTAAAGTGTCTCTTTTATGTTTGAAAGATTCATATGTCAATGGAAAAACCTTCAGGAAGCCTGGAGAAATATTGCTGCAAACCAATTTAAAAGATAAGTCAGGTTTTTTGGAAGCAAAATATAAAGAAACGATGTGTCTCCAGACATTTGCACATCACGGTAACATGCAGCAGTATAAAGTATACGCTTGTGCAGAGCAGAACAGTGTTGTAGTAATACAATGTAGCACTTAAACCATTATTAGTGAGATCCTTTAAGGCTGATTTTCCTGCTCCACTAGGAAGTAAATGTGACAGAGAAAGTGGAAGCCAGAGATGAGATAGTATACGACATAAACTATGACGTGTATTACTCATGATGTGTCCCACAGCAGCATCAAATCTGTTTCCACAGCCAGACAATTCACAAAGTCACTTTGCTCATTCCTGAGGTGGTTTTCCATAAAGATCACAAGAACCCTACAGCTGTTCTTTTTTATCTTTTTTTAAATGTATTGTGCAATATTTCTTACTCTTTCCAGTTTGATTTAGATCTATTCCCACAGGATATACTGTTCTTAACTGCCTCTTTTCATCTGCCAATAAGAAGCTTCACCAAGAGTCACTCATACTGTACATTTTCATGTTTGTGCCTTCCTATCAACCTTCATCTGACTACTTTGAAGAGGTCATGATCCACGACCAGATCACCATGTGTGGCCACATCTGGTATAACTACTGGCCAGTTTGTACATGAAAGATAATCCAAGTCATTTTGTTGCAATTAAAACTTGTATGTTGTAATGAAGTCAGCAATCCTGCAGATTAAAATTGGTTTCATTTCCATTTTAATTTAACGTCACAGAAAGTTCATATGGGAACAAACGAGTGTCAGGGAAAATAATAGTGCAAGCAGAGGAAACACATAACGAGTGTTTGTGCTTCACTCCTACAGACTCACGGTCACGGGTGAGTCATCTGTCTAGAGAATATGTCACTCTGGGTTTTCGCACTGACCTTTTGGCAGCACATTTCCTGATGCAGCCACTTGAAATGTCCAATTCCGCACCCTCTTCACCATTTAGTTGCTTTTTTCCTCCCCTCATTATATGGATGATACATACTGTTTTTCTTAAAGGTCTCCTATCCTTCACACTTAATCAGTGTCACTGCCTCCTGTGATAAATTCAGCTTTACTCAATTAAATTAACTTTTAAATTGAATCATCAGGTGCTCGTGCCAGGCATGCGTGTGTGTGTGCACTAGAGTGAGACCCCCTGTTGATTCCAGTGAAATGACTCATCTGTCTTTCTCACAGTCTTGACTATCAGTCAGTCAGTCATCCAAAGTGATGCCAGACTTGGACTCCTGGGACCTTTACGAAACTCCACCCTTTTAACCAAACCAGTAATTAGATCGGGATGTTTTGATTTCCAAAAGTTACTATTTAGGTTACTTATTTAGGTTAGGAATCTCCGTGAAGGTCTCTTGCTCTAATCCCCTCCCTGTGGGTCTGTGGAGTGACAGTGAGAATTATTGCTGAGCTACCAGAGAGGTATTTAAACAGGATTATCCAGCAAGCATGGTATCTATGAAGGAGGATTAACTGACATGTCACTTGACTTCCTAATGATTCTCAAATTAAAGAGATCCAGCTTTCCATAAAGTGTTTGGCAGCCGAAGATATCTCACTATGAGCTATTTGGCTCAGAGAGTTACTACCGTTCTTTAAACAGCTCCCAAGGTGAGAGTTACTTTTGATTCAACATCATTTCACTCGCGCTGTAAAACCAATGATAGAGCATCTTTCGTTAAAGTGGCCCTCCACTCAGAAGTTTGAATGTTTTATGGCACAGAGGGAAGTTTGTCCATTGAAAATGAGCATATCAGTCATTTATTCGTAAACGTAAATAATTGTATTTAAGAGTATTTTATTCAAAACTGGGTTTTCGATAAAGACATTATCATGGTTCTGGATGCAACAAGATCTTTTTATAACACAAACTTCATGGATGCCATTTTTTTAATAATTCACATGCAGTTGCTCTCACAAACCACTAGAGGGTGCATATTCTTCAAACATATTGATTGTGTCTGCATGGATGAATAAATGACCCATGACAATGTTTTGGGAAGAAGGACAGTGTCCTCTTCCAGAGGGCAGTAAGGTCAAGAGTTTTGGAGCCTCTGCATCCATGTCCCCCATCTTTCTTTTTAAAAGACGCTTTTTGCACATGCACTGCAGGCCTTAAGTTTGTAAAATGTGGCATGAAGGAGGTTTAAGCGTGAACACACGTTTGATCAGACATGAACCAGATGCTGGTGCTATAGTGCCAGTTCCAAATAGATTTAACTTGAAATCCTCGGGGGGGGGACAGGGAGAAATCCAGAGGTACGTCATGAAATCAGTGTAAGCTTGTCTTCCTACACTGGTTTCATTTTGTTTGAATATCTCTCTGTTATTTTTCTTTAATATGGCATTCACAAAGTTTTAGCTTTGTTAGTCACCATAATCCCACCACCAGCCAAGGCAGTTTCTAGATGCAGACCAGTAAGAGCTGCAGTTGCTCTGGGATAAGCCCCTTTTATTTTCTCTTTTTTGGGGGGCTGACAGCCGATTCCTCCACCGAGCAAACAAAAAGAAATGGTTTGAGATTAGAAACTGGCCCAGATCAAGCACTGGAATCGCCTCATCTGAAAAGGGGTGTTGACTTTACTGTGTAAGGCCTCGTATAAAAACCCCGCCTGAGGTCTGAGTGAGCATGCCAGTGAGTAGAGCACGTTGTCCAGGGAAGTTCACATCAGATAAGTATGCATCTGATACTCATACATCAGGAAAAACACACATCCTCTGAAAAAGTAGTTGGGTCATACAATGGAAAAATGATGGCTTCATTGACAACAGATAAAAACATTCTTAAACCCATGGTGGGGTTGTCTGATGGTAAAATCCTCCAACAAATTCATAAAACTGAAGGAAACATGGTTGTTTATTCAGTGCAGTTATGTCACCCCAGCATACTTTTTGCATTATGCCATTACAGCTGCATGTTCTGATAGGATACCACAAATTCCCCAAAGCTTACAGTACTGACAGGACACTCTCATCCTGATTCTCATCATGCCACATCACAAGAAAAATGCCTTCAGGGCCTTTTGATGTAAAACAAATAACTGGACAATATCTGATTGTGACTATACAGATAATGTCTGGAATCTTGAAATGATTAATCTCAGCATATACATTATGTTGTTTTTCTTTTTGTTTTTTAGAAGAAGAAGAAAAAGGCAGATTATCCATAATTTATTAGATTTCCATGCATATAATAATTGGAAAAGAACTAAAAATCCCCAAAGACCCTTTAATGATGATTTGAGACTCTTTGAAGGCATGAATATTGACATATTTTCTTCTTTGGCTACTAAGCAGTCAGCCATAATGAAGAGAAGGCAGGCTTGGTTCTAAAGGTGATCAACTCCACCTTGGCACAGATTCTAATATACTGTAACATCCAAGCTCAGCTAATAAATAAATAAATAAATAAATAAGGTTGTACTAAACCCCATCCTATCCAATACAATTACAGTATGACAAATGTGTAATCACCCCACAGCGCATCTCTTTTATTAAACTTGCTTAACCTTTAAATATTAAAAGAAACACAATTAAAAATGAATATTTAAAAAAAAAAGACTTGTTAAAAAAAAATCACGATTGCATCACCATTTGGAGACACACAGCTCAGTTCTTACCTTTATAAAAGCTGAATTTTTATTGTCACTCCATTAGGCACGCAGGGGGATCAAGCTGTAACCTGGGGGAAAGTCAAAAGCCATCTTCCACTTTGAGGGCTACTTCCAGCGAGATGCCATATCGGAGAAAATGAAGGTGACAGTTCAGCCCCCGTGCAGGGTTTGGAAGCTCCTCACTTTACCAGATGATAAACCATTACGATAGTTTGCTTGATTCAAACTCAAAACCTGAATGCTTCAGGGTCTTTTTCCTAATAGGACTTTATTCACGTTTTACGCCTTGTGGAGGTTGCCGAGCTCGCGCACACGATACCGAGAGCGGCGAGACAGGCTAATTATGACAGAAGGAAAACCCTTTACAACCTCATTTAGCTTCCTTAAAGCCATAAACGCTCGTGTTGAGATTCTCCAGCGGAGAAATGGTCCTTGTTTTGTGTGTGTGGGGGGGGGGTGACGTCCTCCCTGGATGGATCACACTAATGCGTAAAAGTCGTTATCCTCGCCTCACCGTCCAAAAAACTTGATTTTACTTTAAAACAAATGAACTAATCCCAAAATGTACTCAAGAAATATCAACAGCGAGCAGTCCCGTTTTGAGAAAATTGGAGTTCTGGCGATTAAAGCTGTTTTGTAGTTTTTTTTGTCCACTGATTCGGAGAGAGAAGCGGCAGCTCCATCCAGTTCTTCTAAAAAGCGCCTCTACACTCGTGGGAATGTGTGAAAGAGAGAGAGAGAGAGACAGGCGGGGCTGTGTTGTTTGCATGCATGCTTATAAGGTAGTTAATGCAAGCGTTTTTTGTTATTTTTTACTGGAGAAAAGAAGGCTATGTGTTTGTGGGGCGCAGACTTCTTTTAAGGAAAAGCGGGGGGGAAGTCCTGTGGCACAAATGACAACTCGATGAGCATGTGCTGTTAACATAAATGCCTGTGGAAAAGCCACATAATTCTGAAGATTCTGAAACAAACGAAACAGATGAGTTTCTAAATCCAAACAACATAAGCATGGGAAAACTGGGTTTAATAACTGGATGCGGAATGGCACCATTTGTGGTCTATTTATGCGCATAAATAGATGTTCAGAGGTTAGAACTAGTACTGCGTTTCGTTTAACTTTTTTTGTTTCCAACCACACACACACAGCATGAGAGGGCAGCAAAAACGTTGCAGATGTTGGCATGCGTGTCACTTCCTGTGTTTACATGCTGGAAGTGATTCAATGCAAATACGCCCGCTTTGGCGAGGTGAGGAGAATGT
>JBBBVU010000024.1:9600201-9614844 GCA_037177055.1 Atherinosoma microstoma | reverse complement strand
TGGAAGGGAAACAAGAACAAAAGACTGAATTATGCCAAATTCCACAAGAACTGGACTGGAAATGGAGTGATGAATACCTCCCCCAGACCTCAACATAGTTGAAGGAGTGATGCTGGAGAACTGAACAAAGGGCAGTGAATGACGTCCAAAGAGGGGCTTTGAAATGTCCTTCAAAAATCCTGGAGAACTATTCTTGAATACCACTTAAATAAATTACTAACTAGCTTGTCTAAATGGCTTTAGACTGTGTTGAAAAAGGTGGTCATTTCAAATATTCACTTTTAAGCTTGTTCCATAAGAATGGCGTCTTGACAGCCCTCCTTCCATGGAGAACATTTCTGACCAGGCTTCAGTAAACATTAGATGGATCAAATCGATTTTTCTTAGACATCACTTTTATCACTTTTGAGATGCTGTTTTTCAGGAAAATAGGTGCAAGGGCCAATTGAAAAGTGCTAATGCGATTGGAAACAGTATAAAAGATAAAAACATTGTAATGAACTTTAAAATCAATATTTGGAATGAGCACCTTCATTCTTCAACCCACTCTAAGACTAGCTGTCTTGTCAATTTTTTAATTAGTCTTCAGGGATAGTTCTCCTGGCTTCTTTAATGACATTTCAAAGCTCTTCTTTGGATGTTGCTGCCTTTCGTTTCATTCTGTTAAGATGCCACACTGCTTGAAGAAGTTCAGGTTTTGAGGAGGCTTCATCACTCAATAGGACCCATTGTTACTGATTTTCAGTCAAGTTCTTGTGTCATTTGGCATGCCTCAGCCTTTTCTCCCTTCCTTAAGAATTGCCTCTTGAGAGCAACTCTTCCATGCAGACCGTTTCTGATGAGGCTTTAGTGTAAATGGATCAACTGAAGGTCGAGATATGGCCTATAGAACACATTCCACACTCTATGGAGATTTGCAAAGTTTTCAGCAAATATATCTGGGAATAACCATTTTGGTGCAAAAATATAATTGTATGACTATAACTGTGTTATCTTTGGTGTGTGTTTTAAAACAACTGATAAAACAGGAACAAATTGCACGTCATTGCAAAAGGCAGCTTGTAACAAAGTGCCTAAAGATACTATGTAAAATAGACTGCTAAGCTGATATGTGGAATCAGCACCAGCTTTTCCATTGAGCCTGGAGCCTTTTTATGTTTTAATTAAAACACATTACTATGAAAATGATCAGGTACTAGGACTGGACTGGACATGAGCAATAAAAGCAGTCAGTATCTAGAGAATAATTTGAAATACCTTCATAAAGCCTGGAGAACTCTTGCTCAAAACTAATTTAAAAGACTGTAGAAACATCTGGCTCATTGGAAATAAAGTATAGAAAAATTCAGACAACGCTCATGGCTGTTGCACAGTCCTGAATGTGTGTGTGTTTGTGTGCAAAGCAGAGAAAGCCCATTATTTGTTCAGATGGCTTAGATTGGGTTTGTGAGAATAAAGCAGCCCAAGGGCAGCTGAACATACTCAAACACACAATAAATTCTCTTTTGGACACAATTGTTAGGATGTTCAAATGGTCTGTAAATGCCATCCTTGACCTTAAATGTGACTTTAACATCTCTGACCTTAACCCTGACCAAAGCTAATTATAATACCATCCTTGCACCTCACACACACATATATATATGCAGAAGCTCCTAACTACTGAAAAAAAAGGGCATTCAATTCTTTAAATGCCATTTAGCAGCTTTTTCTGTTTTATGGAGCCTGTAAAAGATTCTCATCTGGCCACGCGGGGTTTGACAGTCCCATCAGTTGCTGAAGTCACATCCCTGTTGCAGTGGTCAGTCCAATTCTGTATTTACATTCCATGAAGGATCGAAATGAAAACATGCTGCGAAGGGGCAGCGAGGAACAGAACGAGAGGAGGATACGGAGAGAGTGTGGGAGAAAGAGGAGAGCAAAAACAAAGCCTTACATTGTTAACTGTTGTATTTATTCTTTACAAGCCCGTATGGGATTACGAGATTTGCAAAAAGCGTTGACATTTTGTGTTACTCTTATTGTAAGCAGCTGTGCACGAGAGTTTGGAGAAAAATAATTAAAGTGAATGTGCAATTAGTGTAGGGTAGAAAAGTTTGGGAGGTGGAGGTGAAGACGAAGTAGTGGGGGGGGGGGGTTAGAGAGAGTCTTCAGGGCTTTGGTTTCACTTGGAATGAGAAGTACGACTGACAGGCAGTCTGAGCAGTGGAAGCCAAGGAGATTTAGGAGGGTCATTTTAAACCCAGTGATTGGAAAATTGGCAGAAGAAGGGAATATGCAGAGAGATGGCTCAGAGCTGCAATTAATGGCTTTTTTCCTATTATTGGCTAAATAATTGTTCTTTATTTCTAACATTCTTTCTCGTGCTTTTCATGCTGTCTCCATCATCCCGTGCCTCATCAATTATGTTGTTTTTGCCTGTTTACCTCGCACAAATTACAAAGTATCACACTGCGAATGTGTCACATCCAATACTGTACACTTGGTAATTACAGCCTCTCTGCTCCAACACCACACCATGCTGACATGTAGGTCAATGAGCCTCAGGAGTATCGCTCCCCCTCACTGTGGTTTCAAGTGATTTTTCAGAAGAACTTAAAACAAACAGAGATGTACTTTGTTCATTTCTCTGCATCTCAGGATGCAACGCAGATTTTTTAAACTCACTCTTGTTCTGTAAACACTCCCTCTTGATACAAGAGCACTCTGTTCTATTATCTCTAATAGTGCCGTTTTTCATGCTCATGTCAAATCAACCGGAGAACATGCTTCAGACATATCTACAGTAGAAATACTGCAGCTGTTTCATTTGTTATGACTGGATTAACAAAAGCAAGCCACCAGATTTACAGTATGTTTTATTTTCACTGGGCTACTTGCAAAAGAGAATTCATGGTCTTTGCCTTTAGAGGTTCTGTTTGAGCTTCAGTGTGAGCTTAATAATTCATAAGTGCCTTGCAATGTATCCTAAATCTCTTTAAACTCCAAAACTTAAAACTTAAGTTGTGTTTGGCTAATGCAATAATTTGTCTCGTTGATAATATATTTTCTAAGTTTTCAGATTTTGTTCAGTGGTTGAAGGATTTATTTGTCATTTATCATTTTCAAGAACTTTCTATCTTAAAGGCTAGAAGTTTTGCTGTCCAGATACTTATGAGGCCTTCTACAATCGATGGCATTGTTTGACCCCATAAAAGCCCAAATCCAGCTGACAAGAAGAAATAGCCAACAGCTGACACTAAAACTGGGTTTATGTCCTACCCAAATTTAGGTCACCACGTGGGGTCTGAATGATACCCACATGACAGCCTGAACGTGACTAAAAGTGTTCATTTTCACCCAAAATGCTGCCAGATTCAACTAGCTACTTAGCCTGTACTTAGGGGCAAATACCACCTTGTTCTTTGGACAGATTGTGGTTGAATTGTCGCTTCAAAACTACTTACAAAATACTGTGACTTAGCATTGTCTAATGTAGCCAGAATCTCTCCCTCCCATTGAGGCATGGACTCATTAAGACCTGTAAAGTTTCTCAAGATTGTGGGATGGATCACTTTTGTTTCCCAGCAAATTTTATCTAATATTCAATCAGACTGAGATCTGAATGTCCATTGTAGGTGTTTTCAGCAGTGAACAGTGTTCATTAGATGCACTCTGACAAGTCTGAATCTATGAAGCACCATACACATCAAGATGCAGTGTCTTCTTGTGTTTGAACAACTTTATATCGAAGACAGTATTAACATTTTATAGTTTGTGCTGGCGTGCTTTGCTCTTAGATTACACAGCCTTTCCTCTTCTGAGATTTCGCTTAGCCTCAGCCTCATGTTCGCTGTACTTTGACAACTTTCAGGAGGTATTAATCACTCCATCCTGAGAAAATCCGACAAGACATGCGGCTGAGGAGGTTCTCTTTTCCTGCTATCGGAATTAGGATTTTAGTCTGTCAGATCTCATGCTTGTACATTTTCCATCACATAATCTTTAAAAACTATCTACATGTTGCATAATAATTTAGATTGCGTCCCTTGACAGATATCAGTATATATGATCAATGTTATTTACTTCACCTGTCATTGATTTTAATGATGTGGCTCATGGATGTAAAGATGACATGCGCTAATCAGTGAGCTCTGGGCAGGAAGATTTTGTTATCTTTAAACAGAGCCTAGTCCGTGTTTTCCCCAGCTCTTAAAATGCAGACATGTGATCATTCTACTCATTCATCCAATCTCATGCAAATCAATAAGTAGGTGTGTTTTGAATTCCCAGTTGTTAATTGTTACTGGATTGTTTAAAAAGTTACATACATTTTCATATATGGTTTGCAGTGAGTCGTGGCCCCATTCAGAAGTGATAAACTTTGTATTTTTAGCCGGGACCATATATGGAACCTTTTTTTTTTATTTCAGAAAATATATCCTTGTTAGAGGTATGCAGTCTTGGAATGGGCTTGTTTATGATTATTTGCTTACATTGCTGCTGTCACAATGAACAAGAATCAACTTGCTCTTCATCAAGGTAAAAGTCAGTACATGCAGGGTCTTTTTCATCCTGGTTTTTTTTTTATTTTTATCTTTATCAAAATATCATGCAAAGCAATAAAAACAGATATCAGCATGATTGGTTTCCTGTGAGCTTCAGAGTAAGGAAATATGCCAGAACACACACAGCGAGCACACACAGAGGGATGCTTGGTTATGACGCCCACCTTATTCCTCACGGAAGCCCCCTCTTCCTATTCCCCTACTCTCCATCACCATGGATACAATGATGCAGGTTACCGTGGCAGCCAAGCAAATCCCACACTAACACAAAGGAGCACGTGCATGTGCTTTTCCTCTGATACCAACATACGCATGTTGTGACGTAGAACAGCTGAGTTCCTTAAATTATTTCTGGAGGAGAGCGGGACATAAAATGAAGTTATTTCTGCATTCATGTCTACCATTCTTCTGAAGAGATTATCTGTAACCAGTGGCATCTCTCTTTCGCCCTTCCAGATTTCACCTCTTCTTTGTACTTTCATTCATAGTCTCAAATAAAAAAAATGGGTGAAATTATGTCTATACCTGCGGATGGACGGAACTGTATCTGTTGCTTTCAGTCCAGTCCATGTGCCTGTCATCAGCGCTTGCTTTTGTGTTTGTTCCTCATAGGTGGACAAAGAGTTCTGTAGGTTTAAGGATTTGCTGCCACCTAGTGTTTATGTTGCAAACTGCCTAACAAAATTGGAAGTAGTTGGACTTTTTTTCTCTGTTTTTTTATTAAACAGAGCACAGTGCATTGGAATAAGCGAGTATAGAAAATGGATGGATGGACTTTTCAAAACCCAGGTTTAAAGGATTATCCACAAATTTAAATTAGGTTGATTGCAGGATTCACCTAGTTACACCAATAAACTCAATAAAGGGCAAGTTTAGGTATTGCTTGACTTTTACTATGGAAGGCATTATTATTTAACATTAACAATCTCTTGAAAAGCTATGGAAAGGCTTTAAAAGGAAAAATTTATGGCTTCAAGATGGACACTAAAGTGAGGTATCTAAAATATATGGCTCTAGTACAAGGCCAAACCTAAATTTGTGTCTGTGGCACTTCCTGGAGTATTAAGTCTCAGAACCAACATAATTCTGGGTTATGTGTATGTGTGCAGACCTACTACAGTGTGTACACCTTTATCCCTTCTGGGATTTACTCCAACTTCTAAGTAGTAATCCCATTTCTTCTAATCCAACCCTCCTTGATTCCCTCCATCTTCTCACACACTCAAACGTACACATGTAGACTACTTTCTCCCATTTAGACCAGCAATCATTCATGTTGTTGGACTACTGCTGTCGTTGCTGTGGATTCACACTTATAAAACGCCATGGATCCCTCACCCTCAAGACTGCACCCAGTGATACCTGGGTAAGGACAAGATACTATATGCTATAATGAAATTGTAGAATAGAGATATAGCCCATAGGGGAGGAAGAGAGAGGTCTGTAAATGAATAACCAAGCACAGAAATATGTTTGTAGAGCTAATTGGTATTGTGACTTTCCTTTTATATCAGTGTACAAGAATTATAAGGCCAGTAGATACCTGACAATTACTAATAGTCTATTATATTAGTCAATAACTATTATATCATATGATTTATCCTTTAGAATTATTTTATTTCATGCATGCAGTTTGGTAAATATAAACAATCATCACATTAACTGTGGTTTGATCCATCATCATTCATGGCAAAACCAACATTTAGTTTAGTAGTTTAAGATACAATGTCAGAATTTACAAATAACTCGACAGTTTTCTGGAAACTTCTGTTCGTGTGATTCAGTTGGAGGGTTAAATTTAAAGTCTTAAAGCTGGTTTCTAGGTCAAGTTTCTGTAGCACAGCCCATCTAGTCTGGAAATGACAAACAAACCAGAGTTAGCCAAAGGTGTTTAGCCGTCTCTGAAGGTATTAGTATGAGCTCAACTACTTTCCTAGTTTCAGGCTCACCCATGCCTTTCCTGGCTGTAAGAACAGGAAGAACATAAGATTCCACATGATTTCCTACAGAGTTGTCCTGAGGTCATGTGGGACAATATCCATATCAGCCACAGGATATATATTCACAGACAATAGCTGGGATAGCAGGAAATTCCCAAAACATACAGTTGTTGCTATTAAACATATAAAACTTTGTTGATGTAAATTTGAATCTTTTTAGTTATGAAATGATTTTATCTGGTTTAATTTAAAATTGACAGCATGTAAATCTGCATTTACAGGGTTATTTTGAGGAAAACACCAGGATGCTAACGTAATGCTAACATGTCAATACTTAGTAAGTATAGTATGTTTACCACATTCATGTAGAATTTAACACAGTTTAGCTTAAACATGCTAATATTTCCCAACTTCCATCAAATATAGAGTACCATCATGCTAAAGGATAAATGTAATTGTTCTAACTGCTTTTTTTTCCCCCTGACTGGTGAAAGTGCTCTTCCTTAACATACTATCACTGCAGGCATTTGACTTGTCCCAACAGGAAATCACAAGTGTTACTAATAAGATTAACGATAACCCCCCCACTCCTTTCCAAAGGTGTGCCAGTAATCCAGTCAGCCTTGGCACTAGCACACCTGCATGGAATAGAGCTAATTTGTGAAGTAATTAGTTACACTTGCGTTTGACAAGCAAACATTTCAGTAGTGATAAAATGTCTTTTGTCCCTCCTCTATGGAAGCTGTGTAACTTATTTCCTGTGAAGGCTGCAGGTGGTTGTCTCTAAATGGAGGGTTAAGCAAGCGTGCACTGTCCAATTGCTCACACAGAGGTTTTGCTTTCTGAGTTGCGCCAGAAAGCAGACTTTTTCTAATAACCCTCAGGGGATCCTACGAGGTCTACAATCCAGCAGGTTTTCCATGTGTCCCTGCTCCAACACACCTGATTCAAATTAATGAGTCATTGTGCAGAACTTGATAGGCTGTTACATCCATTTAATTTGATGCAGGTGTACTGAAGCAGGAATACATCTAAAACCTGCTGGATTGGGGACCTCGTAGGACCGAATTGAATATCATAGAGCATCAAATTTATGTTGGCTTTAATATTAACTGTTTTGTTTGGTTCTATAGCTCTGGTTGTTTGTTCAAAGCAAATGTCTGACCATGTCTCAAGAGGCTGAAAGCACAGAATTTCATTCACCCATTAATGGACGTTATTCCCCTGCCCACTCAACTTAAAAACAAGTTTATCAATCACAGGGTTTCAGCTCTGTGTCTCTTTTGTCCTCAGGTTGTTCTGCAGAATCTGTTGATGTGCATGGTGTGCTTCTACTCTCTCTACTACATTGCAGTCAGCCTTTGCATTGGACTGTTCAGGTATTGGCTACTCAGAGTAATGACACCTGCTGGGGAAAAATCTATGTATATATTTTTTAGACTCAAATAGAATAGCCAAAGCTGAAAGATGCTTTGTGGGCAAATGTTTTTTTTTCCATGTCAATAGGGTTCATGAGATCAACAGCCTGTTGACTCCATTTGACTACACAACACAACCATCATGGCAGAACCCCAAATACCTGGGTGAGTCACAGTAGTGAAATTTAACCATGTGCGTTTACTTCAATACTAAAATATCATTTCAAGGTATTTTAACAGTTTGCACAACTTGGTGTTTATGTTCTACAATAATGTTCTGCAAATCTCTGCAAAGTTACAAATTGTACTTCACTGGATTGATGACACTATCTACTGCTTATTTTGTCAGTATCTTATTATATAGAAGATAATAGAATTTGAAACACAAAGAAAATGGCCCAACACTGTACAAAATCCTTTTTTCTCAGCCAACAATAAAACCCTGTTTACATTTTTTGATTTCTGATTATGCTCATTGATTTTCAAACTACATATTTTACTAACACATCTGTGACATTACAAGTACCTTCCCTGTTATGCAACTGATATGTATTTACTTCGAGTATTGTATGTGGTGGTGTGTTTACCTCAAAATAGTACATAAAGTGCTTTGTCTCTGATCTTATGGATGCATAGTAATAAAAAGCTGTCTCATCATAATCTATATTGATATATTATAATCTATATCATTATAATTGTTATTATTCTAAAAAAAAAAAGCCTGCTACAACAATAATTTCCCTTTAAGAGGGATAAATAAAGTACATTTCAAAAGGAATATGGATGCTCTCTTGTGGGAGCCTTTGATGTTCAATTCACTATCTTCTTAAATGCCCAAGTCCAGTCCGAGAGCTACTATCCTAAAAACTTTGAGATGCAGCCCTTTTCAAACACCTGAATCAAATTACTGAATTCTCTCATGCATGTCATTCAGCTCTGTAGAGGCCTGGTAACGAAACATTCATTTGATTCAGGTGTGTTGGAGAAGCGATGCGTTTAAAAATTGCAGGATAGTAGCTCTTAAGGACTGGGCTTGGACACCCCTGCAAGTCATTTTTCACATTGTTCTATCAAAAGACCACATTATGCCTTTCAGGCAGATTTTAAAGCCATTCTTTTATAGTTTTCCACAAAAATGAACATGTAGCCTTTATCAGTAGGTACACAGACACAATTTGACCTTTACATCTGAAATGTTTTGTACAGCGACAGTCACTTAAACGTTTTCTCTAGTGTGCTAACGGTTTTAAAAATATAATTAATAAGAAAATGCAGGCATAATCTCTGCAAAGTACGGCTTTCATTTCCCTGCCCCCCACCCCTCTTTCTCTCTGTCCTTATATCTTTTTCTCTTCCACCAGTCGGTGTCATTTCCACAGAGGTGACTTATGTGTTGGGAGGGCTGGTGTTTGCCTGGATTGTGGAGGAGTGGGTTTGGGATTATGCCATAACTGTCACAATGTTGCATGTTGGAATGACTGTAGCAGGTAAATACACACACATAAGTGGATCAATAGAGCAAAACAGCTGATTGGATTGCCGGCCTGGTTATGTAACTGGATATAAACCTGTACTGTATTTCAGAGATTTAGACAATCTTGCACACATAATCTAATTGAATGTAAAATAAACTGAAATTAAAGTGTATAATTATATATTTTTTTCTTTTAAAGTGAACTGATTGTGTAGATTCACACGTTTCCCCCAATATCCTGCTGTATTTTCACAGTGATGTCAGACTTCCCTTCAGCTGAACACTGGTGGGTTGCTCTGGGTAAGGTTCATACTTTCTTAGACATCTTCACATCTGTATCTCCTCATGTATCCTTATCTGTCTCCAATCCCTTTTGCATACCACATGCAAAAATCCAGCCCAACATTCCATCTTTCTTTCCGTCTGAGCAAGAAATTGCTTTTTCCTTTCCACAGACTCATAAGACTGAAATTCAAGTTACTGCTGCTGGCTTATAAACCTTCCTCTCCTCATGCTGTTTATTTAATTCTTCTCTCTGCAGGTTCAGGCTTGGTGATGATGATATTTGGAGGACAGCTTCTGGCCTACAAGCTTTTCAGGAACAACTTTGTCTATCCTGCTGAACTTCAGAACTTCTAATGAAAACAAGGAAAGCTTTTAACTGGCTTATTGGTTAATCCCAGGTCAGACCTATATGCCAGGTGGTTCACTTTGTTTTTCATGGCTAGGTTTGTTCAAATACTGGTATGAACTAAAGTATGTCCATACTATATGAATATATATATTTTTTCTTTAAAGCAAGCACAAGATGCTATATCTTTATTGTTAACTTGGCTCATTAGTGAATAGTCAGATCAAATGGTCTAACTTTGTCTATTTAAGACTTTTTTACTTGTACAGTTTAAATGATGTTTTATATTGTTTATTTACACTATTCTGTTAACTGATGCTGAGAATGAGCAATAATTTTACAGCTGGAAAAAGTTTCATGTCTGGGATAACAAACATGTAGGATGTGCTACATAACAGATTTGTATTTATTTAGACTAGTAGTGTAGCAATCAAATTTTTTAAGGATGAAAATAATAAAATTTGTGCTATGTGTGGTGTTTACAGTAATCATCTCTTCATACTTAAAATATAAGTGGGTCAAGCTGTTTTTACGCTGAAGTGCTATAATAGTAAAAAGAGAAAAGAAAAGTTCATTTCAACACCAGTAACTTTTAGATTAAAGTAAGACATCTTCACCAGGAAACAAAGTAAGCCTAAAGTCAGGGAGAAACATTTAGACTTGCTTCATAGAAATGATACATGATAGGTAAAACAATATACATATACAATTGGCACAAAAAGTCAAGAAATTTATTTTTGGTTGATTATTTCTCCCATTTAATGATACCAGCTGGTGTTAAATTATACATAATTGAAAAGCCTGATTAGTGACTTTTACTATTAGGTATAAGTTGTGAGGATTGTGCTTCTGTGGAATGAGCAACACAGCAAAATGTGTGCCAAAATTGTCCTGTTGGTGTTCACTCTCACTTTGAGACTGAAGCATTGGAGGGTTGCACTGTCCTACACCAATAATGAAAAAAACATCTCACATCGCCATTTTTTAAAAACATTTTATTCATTTAACACTATCAGGAACCTCAGTAGTATGTAAAAGATCCATACACAGGCACAACAGCTTGGAACCACCTCCTCATTCTGGTTCCAAACTTGGTCACATTTTGCTGTAGGATGGCATCCCATTCCTCAACCAGTTGAAATATGATTGTGATGGTCACTCCAGCATGAATAGTACACTCAAGCTGATCCCACAAGTGTTGAGTTGGTTTTGAGGTCTGGACTGGTAGGCCATTCCACCAACTCCGCTCCAAAATTCTGGAGGTACTCTGCAATGACCCTGGCTCTTTTGGAGGAGAGCATTGTCATCCCGGAGGATGGAGTTAGGTACCAGATTCTGGAGATTTGGTCTCACCACTGGATCTCATTTCAATGTCTGTCTTAACAATTAGGTGCTAGTCAAGTGCCAGTTATACCTCTGTGACTGGAACACCTGGCAACACTTGTATATTAAAACAAGAGTGAATAGAAACAGGAGAATATTGCAGGTGATTTTGGCCCATTTTTTCAGGGGACCTTACTCACACTTTTATTGCCTTTATCAATAAATCCTTACAAGTTATACCTTATTATATAGAGCCTAATATAACACCAAGTGGTAAAACTAAAGGAGAGAAATAATCGAGAAAACAAAATTTCTTTGATTTTAGGGTAATCTCACACATATAGCTGATATACACTTTGCACAAAAAGTGGGGAAATGTGTGTTTAATGAATTATTTCTTTGTTGTCACGATGCTTCTTGGCAATGAATCATATAGTGTTGGAAAGCCTTGTTTCCTTTTTAAATAATGGTACATTTGTAAGGAAAACGCTTGTGGGATGGGCTGCTATTGACTCTTATTTGGTGGTGTTTACTGGATTGGATGACTGAAGTTTGAAATAACAAGAAAAATTGGTAATTGAAAAATTAACTAATCGAACAAACGGAGGTCTCGTTAGGTAGATGTGTTTTCTACAAATCAAACAGCCTACGTCTTTGAGTTGATTGGTCAGTGAACCCAACACACAGTTTGTGAACTTGCCCACAGAAGACGCTCATTTGTTGAACAGCCCACCTGACACAGTTGGACCAAATGTGAACGCGAAAACAAAGTTGGAAACTATTTTTAATAAAAAAATAAAACTGTGTAACACAGCTCAGATAGATTTTCTGACTGTGGCAGTAAGTATCACTACGACTAAATGTCAAGAAACGGGTTAATATCGGATATCTTGAGGATGAGAGGCGCTGATGGGCGGCTGGCATCGAGCATGCGGGTAGGTATCTGTCCAGCTAGCTTATCCGACTGCGTGACGGTGAAACTGGAGCCACAAAGTCTATTTTTTTAGCTAACAAAAATCCGTCATACAAGCAAGTCACTTCACATTAAACAATAACATGCTTGCAAATTTAGTCTTGAAATCATTATTTTACATAGCACACATGAATAAATATATATGGTCTTTAAAAGGTCTTAATATGTCCCGGTTTTTGTACCAAATGCAATGTGCTGTTTTCAATTATACCCTCGCAATTTGTCATAATCACCCCCTCAAAAAAAACAAAAAAAACTGGGGGGGGCAGACCCTCTGGAATATTTGTATTTGTTCCACACTTTATCAGTTTACATAATAGAAATGTCCAGTCTGGACATTCAGGCCCAGTCCTAAATCCTTGTCCAGATGTCTAGCAATGCCTCAGTTAAGGGGCTACATGACCACCTCTTGATTGCTGAAAGACCAGGGGTAAGCTTACCTTTTGAGAAAAACCAAAGAGGAGGTCTTGATATCTGTATTCCGTGAGAAAGATTTAGAATATCACTCAACAAAAACTGGTATCTGTTGCACTGTTAATGTGTTATTTTCTTGCCATTGCAGAGTCCATTTGAGGAGCTAAGCCAACAGATGGATGACATCTTGGGAGATGGAGGGATCCTGAAGGAGGTGGTCCAACCTGGAGACGGTCCACCTGTACCTCACGATGCTTCAGTATTAAGTATCTATTTGAACAAATATTTCCCTTTACCCTTTTTGTGGCTCAATTTTTTTACTGGTGTTGACCTTTTTTTTTTTTTTTTCTTCTTCAGTCCATTACTCTGGTTTCCTGGAGTATTCTGACCGTCCTTTTGAAACCACCACCAACAACAGATACCCCCCAATGATGAAGTTAGGAAGAGGTGAGGAGTTTTTCATGCAGACTTCACCCTTTTCCTTTTAACTGGGAGATCACAATTTTTAAAATCACCCTTTAAACAGATGTAACACTGGCGGGACTGGAGATGGGTCTGTTGACCATGAAGAAAGGCGAGTTCTCTCGTTTCCTCCTTCAGCCCCAGTATGCGTACGGTGAGATGGGGTGTCCTCCATTCATCCCAGGGGCCGCCACGGTTCTTTTTGAGGTCCACATCATCGACTACCTTGACTCAGGACAAGTGGATGACTTTATTGCAATGGGTCCGGTAGGGAAGCAGGCCTGGGGGCATTAATAATTCTCACCTTAAGACATAATTTTCCCACTTGACAGTGGCATGCATGCTGATCTTTTAACGCAGCAGTGATTTATGTGGTTGCACATGGAATTCTATCTCCCGACTCTTCAAACAAGCTGCAGTACATTTAGACAGCAGAGCTTTCTCTTTTCATCTTCTCTTTCTAATGCACTTCAGAGCAAAAATAAGAGTCAGTTTGGATTGTTTGTTATTAGCGGCCTTATGTTTTCTTTCCTCAGGCGCAGCAGAACACCGTTTCTCTGTCCACACTTCTGCAAGTTGTCAACACACTACGCAGCTTTGGCAACCGATGCTTCAACCAGAGCCGATATTACAATGCCAAAGATCGCTATAAACAGGTAGATCTTTTTCTTTAAAGCGCCATTTCATTTTATCAGCTAAGAAGCTACCATGCCTTCTTTCTTTTTTATATTTGTGCCGGCTAATGTGCAGTGGCTGATCTGCTTTGCAAACAGGCAGTGATGCTGCTGGGGAACAGGGAAACCCAGTGCGAGCCAGAGAAGGAAAAGATCAAGACAGCTCTGCTTCCTCTCTATCTGAACCTTTCTCTCACTGAGCTCCGTCTGGACAGCCCTAACAAAGCTCTGAAATATGGCAACAAAGCCTTGGAAATAGACTCTGCCAACACAAAGGCTCTTTTCCGCTGTGGAAAGGTCAGACAAGGCTTTTCTCTGTGATACAAAAAGGCTCACACATGCTGAAGTGCATGAGATTTAATGTTGAGGTTAAAAGCAAGGACAGTAGAAATAGGCCGAAATGTATCCGTTGGCATTGACTTTGTTGTTTTGTTTTGTTTTTTTCTAGTTTCACAAAGTTTAACTTTAACTTGAATTGAATTAAGAGCAGTTCAAGATGTTCCCTGCTTCACTTATTTCTCTTAGGCCTACCTGGAGCTGCGTGAGTATGAGAGCGCTCACGGTTGCCTCATAACTGCACAAGCAAAGAAGCCGTTTGACAGCGACATCAACAACCTCCTGAGGAAAGTGGCAACGTAAGATGATTTAATGTGTTATAAATGAAGTCTGGGCAAGTTGCTCATTATGTAGCTGTGGCCAATTGAAAGGCAAAAACATCTTATATACACACCAGACTGAAAATTGCATTAGTTTAACCTCTTCTTGACAAGGCCTGTTTTTTCTGCCT
>JBBBVU010000024.1:9568305-9584789 GCA_037177055.1 Atherinosoma microstoma | reverse complement strand
GATTTAAATAAACTCAGTGTTTCTGCTGATCTGAGACTTTCTGGGAGTTTGTTCCAGACATGTGGAGCATAGAAGCTGATGCAGCTTCTCCATGGCTGGTCAGGTCAGAGCGTCTCAGTGCTGTGGTTCTGTCTAAAACCTGACTGGAAGACATCGTAGCAGTTGTTTCGGGTTAAAAAGTCATTTAGCTGATAAAAAACGTCTTTTTCAATGATCTTACTTAAAAACGGAAGATTTGATATTGGCCTGTAGTTGTTCATGTGTGTCTTATCTAGATTGTCTCTTTTTAGTGGAGGCTTGATTACAGCTGTTTTCAGCGGCTCTGGGAAGATGCCCGAGATGAAAGACACGTTCACGACCTGTAACAGATCTGACTCCATAGTTTTTGAGACCTTTTTGAAAAAACCTGTGGGCAGGATGTCCAAGCAGCAAGAGGAGGAGTTCAGTTGATGTAAAATATTCTCCAAGCCTTTGCTGCTAATGGGATTAAACTGCGTCATGGTGTTAAAACTGGTTTTTAGTGGACACAGTATATTTCCTGCTGTTAATAAACCAACTGCTTGTCTGATGCTGTGAATTTTTTCTGTGAGGAATTTGGTGAAGTCATTGCAGGCCTTGGTTGAATATAGTTCAGGTGCTATTGAAACAGGTTGGTTTGTTAGCCTGTGGACTATAGCGAATAAGACCCGAGCATTGTGACAGTTCTTGGTGATAATGTCAGAGAAATAGGACTTCCTTGCATTCCTCAGTTGTAAATTATTAGAGTGAAGTTTCTCTTTAATGAACCTGCAGATTTGTTTTTCTCCATCTGCTCTCAGCTTTCCGACGTTCTCTTTTTTCATTTTTCACCAGTGCAGAATTTCTCTATGGAAACTTTTTCCTTCCAGAGACAACCTTCACCTTTGCAGGAGCAATACCATCCATAACATTTGACATTTTAACATTGAAACTAGCGACAATCTCATCGGCTGAACCCCCTGACAGGGCAGGTGTTAGAGAGAAGACCTGGTTAAACATCTTGCTCGTGTTTTCAGTTATAACAATAATCTTCGTTGACATAGTCGTGTGAACAGGAATCATGCTTTCAAAGAAGACACAGTAATGGTCAGACAGACCCACATCACACACAGTAACCTTTGAAATGTCTAAACCCTTCGAAATCACTAAATCTAACGCGCCGCCTTTTTCGTGCGTAGCTTCAGTGATGTGTAGGATCAGTCCAAAATTGTCCAGCATGTTTATCAGGTCTCTCGTGGCTTTTTCATGAGCATGAGAAACATGAATGTTCAGATCTCCAATCAAAACAATATAGACAAAATCGACACAGATTATGGACAGCAGCTCACCAAACTCATCATAAAGTGCTGAGTTTTATGAATGTACTAGAATGTACTAGAATACACAGACAGGCTCTTTATCCCTCCTTCATAAAGAGATGGAACCATTTTACATCTCTTTTGGCAACAGTGACCCTAATGACTAAGGCGACATTCACAGATGTTTGATATAATGTTTCTGTTATATTTAGCCTATTGTGAAGACTATTGTTTTCAGGAGTAAACATGCTCTTCCTGTTTAATTTGTGCATCCTTTTCTGTATGTTGTCCCTCCTTTCCCTCGTGTCAAAGTATCCTGCGTTAAAAAAAAAAAGGTTCAAATTGGCGTTTTGGTGTTCCATCATCTCTGCAATATTTGTAAAACAACCAACCATCATCTTTGCTGGTCATTCATTTCCCTTTTGTTTCTTTCACTCAGAAGGAGAACAGGAGGAGGCATGGCTTAAAGAGGCGGGGCTAGTACGGCTGTTCGACGATTCATTGGCTGCTGATGAACAGGAGCAGGTGTCAATCATTCATGTTTTTCTTGTTGTAGGGAGTTCAGGGTAAAATTTAGTCTGCAGAAGACATGTAGGACAATTAATAAATGGAAAACTATATTAGCTTGCTGAATGAATAGATGATAACTGTGTTTTGTTTGATATGACGTCCTGATAAATTGCCAGGAAGAGGACAGCGCGGCGTTCCTGTCCACCCTCACCAGAGCACAGGCTGCGGCTGTAGAGCGTCGTGCCACATCGTACCAGCAGACGTTGCAGCGGCGACGTAACCGGCAACACCTTCCTGATGTTCGGGATATATTCAGACCTCCCGAGAAGGTGAGAAACTTTGCTCTGCTGCTTCACGTCATGCTGTGTCACTGCATGTCAGGTTACTGATTCCTCCCAGTTCAAGTGGTTGGGTTTTTTTTCATGGAAAAACTAAAATATATGTGAAATTTTCTTCATCCTAAAGCTATTTTTACTTTCTGAGCAAAATTTTTTCAAGTGTTCAAAAGAGCTCACTGGCCGCAAAGGATCATGGTCTATGTAGTTTAGTATGTTTTGCTCTGCTGGATCAGAGTGAAAACTATCATTTTTGCCTCAAGACACACTCATGTATGATCAGTGCAGAACTTCAACAGTTATTCTTCTTACCCTGATAGTCCCATCACACTGGAGCAGGGTCAGTCTGGACCATTTCCATTGCTTTAAAATCGTCATCTGACCATGTTGTCTTAATTTGCTGGATCTGTCTTAATCCAATTTTAGTCGTTTCTACAGTCTCTAGAGCGATTTCATTTACTTCATGCAAACCAGTAATTGAATTTTTTATGAACTTTTATGTTTATGAATTACAGGATGTGTCATCCAACATAGATGTTTATGGTATAAGAAGCTGCTCACTGCACCAGAATTAGCCAGCTGTAACAGCTTCAGTACTTATCTAATGGGAGGCTTTTCATGGCTTTTTATAGCATGCAGTGTCATTTTTATTAAAGATTGTCACATAATCACAGTAAGCAGTCATTCTGAGAGGAAACCTTGTTAAGTAATTCACAAGACAAATGACGTTTACATAACTTCATGATATCCTCTTTCTATCATTGCCTGGATTGAAAATCCATCCACAGCAACTTTTACATTTCCTTATTTTTCTCCATACCACTAAGGAAGTGGTAACAATTTGTCATCTTCAGTGACTGCACGGTGATATTCAGGAACCACTTACCAATTTCTTTTAAAATAACACCATCAAATTTCATTCCACTACTGCAAAATCATTTCCTTTCAACATGTTTTATTACGTTTGTCTTGATTGATATTCAATAAATCAAAAATATGTCAACCGAGTTTTATTATTCGAGTACATTTAAGTGTATTATTACAAGTTCAAACTACCTGAACCAAGAGTTTTTCATGTAAACGCACATTTTGTCCACTAATTAACAAACAAGATAATGTGTAACAGGGTACTCTGTAAATTTGTGACTTATTTAACACTGAACTGCACAGTTATGTGTCTGTGTTGTGCTTTTTGTTGTAGGATGAAGAGCCTCAAAAAATCAAAGGGGGAACTGAGAACAGACAAAAAGATGCATCAACAGGCGGTATGTGCAACCTGCTACAGATTAACATCAATACAGTCGGAGTCAGCATAGAGAATGACACACAAGACCCAATTAAATGTCTGTGTAGCAACTAAGACACAAACGGTTTGGAAATGGTTGGATAGAAAAAAAGAAATGCTTAAACACAGGCTCACAATTATTCTGCAAGCAATGCAACTCATCAGCAGGGTTTTCGCAGCATCTTCCAGGAAGTGCTATTTGTAGCACATATAGAATAACAACACGATTAAGTGGAAATAAATTCAGATCTTTTGAAGGTTTTGTAACCACTGATTAATTTAATCATTTTTATATGTGCCTCTAAAATAGATGGAAGTTTGTTAAAAGTTAAAAGAAGCACTTAAAGAAGCAAAAACTCAGCAAGCCTGTGTTACTTCCTTTTCCTGCTTAAGTGACTAATACATGTAGTGATTATAAAACAATAAAAACATGTTTTCATGTCTTTCTTTATATAGTTCTTGCACTTTAAAGGCGTGAAGACATATGAACTGCATGGTCTTATCTTCTATTTCTCCGTGTGTCTCTACAGAAACGGACACAGAACTGAACGTTGAAGTGGCGTTTTCAGAGCAGGCGCTTTCTTACCGGGACAACCATCAAAGGTTAAAGGTCACCACCAGCCTCAATTCACCTGACGACAAACTCCCCGTGAGTCACACTCTGCACGTACAGCAAAGCTTTGCTCTACTTAAAATTTGAGAGTGTATGTGCTCGTCCAAGGATTAATGCTTTTAAGTCTGGTGAATTAAGTTGACACTGATTTATTTTCAATGCCAAACAAGCACATGCAAAGTCATTTTTTTATTCATTTCTTTTTAATTGTTGTCTTCAGTGATTACTGGAGTTGGTAGAAAGAACTTATACGGGATTGTGTGTTTTACTGCTTTACAATAAGAAGATAAATTTGTGGCCTCAACATTGGCCATCATAGTTTGATGGAAATGTATTTATTTGTTTCATCTTTTCAGAAAGTTCTCATTTTAAACATGGAATATACTATATGAAATTCAGCAATGTGCAATGTTTTTTACAATTAGCAGACAGCAGGCTTGTGCCTTGTTCAGTAGCAGTAATGGTCTGCAGTGACATCTTGTGGTGTATGCTGGTATATCAGATGATTTTTAACCACTCCAGGTGGAAAATGTCCCTGACAACCCTCTGTCACTTTGTTGCTTTATTTTTCTTCTGCAGAACTTCAAGTTGCTTCGAGATAAAACAGGTCAGACCAAAATAGGAGATTTGTCACCTTTGGATATGAAAAAGGTAAGATAAATAAATCAACGCAGTTGCTACGCTGAGTTAGATTTGTTTACAAAACCAGTTACTATTTATAATGTGATTTTTGTGTACATTTTTGTCGTGTTAAAAATAATCTTTCAGGTGCGTAGATTGGTGCTCGTGGAGATGACAGCTCTGTTTGACACCGCTGGCGTCGACCTCAAGGCGCATAAAGCTGTCAAAGCAAAGACTAAAGGTAGTCTCACACACAACACCAAAAGGGGGAAACACAGATGGATGAACAAAACTTAGAGATAAATGTATCAAATAAAGCTTGTGATACACAGGATAACCAATATGTGTGTGTAAACGCTGACAAAAATCCTTTTTAGAAATGAATCAAAAGTAGCTCAAACTGGAACAAACAGCATGTTTACTGATAAAACATCATGAAATTTGTGAAGACATATCTTGTTTACTCAGTATTTGTGTGTGTGTAGAAAGTGGTCTCTTTGGAGTTCCTCTATCCACATTATTGGATCAAGACCACAGACGGGCTTTTGGGACCAAAGTGCCATTCATACTACAAAGGGTGAGCAACACTGTCTGTCTGAGACATCAACAATTTAAAAACAGCACTGGTTAGGGGGAAATCATGTAATAATAACAGATCCAGCAGCTCGTTGTGTAACGAGACTGATTCTTCTTACACTTGCTCACTGTTATCATTACCTAACCTCAGTCTCTGCATCCCGACATTAGCTCATAAGTCATATCGAAGAGGAAGGATTAGACACCGAGGGGTTGCTACGGATCCCTGGAGCAGCCACTAGAGTCAAGGTAATTTCCCAATAGATGCATTGCAATTCGTTAGAATTAGTTGGCTAATAACATCATCACTTAACATGCTGGCCTTTGTGTATTTGCCCCAAATTTAGTCACTGTGTCAGGAGCTCGAGACCTCTTTCTATGATGGAACATTTCCATGGGAACAGCTGAAGCAGCATGATGCTTCCAGCCTTTTGAAGCTGTTCATCAGGGAGCTGCCTCATCCACTGCTGACTGTGGAGTACCTCAATGCATTTCTTGCAGTTAACAGTAAGTATATGAGCTGTCTGAGTAATCTCAATGGATTTACAGACACATTATGAGACGGTGAGCTGAGCTTCGATTTTTTTTTTGTGTGTGTGCAATGTCAGAGCTCCCCACAAAGAAGCAGCAGCTACAGGCTTTGAACCTGCTGGTCCTTATGTTGCCCGAAGCCAATCGGGATACTTTGAAGGTAGCTCTCCTCTCCCTTTGAAAGGCGTCACATTGTCGCATCACCGCCTTATAAAACCGGCGACCATGTTTGTTTCGGTTTCAATTTCTTTTTGCAGGCCCTGGTGGAGTTTTTCCAGCGTGTGATTGAACATCAGGACAAAAATAAGATGACTCTGAACAACGTCTCCGTTGTCATGGCACCCAACATCTTCATGTTCAAAGGTTTTCGGTCCAAGGTTACTGAGCAACAGGAGTTCTCCATGGCAACCAGTACGGCCAGCATCGTCCGGCTACTGATAAGATATCAGAAACTCCTGTGGACGGTAAGATCAGAAGACGATTACCTGGAGATGTTAGCTATTCAGGCAACATTATAAACATGGGTATAACTAGTGGAAGACTAGTTTTTCTAGACATATCCTGGTTACTCACCAAGCAATAATTGTTTTTCCAAGGAGCACGTTGGCTGTTGGAAGTGTGCACTAACGGCGTCTGCATCACTATCTCATCTAGATCCCTAAGTTCATTTTGACCCAGGTCAGACAACAAAACATGGAGAGTCAGCGGAAACAAAATAAAGACAGGGCCGTACGGAAGCTGCTGAAGAAGATAACCACTGACAAACCAACTGATAAACCTATCTCTGAGGTAAGAAAGGGTTTCATTTCCAGATTGTGCATCAAATAGTCACAATTCCATTGTCAAAGTCACTGCATGGGCTTAGGTAAAAAAAAAAAAAAAAAAAGAAAAGATCCAGAAATGCACAAGCAGTAAGACGATGCCAAATTTTGCACACACGAGTTAAAGAGTCATGGTGGGAAAACTGGGCTGCTTGCTGTTCAGTTCTGTACCATGGTAAAACATTTGATGCATTAGCACACAAAAATTAGGATCCAAAGAGGCCCCAAGCCTTTACGCAGCTGAAATCTTACTTGAGGCAAAAATGAGAAATCATCTAAGTCTCCAAACTACAGCGGCTGACAACGACAGTGGCTGTACCGACGTGGTTACAGAGAGTCGTTAAAAGAAGAACCGATACGACACAGTAACACGTGTGCCTTGGTTCCTGCTTTTGTAAAATTTTGACATTTTGCAAAAGCACCAAGTATCAAATTCAAAATTAGCACATATTTTTCAAACGCAATATTATTTCTCAGTATCAACATTTCAAGTATTGTCTAAATTGAATCCAGGATTGAAACAAGTGTATGAATAAACCATACATTCAACTTCCAGCTCATCAATAAACAACCTACACGGGTGTCAACTGTCAGAGCCAAGAAAATAGCCGTCTGCCTCAGCTGTCTGACATGAGTCTGAAATGGTTGCTTGGTAGCTAATAGAAGTATAATTACAAGAACAGTTTGTTTGCGTATAGGTTTTATTCTATAATACTGACATATAGTTTACTCAGAGGCAGCGGATCTTGAAACAGATCTGTTCCTCCTGACAGATTATTGATGAATGAGTAACTATAGGAATGCTTAACCACAGGTGCTGTGAGTCCAGACAACGACTTGAGTTCATTAAACAGAAGAGCAGTAGTTTATTCATGTCTACATTCTTTAGTGGTCCTAAGTCCAGCTTGAATCTGTGCTTTCGTCGATGAGGAGTTTTCAAAATGATGACCCTCCTTTTCCGTGCGTGTTTATAATGATGTGATTGACTGTGTCTTTTTCTCTTCTCTCTGTGTGTGTCTGTGTTTACGAGCAGGAGAATTCTCAGGGATTTATTCGTGTCCAAGCGCCCCAGTTTAGTAAAGTTTCCATGGCAGTTCAGCTTACTGAGGAGCTGCAAGCTGCTGATGTATTAACACGCTTCCTCACCCAAGACAGGTAATGCCTAGATGTGTATACCATTACTCTATGAAAACTACTCCGCTAGCCATGTCTCTTTCATTCTCTCTTACTGTTTTAATCCTTCGCCATCCCTCTCCTCATTTTTACAGTTCAGTGCCACTGAAGAAGGAGGACTTGTGTCTTTATGAGATTGGTGGAAACATTAGTAAGTTACTTTCCCGTCATGAAACAATACCCTAGCAGTTAGAGGCCATTGCCCTGGTAACCACAGCTCATGATGAGCATCTGTTAAATGTCTTTGCTCTTCTCCCTGTTTGCTTCTTCTTGAAGAGGAAAGGTGTTTAGATGAGGAGACGTACATGAAAGACCTCGTCCAGCTCAACCCTACAGCAGAGTGGGTGATCAGAGCCATACAGCATTAATCAACCGTCACGACCTGCTGGAACTCACACTGCTGAAAATTTCCATCACCGCGTCCTGCTGAGATAACACGTCAGCTGGTTCTCTGTGGTCTCTGCTGGATCTGGACGCATTTTGGACTGTTTCACGTGTAGCAAACGTACAACATCCTGAAATAAGAAGCTATAAAAACTATACTGAAATATGAGGCAAGATATTTCTGTTTAGTGCATTGCATTACTAAAATAAGATTATGGAAAAGCAGAATTAGAGGTTGTTTGCAAAAATTCAACCTCATATAAATTTTTTACACTTTGCCCGAAGCTGCTTATAGGAATTTTAAGCCTCAACCATTTACCTAAAGAACAGTACAGTAAGATTGTTCAGGTAAAAGAAAACCACTTTTTTAAGTCTCTTTATTTTTTTTTTTACCTCCGTGCACTGGTGGATAACTCCTAGTTTTTGTACTGTGATTTATTGCATCTAATCACTTTAATGTGTTTGCAGTTAGATGAAAGTATGTGTTGGGTAATGAAATATGGTGATTAATAAATCACAAATCAGTCATTTAAATGTATCTATTTATATTTTTATTAAAAAAAACGTGTAATTAAATTTATGACTACATTATTAAATCTTGTGATATCGAAGCACTTTTCCAGGAAGCTTCGGAAGAAACGTGCATTAGTAATAATAAGCGCAATTATTCAAGAATGAATTAAAATGGTTTGTCTGGGTTTATGTGATCATACTGTCACTGACTAGCTCAGGGCAATGTGATGAAAGTACCAGTGTTTTTGGGACATGGTCATAATCTTTCCATGAGTTCTTTTTAAACAATGGATGTTTGAGTGTGTTCATGTGTAAATGCATCTACAAAAACTACTTGATTCTATTTTACAGATGTTACCAACATTACATTTACACACTTTAATGTACACAGTGGTAGCATGTGCACAGGTTCACATTGAATAAATCAAGTTTAGTTTTGTACCAAAGATTAGTTGGACTCTAAAGTGCACATGTTGATGAAATACACTTATAAATAACTCTAGAAATTGCCTTAAAAAATTTATACATTACCACATAATATCTTCTAAGTCTAAGCTGTTGTTTTTAGGGTTTTTTCTGGCTGAGAAGTCCTTCAAAAACTGGGCATTTTCTGATAATATAATGGCAACAGTTGTTTTAAGCTAGGAGCATAAAATTTCCATTTTATCTGTTTGGCACCTTCAACAAATACCTAATCAGATTCTTTGTAGTTTCTCAAAGCAGCAGCCTGTCTGGGATGGTATCTTGACTTCACTCATGTTTCTCTTTTGAAAAGCTCTGAGGCGTTTTGCATTGACAGGAAAAAAATGGTTGAATTATTTTTAAATTTCAAATTGTTTTTTTGAACAGACACTGTCGCTTACTGTCCAATCTTGTTTTAATGTTGTTTACTGTGATTGTTCCAAATAATGATGTCTTTATGTAGCTGCCTGTTAAAGACCACTGAAACTGCCTGTAAATAAACATGCGGTTGTTAATTACATTTGCTGTTATGTGTGTTTATGTAAGCAAATAAGCCAACACAGTGCGCGCAAAATGTAAAATGTTTTTCATTTCACTCATTTTTAAGTGTTGTTTTAACAAACTCCATTTGTGATCTTCCTGCTCCTCTGGTAGCTGTACAAGGATTTAAACAGATTTTACTAATGTTCAGATACAGAAACCAAACATAACTTGGATAACATTTGTAAGGCTGAATGAAGCAAGAGCTATATAAGGACTCTCCAAACATTTTATACCACCATAATCACATTTTATGTCCTTTAGTTACATGCTACATTCCGTGGCTTGATTTTTCATACTGCATATATATTTAGACTGACTTTAGACTTTATTTAACCCCCCTTAAGGCCTGACCCAAAAAATAGTGGAAAGAAAATTCTATTTTTTTCAATTTGAATTCTTTATTTTGATCCTTAAAGAATTTTTTTAAAGGCAAAAATTGTATTTATTACTTTGAGGTCATAATTGGTGTAGTGTAAAAAGTATCCACTAGGAGGCAGGAGACAAGTATCAGATTGAATACCATGGGGTTTTGAGCAGTTCTTACCCTGATGAGATGCAGTAGCTCTCATTATGTATCAAGGATGATACATGAGGGGTTACGGCTGGACATTACAGGTGAATTAGATCAAATTTCCAATATAAATAACAATGAAAGTTCTCCAGTTCATTTTTGAATACAAGCAACTTGTTCTGTATTACAGCTAGTCTGAATTTTTTTGTTTAGACATGCAAATATATTATTACCTTTCTACTATAAACATGTACCAGTGATACCGTACTGATACTACATTTACAGACTAGAAATCTGAAGCTCTGATAAGGTCAACTTTAAGATTCTTATTTCAGTGTGCTGAAGTTTTAGAGTCAAAAGATTTCACAGAAATTATCTATTTTTTAATACTCAAGAAATCCAAGAACATATGGGAATGAAATCCTATTTAAATTATCTTAAAAATTCTGAGCAAACCCCCGCTTACAAGCAAACTCATAAAAGTAAAGATGGGAATAAAACTGTAATGTTTTATGCAAATTTTTGCATAAATAAAAAAGGACATTTTTACAAAATTGCCTTTTAAGAATTCTTTTTATATAATTCGCTTTATTATTGCTAATTATCATTAGGATTTCTAAAATAGTTTTTTTCTTCTTTTATGCAAGTGAGGTAGAAAGTTATTTAGTATGCGCTGCCTGATATAAACATTCAGTGGATAAAGTGTTCATATTATGAATTACAGAAATATAAGACCAACTTCTAAAAAAAACCGCATTTGACTCCCTGCAGATCACTGTCATCTGTGGTGTGGTGTCGTGGACAAGCTCGTCAAGTGCAAAGATAATTGTGTATGCACCTGATTGGCTGAAAGATCTTTACTCTACTCTCATTGGTCACTATCACACGAAATGCGTTACGATTGGCGGAGCCGCAAGAGTAGGAAGTGCCGATCAGTAGTAAGAGCTTAACATGGGTAGCTACGTTAAGAAGTGTGTGAGATATTAAATCCAAGTCAAGAATTTCGGCATCTTGTCTTTGTAGTTGGATATTGCAATGTTTCCGTAGTTACGTTGCAATTGTTTTTCAAGACCAGAGAGGTGTGTCTCGGGTAGAAATTGCGCCCTTTTGGTCTTTTATGTGGTTGTGTAAAACTAGCTTGTTGGCTTTACGTCATTTCAGCTATATTACTGTGCTAGCTTAGCTTTGCATTGGAATTTGCTAGCTTGTTTGACAGCTTCAGTTGCTAAAATTAACCAAGTTGGTATCCAGTGTGAATTGGTCTACGTTTGGTTAGGGGTAAGCATTTGAGTTTATTTATGCTACTCCTCACAGTGTGACTCGACTGTAACTTCATGTTTGACGATAGAAGTAGTAGCAGCTGCAGCTAGCAGATGGTTAGCTTGGCATCAACAATGGGCTGTAAGAGAGGTTTGAAGACGGGGAAAATGTTTTATTTTGCGGCAATTCTCTTCATAGTCTACATCAGAGTATTAACAGCTGGTAAGTATAAAACTTCTTCAATATTGTTGTACCACTGATTTACAGTTGGGCTTTCATTTAGACGTGTTCAACTGTTGCAAGCATCTGTTTCTGCTTGGTGAACTGCCTTGTTCGTTTCAAGTTAGCTCTATCTTGCAATATTGTTTGTTTCAGATGAAGATAAACACCGGAATGACGGACCAGAGTTGAAGGTGCGTCATGAGATATTGACCAAAGTAGTAGTTTAAATCTTTGGAAGCTTTACTTAAGTAATTTACTGTCTCTGCTCTTGCCATAACTTCTATGACTTATCTTTTCCAAGTTTACAGTTTCATATATCGCTATACTATGTCAACAGCTGTAATGCACTAGAAGAAAGCAAACATTGCTAAATTTGATTCTCATGCAAAATATAAAAAGTTTAAATCAGACAGTAGATGGGTTTGAAAGTAAGAAGAATGTCTAGAAAAGTAGAGGGATGGGGTGGAATTGAAAAGGATTGCAACTGCATAGAAATGTGTTTATGAACTTTGAAAGTCATAAATCGCAAAATTGAAATATTTTGATATAGTGAATGGGGCATTATTACCCCATAATAATAATCTTTTTGATGTAAACAAAATTGGTGATATAGCCTTTCGTTTTTAGTATTTTCTTTCCATGGAAGGCAAATCATGATCATTTTTTAACTTTGTGGTGTTGATTTTAAAAATATGTGTATATACATACCGGTATATAGTTGTATACCCTTGTGTTGTGGCAACACTTAATCACCACCACCAGAGTACCTGTGTCTAGTAAACATCAACATGGCTGTAGTCTTGTCTGTATTTTACCTTGTTCCTCGTGTATTTCACTTTGCATGTGCAAAAGGAAGCACGTCACTATTTAACTACAAACAACACTATTTGAAAATCATATTCTACAGGTGGAATTCAATTTTAAAGTGACTGATTAGTCATGCAAATTTGAGGACTGTTGATGTGTTTTTGTATTAAGTTGAAAAAAAAGTCGTACCACTATGCATTGGAGTCAGTTGCCCGAGCTGTCACTATTGGTCCTACACTTTGACACTCATTACATTTTTTAAGATGAGAAGATCTGTGGTAGAGATATATCTAAGCTTGTCTCAGCTGAACTTCCTTTCAAATGTGTTCTTGTTAACTTTATGTCTCGGGTCATTGTTGTAGAAACACTGTTGAAGCAATGTTGAATTTAATCAAGATGAAAAGGTCCAGGTGATGAAGATGTTCTTGGCTCCTCAGTTTTGAACTAGTGAGAATACACAAAACCTTTTGCATTGTGAACATATAGTCAATTGATTTATTATTATTATTATTATTAATAATAATAATAATATTATTATTATTATTATTATTATTATTATTATTATTATTATTATACTCTGTGGATTCTTTCAGTCAACAATTTCTTCACAATGATATCTTTTTTTTTTTTCTATTTACAGTCCTACCATGATCCTGAATCTGAGGAGGAAGATGTTCGTATTGCATCAGAAATTGTGGCAGGTACTTCAGTGACTCCTCGTCACAAAGTCTCCCAGTCAGAAGAGGAGAAACAGTCCCCAATTCAGGGAGAGGAGAAAGAGGACCTCCCTGAACAGCCTCCTCCTGCTGAGGAGAAACTTAAAGAGGGTAAGTCTTTTTTTTTTGATGCAATATAGCAAAGAAATGGAATAAACACTGAAATTGAATATTTTGAATGAAGTGTAATGGGTAGAAAGTGAAACACCAGTCACCACAGTTATATCTATATAAGAGCTTCATAATAATACCCCTTTAAACTGTTAGTATTGCGATAGATGATTACAGAATCTTAATGAGAGGATTTAAGGTCACTGTTGGCTTTTGCCACTTACAAAAGAGCAGCTTTTTAATTAGTTTTGAAGCTCAGTAAACAAAGCTTAGCTCTATATATATTATCCTAAAGATAAACACCTTAAGATTTCAGTTTAAGTTGTCTAACTTGTAGTGATGTATTTCAAGAACATCTTCTCTGAAACAATGAAAACAAATAAGCTATTTGACAACTGTTAGCAGAAGTAATACCGTTGCAGTGATTGTCTTTTCTGACTCATCAAGCCTCAGGCCTTTACCTGATCTTTGAGAATGACTTTCTTCTGTTTTGTAAGATCTGCCAAGGCTTGACATGTTAACTTGCTTTCTTTTTTGCAAACTCAGAGTTGAGGCTTATGTGGTTTCAGAGCAATGCCAAAATTGGGTTAACGGTTAAACCTCATGAGAAATTAACTGCTTATTACACCTGTGGCATCTCTTGCAGTCAGTTACATCATTTAACTCGGGGATTGTTTGTAATGTTAATGCTTGGTCTTTTGCCGTAATCGTTTCGTATGAAGATAGAGATGAATTGAAACAAAAAATGATTCAAGAGATTTTAACCCATGTTCTTAATAGGGGAAAAAGATCACATTTTATACACTCATACATATTTCAGTATTTAGTTGTTTATACTTAACTTTTGCTTGAACATACTTTTGTTTACTTTTATTTGATTCAGTGCCAGTGGTGAATGGAGGCACAGCACATGGAGAGCCCTGCATCTTCCCCTTTCTCTTCCAGAGGAAGGAGTACTCAGACTGTACAACAGATGGGAGGGGGGATGGTAGGCTGTGGTGTGCAACAACCTATGACTATGACAAGGATAAGAATTGGGGCTTCTGTGAGAGTAAGTGTCTGGTATTTTATTAAACTAAGCACTTGTCCAAGATAATTATGACTACATTGAGACAAATCTATGGATAAAAGATTGAATTGTAGGTGTAATTTATTGATATGGTCCTGTACATGAAATGTGCTATACAAATAAACTTGCCTTGCCTTGCTTATATACATTTTTAAGTATCATATAGATTTGATTTATGATACAGCTGATGTGTTTTATTTGCTAAAGAGTTGGATTTGTTTGTTATAACAAAAATTAAACAACAAATAAATAAATGCGTTCTTACAGGACTTGATAAAGTCTTTAACAACAGCTGTTTTCCACAACTCTGCAGTGATTATGAAAACCAGCCTAAAAATACATGATGGTTTCATTTCCATTATTAGTATTACTGGCAACATCTGCCAGGATTCAGAAACTTTTATTTCCTCTGAATGTTGTTCTTGTCTTCTCGTCTTTGCCTTAGCTGAGGAGCAGGCTCAACAGAGACTGCAGGCTGAGGAGACTGAGGAACAGTATCAGACTGTCCTGCATATGATGAATGCCACCACAAGAAAGAGCCAGAAAAAAGAGTGAGTCTTATATTTCTGGTTTATTTCTTTAGTAAAAATCAACATGCTTTCAATCTCATGTCAAGAAGGCATGTTTTGGTAAAATTATTACATGTTACTGTTGGTCTGGTCACTGGGTATGACTGTTTTCTTACCATGTAGCTTTAATCATCATGTGTACCTTCACAGACTATGATTACATATGTCATCTGTTTTATTGCCAGTCAGTCCTCATATGAGTCTGCTTTTCACATCCTTGTTTGTTTTTGATATAGCACTGTTTGTGATGTATGCATTCAGCTCGTAATGGTCTTTGAAATCCAGCTTCACCTATGCTGTCTCTGCTTATCTCACCACTTTGTCAGATTATACGAAAAATTGCTAAAAGTTGCAGAGAAAGGCCACCAGAAAGCCATTGAGAAGGTGGCATATGCCATGCTGTTTGGAGATTACATTAATCAAAATGTCACCAAGGCCAGAGAAATGTTTGAGAAACTTGCAGTGGAGGGCTCACCTAAAGCTCAGATGGTAAAAAATCTCACTTAAAATTTGTGAAAAATGTTGAAAGCACCTTTGATGTTTGGATCTTGTAAAATATGCAAATTATTTGTGTGTTGCAAATCAGTTGTCTAACACGCTAACTTTTCTGTAGGCTCTTGGCTTTCTGTATGCCGCAGGACTTGGAGTTAACTCAAGTCAAGCAAAGGTACTTGTTTTATTTTGCAGTTATGTTTTAGTAAATGCAATCCTGTCAAGTTAAACATAATATAATGCATTTCTGTTCTTAATAACAGTTCATATTGATTTAATTGATACCTGTGTTCTGTTTTCAGGCTTTGGTCTATTATACCTTTGGTGCACTGGGTGGAAACTTGATAGCTCATATGATTCTGGTGAGTTGACTTGTTCATAAAATTGCTTCACTCACAGATATAGTTTCTTAAGTGTAAATTTTCCTCCATATATTTTCTTATCAGGGATACAGATACTGGGGAGGTGTGGGTGTTCCCCAAAGCTGCGAGTCAGCACTAACGCATTATAGACTTGTGGCAAATCACGGTAAGTGTTTCCTGCACTTGGTTATATTTTGATGCAGTGTCATGTTTCTTCCTGGCTAGATAATTTGATTAAAAAAAAAAAAAAGATGTCTCTTAAGTTTGCTTTTTTCATAACACTGATTTTCCACCATTGCCAGTGGCCAGTGATGTGTCCCTGACGGGAGGCTCAGCAGTGCAGAGGATCAGACTTTTGGATGAGGTGGAGAACCCAGGCTCCACCAGCGGGATGTTGGAGGAGGACCTCATCCAGTATTACCAGTTTCTAGCTGAGAAAGGAGATGTTCAAGCTCAGGTGAAACATCTGTTTATCTGCCTTTTGTTCAGTTTGCCATCCGTCTGATTAGAAACAGGAAGTAGTTAAAATTTTTGAGAAATGTAACATCATCAGTTGTTTTATCTTTAATATTTTTAGCAACATTACATTTTCGTCTCTTACACACCCTCAGTGTGTGTGTGTGTGTGTGTGTGTGTGTGTGTGTGTGTGTGTGTGTGTGTGTGTGTGTGTGTGTGTGTGTGT
>JBBBVU010000024.1:9544700-9568205 GCA_037177055.1 Atherinosoma microstoma | reverse complement strand
GTGTGTGTGTGTGTGTGTGTGTGTGTGTGTGTGTGTGTGTGTGTGTGTGTGTGTGTGTGTGTGTGTGTGTGAATTATCAGTCTGAAAGATTACTGTAGTTTTCATTCAGACTCTATGGTAATTGTCATTCATGTTTCTATTGATAGGTGGGTCTAGGTCAGCTCCACTTGCATGGAGGACGTGGAGTGGAGCAGAATCACCAGGTAATGTTTTCTCTTGACAGCATATTTCACTGCAATTACTGAGGTTGATTAGCTTTGCTTGATGTGTTTTTCTGCTTTCTCTTGTCCAACAGAGGGCGTATGATTACTTCACCCAGGCTGCAAATGCTGGGAACACACATGCCATGGCCTTCCTTGGGAAGGTGAGGAAGATCAGATTTTTTTTCATTTAAAACATGTTTTATTCATTATTTTCCACTGTTCAGTATAATAAACGGGTGTCTGTTTATTATATTAATAAAGTTCATGCTAGTTTTCATTGAGTTTGATTAGCTGGTTCTCTTCATATTTACATTTTTTTTTAAATTCATTTATCTTTTGAATGTATGTAGTCTATACTGTGTTGCTGGACCTTAGACTTGAAATTAGAGAACGGAGAGGCACCAAATCCCTTTTTTGTTTTTGTGTTTTTTTAATATTTTTTGTGAATTTTCTTTCCATTCAGATGTATTCAGAAGGCAGTGAGTTTATCCCTCAGAACAATGAGACAGCTCTGCAGTACTTCAAGAAGGCTTCTGATCTGGTAAGTATGAAACAGAAGATGTATCTTGACAGGGTGTTTTTACTCCTTGATATTGTATAAATACTCATTGCATTTCCTTATAAAGACCTAGTTGTGGATGCAAATTTAGCAAATCCAAATGTTTTTTTGTTTTTTTTTTAAAGATACTAATCTATATATATCGCACAGGGTAATCCAGTGGGACAGAGCGGCCTGGGCATGGCTTACCTGTACGGAAGAGGCGTCCCTGTGGTAAGGGACTTTCTAACACATTTTTACAACGCTTTTGAATGATCTTTATTTTCCCCTTTTCTTCTTTTTCAGCAACCATAGCAGCTTCAGTTTTTGAAATTAAATGAAGTAGTTTGGCAGATCAGACTCTTGTTTTCACAAAAAGTATATTACTCTCAGATATACTGAAACTGGAGCAGTTATTTAAGTTGTTTTTTTTAATCTTCAGAACTATGAGCTGGCACTGAAATACTTCCAGAAGGCAGCAGAGCAAGGCTGGGTGGATGGACAGCTCCAGCTGGGGACTATGTATTACAGTGAGAACTGATAGTTTATGTGCTCCTCTGAAAGTGTGCTTGTTCACAGCATCCTTAACTGTCTCATAGCTTTTACTTTTTGTCTGTTTTTCAATGGCTTTTTGTCCATTTCTCTTCCCATAATCACATTTCTGTTCTCCCTCTTTTTCCCCCAGATGGCATTGGTGTGAAGCGAGATTACAAGCAGGCACTTAAATTTTTCAACCTCGCCTCTCAGGCTGGCCATATCCTGGCTTTTTACAACTTGGCTCAGATGCATGCTACTGGTACTGGTGTGATGCGCTCCTGCCACACTGCAGTTGAGGTGAGCCCCTCTGGAGCTGCTGCTCTCTGTATCACATTAAAATGAGGAGAGATGAAGAGTGTCTGTCTGCTGCTGTTCAGAAATTATTCATCCATAAAAATTAGTATGCTTCTAATTATATTTTCTCACCACTTGAGAAAACAGTCATTTATTCTAGTCTTGACACGTAATGCAGTGTTGGAAAACACAAGTTCACAGTTTTCAAACCTTTTAAAATAGGTTCAGTTTCATTTGTTTGTCACACTTTGTGGATATCTCTTGTTTGCAGCTTTTTAAGAATGTGTGTGAGCGTGGTCGCTGGTCAGAACGATTGATGACGGCCTACGGCAGCTTTAAGGAGGGGGAGACGGATGCAGCTCTGGTTCAGTATCTGCTGCTGGCAGAGCAGGGCTACGAGGTGGCTCAGAGCAATGTAGCCTTCATTCTGGACCAAAGTAAGAAAAACTGACATTTGTGTTTCTAGACCAGAAGACTGCATGTCTCTAAGAGTGTTTGTTTTTATTTGCTGCACCAGTCTTAGTCACCTTAAAAGCTTCCTCTTTTTGTGTGACTGTAACAAACAGGTGGAGCAAAGATCTTCAGCGAAAATGAAACTTACCCTCGTGCTCTACTCCACTGGACCAGAGCTGCAGCTCAAGGTGATTGCACGCACGTTGTCCATATTTTAAATGTGTGCTGAATAGAATTTTAGCATTTTGACTATCTTCTGTTCAGGGTTTCATCAATACTTAGTGAAAAATTATTTAATTTGACTGCTTGAAAATAGCAAACGCTGTCTTGCAATGTATTTTAATTTTTTTTTGTAGTCCACACAATCCATACAAAAAGTTGGTCTACTGATCTATTCTAGTTGTAATACCCAGTTTAGAATACTGTGTAAAGGAAATTACTCTCTTGCCTCTCTGGTCAGGCTGGGCAATGCCGATTTTTAGCCTTTGGCTGTGAAGAGCTCTGCAGCTGCTCTGCTTCTTTGTGTTAAAACAGACTGTGGCTGTGGTTTTAGTTTATTTCCAGGCTTTTGGCTATGTTTCCAGTCATATGCATGATATCCAGGAGATGTATAGCTGTGCTTTCACTGCTCCTCACTGCTCCTGTTAACATTGGCCAAGAATGTCTCATTATTCCACATAGGATTTGATTCATTTGTTGTTCGTACTCTACAGGAATTGAGGGACACAACAACTTTAATAAAGCGCTCAGCCAGCAAAGCCATTTCAGTTCATTACTGCATATGCTTGGTTTTGTACCAATTATAAGCAAATGTGTCTCAACCAAAGCTATGACAACAGATAAATCCACAGCAAGTGGTCTGCCAGTCCATTTTAGCAGCTGCCAGGGAGAGCTGGTTGAGCAAGCTTTTTTAGTGATCCAACCACTGTTGTGCTGGCATACAGCCGAGGATGCACTGAACAGTGTTCTTATAACATGCAGCTGTGGTGTACAGTAGTCTACAGCAAAACTAAGCCTTTTATTATCTTACAGTTCAGCTTTTTATAGATGAGGAACATAAAATACTGTCAAATTAAAGGTGAATGTATTGTACTGTATAGGAAAAAATAGTTCAGAATTGAATTTCCCACTTAAATTAGAAAAAGCTCACACATGTATTTGTCCTCCTAAGGTTACACTGTGGCAAGGATAAAACTAGGAGACTATCACTTCTATGGATTTGGAACAGATGTGGACTATGAGACGGCTGTTATTCACTATAGGCTGGCATCAGAGCAGCAGAACGGTGCCCAGGCCATGTTCAATTTGGGTTACATGCATGAGAAAGGCCTTGGTATCAAACAGGTGGGTCTGGACTTTGATTTCACTTGTTTGTACTCAGAAACAATGAGGTATGAATAAAGTAAATAGGTTGTTTGTATAAACTGTATTTTACATCGTTGTATTTTCTGCAGGATATCCATTTAGCCAAGCGTTTCTATGATATGGCCGCTGAAGCCAGTCCTGATGCTCAGGTGCCAGTTTTCCTGGCATTGTGCAAGTTGGGTCTGGTTTACGCTCTCCAGTACCTGCAGGACCTCAATGTAAGCTCTTTCTATTCTAAAGCTATGTTCTGATCATTGAGTTTCAAAATAAAAAGTTGGTCTGCCCTTCAGCTTTTCTATAAGCTGCTTCATTAAAGAGAATTATTATATTAATCAGTTTTGTCTTTGGCTTCTGTCAGCTGAAGGAGCTGATTACACAGGTGGACCTGGACCAGCTTCTAGGCCCAGAGTGGGATCTCTACCTCATGACCGTCATTGCCCTGCTTCTCGGCACAGTCATCGCCTACCGTCAGCGCCAACACCAAATTATAGTGCCACCTCGACCACCTACTCCTGCACCACCTCCCAGACCAGCTCAGGAAGAGCCACAAGCCGAGGCTGAGCCCCAGGCTCAGGAGGAAACGCCAGCCCAGGAGGAAGAAGAGCAGCAGTGAGAGGAAGACAGAGGGAGCGAGGGCAGTAAAAGACAGACGGGAAGCTCTGCTGGCCCTCCTGCATGCAGTGAAAACCGCACTCTGCCAGCTCCTCTCCACTTATAAAAACCCTTGTCTCTCAACTTCCTGTCTTCGTTCAAAAAATGATGAAACCAAGACATTTCAGTTGCTTAAAGACAGAAGAGTTGGGAGGATGACACAAGCTTGGGACTGATTAGTCTGGGATTCAAGACGGTGCCACAAGCACCTGTGTCACCATGGAACTAGTCTTTGGTTGCCAGATCAAAGGCATTTTAGGCTCAACTGATTGGAAGAATGGATTCTGATTCGTGCATTTGTTTCTTCTCACGCACCCCACACACACACACACACACACACCATCCCCCCCCCCTTTCCTTTGGGGTAAATTACACTGAGTTGAATGGTTCAATCCTAATTTGCTGCAGTATTTATATTAAAAGATAAGATGCAAAAATGTGAATTTTAGTAATTTTGTTTTGTAGCTTTGATCTAGTTGTCGAAGACTTCACAATTCTGCATGGGCTCTCCGATTGTTTGCAGACTTTCATTTAAGGCACTTTTTTTCATATGAGTGAAGAGTTGTTGCATACATTTTTGCTTTGCTATTTTTCCTCCATGCATTTGTCATGTTGACATGTTTTCAGGTTAGACCTGCAGTTGATTGAACATCAGTAACAGTGCTATGATATACAAAAGCTATGTGCTGTTGTCAGCAGCTTAACATGAAGCATTTTAAGCAGTTTCAATGACAGAAAACAGGGATGAATAGGGGGTGTTGAGAACTTCCATGGTTAAGCTGAATAAACAGGCTTTTAGAAAACCATACAAAGAGCAAATGAGCTAAAACCCACATACAGTGCAATCGGTGGAATGCATTTTTTACTTCTTGGGGAAGTAGCCCCATAATTTGACTCTGTTGCCTAAGGCAGAAATTAAAGCAGTCTTAGAGATAGTTGGTTTTGCACTACTTAAGCTTATGTGAGCTTCTATACTCCCTCACCAAAAGTCTAAATTGGAGGTCTGCCCACCCTTTTTTGGCTCAGATGGCTCTAAATAAAGTATCCAAAATGGAAGCAAATGAACCCATGGTTGGGTCATACATTGTCCACAGTTTTTTCTTCATCTAAAAATATTTCCTTTCTACAGTATGTGCTTGTTTATAAGTTAGAAATGTAGCTGCCATACATCTGCATGAAGTGTATGAACCTAAAGGACGGGGATAAATCGAGAACCATTTCTTGCATTCAAGTATTGATACATAAATAATTTGTCTGACATTAAATGCTGGTCAAAGTTGAGAACATTGCATTTTTATCAACTACAGGTTTACTAAGAAATTAAAAATGTGGATATTTAACTATTTTGAATCTTTGAAGTAATCCCTGACATGTATGTGGCAAATCTAACACTTATTTTTATTAGATTCATAATGGGGAAAATAAGGAATAATGGTCTTTAAATAGTACATGTTGTAATATGCAACAGATGTTGATAAACAATCAGAAAGGCTGCCATTGGACCTGCACATTGTCTCTCTGTTTTTAATGGGGAGGGGGAGACAAAGTGACAGAGCTGTAAAAACTCAGCATCACATTGTGCAGTCTGTAGGGCTGACCTATTGACTGCTCCATACGCACTACTATGGAGTGGCTTTGGATCGCTGTGGCAACATGTGTGCTCGTGTCCTGCTCTGTCAAAGGTAAGTGCTAGAACAAGCAGGAGGGCAGACAACACGTAGGGCAGTGAATCTATATTTATTGTTACAACAGCCTCTGAAACAGCCTTTTTATAATATTGTTCAGATAATGACATGACAGATAAGCATTTCTAAAGAAGTAAATGTACACTGTAGGACAAAAGTGAAACCTGACTGAATTTCTGTGTACTTATGTAACTAAAGATAAGTATTTAAAAGTGCCTTATTGGGCAGTTTGAGGGATCTTAGTTGGGCTATTAGAAAATAATGCTTCTCTTAAAGGCAACGACTGGTGGCAGGAGTATGAGGAAGGTATACGACACTACAGCAAGGAGGCTCTGAATAAGGTACTGTGTGCCTGTTTTTTTTTTTACTTCAAATGAAAAAGCTGACAAACTAATGACAAGCCATAGTTCTGTTATCTGATTTCATATTTCATTGTTGACTTGATTAACAGATTGTTTGAAAAGTCAACAAATACAGTGGTGAATAATAGTCGATCATCTGAAGATTGAAATGTGGGTCACCCTGTGGTGACAACTGGACACGCCATATGAAGCAGGCATCCAGACTGTACAGAACAATCATGGCGAACACACCAAAGACTTATCTCTAAACCAGTCCCTCCATTGACAAATATGCAGAAAAAGTGCTATCGAAGTTAGCACATCCCAGAAGGAAGACATACAAATCAAAAAGAGAAAAAAAACATAACAGTTATGAATTTAACTGGTTATATTATGACAACTTTGCTTCTCTCTTGTGACTTGTTCAGGAGTTTCCAGAAAAAACTCGGCCCGTGAGTTTCAAACATCCTATATTCCAGTGCCCGGACATGAGCCCATCTCCCTCTGTCCCTTCTTCAGGTCTGTGCAGGTCCCACTGAGCAAATCAATTTATTTGTCCAGCCCTTTGAGATCAACTGACTCTATCTGTTTCCTTTCACCCTTTTTTGTTTTAGTTGAATTTGTGAAAGCAGCAGATATCAAAGTCATCGCTGCGTTGGGGGATTCTCTGACAGTAGGTGTTTGAGTTAACGCATTTGCTTTCTTCTTCACTAAAGTTAGGATTAATGCATCATTTGAAGTCTGATTGTTGGGGTGGCAGATGCCTCCCAAATGATTCTCTCTAGTCTACTTTCTGCCTTTTTATGGCACCAAACTTCAAACTGTATGAGAGAACACAAGAGAGGGAGGTCAATTAAAGTGATCTGATGTTGTGACCTACCTTTCAGACAGCCATTGGGGCTAATGCCACGACTGTTCTTGGTATCCCAATTGAGTTTCGCCATGTCTCATGGAGGTAAGAGCCAAAAAATCTGGTGTTGAGGTCCAACATGTCAACAGTTTATAATCCATAGATGGGTCTTTAAAATATATGTATTTGATTTATTTATTCATCCAAATATTCATCATTATTGCTGGAATTGCTTCTAGTCATCAGACTGTTAAAAAAGGATTTTCAGGCATCATTAAATGCAAACATGTTTTTCTCTCCTGTAGTATTGGAGGTTATGGATCACTTCAAGATGTCATAACTTTGGCAAGTAAGATGTTGGCTATTTCTTAACTTTAGCTTCCATACAAATAAAGTCAAAACCCAGTTCCTTTTCCTTACTGATTTCTCTTTGAGTGTTTCAGATATTATCAAGTTATTTAACCCCAGTCTGCTTGGTGCTGCTCCTGGAAAGACTGTCCATGGGATGCAGGCTCATATCAGTGAAACTGGCTTCAACCTGGCTGTAACTGGACATAACACCTTGTAAGACAGGATCGTCTTATTCATAGAAATAACTCACATCCTTGATCCACTGGAAGTTCTGTTTGCCTTTGGGCTGCTAACAAGTATTGTGTGACTTTTATGGCATTTTGAAAGATGTTTTTCTGTTTTCTAGCAACCTCCCTGGCCAGACAAGACACTTGATTGACACACTGAGAGGTTATGAGGTACAGTAGAGATACAAAGCTATAAAAGTGTTAATAGGCTGTCTTTTTATAGACTCTCTGAAGCTTCTGTCATCTCTTCCATTAGGGTCTGAATTTCGAGGAGGACTGGAAACTTTTGACCATTCTCATGGGCATGAATGACATCTGTGATTACTGCAAAGATAAGGTCGGTCTTCTTGTGTCTGCTCACTTGAGTTTAATAGAACTGCTTTTTCCTCCCTGCGCTGAATTTCTGTGTTTCTTATAGGCTCTTTTTTCAGTCGATAATTTCATTCACTACATGACCGTCTCTCTGGAAATGCTCAAGAATGAGGTAAGTAAAAGACAAGAAACCTGACATTCATGTATTTGCTCCCAACGAGGTGCTTCAATTCTTCATGCTGTGCTTCAGGTTCCCCGTATGATCGTCAATGTGGTTCAGATCCTGCCCATGCACACTCTAAGGGAGGTGCAGAAGCCCACCCCGGGTTGTCTCCTCCAGCGGTGAGCCCATCTTATAGTCCTCCCTCCTCTTAAAATGTACTGTAACATTACTGTTTCAGCGTGTTAATGTACAGTATTGACTGGTAGTGCATGTGTAGAGAAGATCTTCAGAAATGCAGCACATTTGTGACACTGAATGTGGAGAATCTGGTTCTTCTTATTTTAGATCTTTCTGCTCGTGCCTGATAGAGCCAGTGGCCAAATCTCCTGAACTACAGGAGCTGGTGGAGGTCAATTTGGAATTTCAGGTGCCAGTTATTTCTTTCACTTTACAAAACTGTGTATTGTTCTTGACATTGTTGTTGATCTGTTACACAAAAAGATGCATCACGATAGTCCTCGTCAGAGGGACCCGACAAATTTAAGCAGTGTTTAGAGACACTTCTGAAATAAGTAGCCCTACAACTGAACTAGTTTGTGCAATCTACGATAGAACAAAAAGGGGCATCCTTAAAGTTAAGTGAAGATATCTGCGTCTGGCACAATCATTCACACCTGTTTAGATTAATTAAAATCTGCTCCACAGACAAAATAATGTGCTTTATTTTTCAGCCTTCACATCAGCCACGTTGATTAATTTTGCTTTTCAGCTTCTTTTTTTACTTGACAAAGACAAAAAACTGTCTGAGAGCAGGTAAAATGTGAAATAAAATAGAATAAAATAAAATGAAATATATAGCAATTCAAGGCTAAAAGCAATCATTAAAAGTTATTTGTCCTGACTGAACCTTCGCCTTGGGAAAGGACTAAACTTTGTCTTTGCAGAAAGGATTTCTATCTGAATTCATAGAAGTGGAAAATTGGCAGAAACTAACAGCTACACATTTCTTTATTCACATTACATAAGCTTAATTAATATTTTTGTTAAATTCTGAGTATAAATAATTAGTTCACCTGTATTTACTTTGGGAGAAATTCTAAATTTTGCACTTATAACCTTGGAGTACCAATAATTATGATTAGGACTGCAGCCGTATAAAATCTTTTATTTAAACACAATGCATCTAAAATATTGCAGGTTTCATTATTACAGTTTTCTCTGAATATTGTGTCTGTTTGTTGTCATTAGAAATCAGGAACATGGCAGAATGATTAATGTGAACTATGTGTTTCTGTGCAGAAAAGACTGGAGGACCTCCTGTACAGTGATCGTTTCTTCAGGGAAGACTTTGCTGTTGTTCTCCAGCCCTTTCTGAAACACGCAGACCCTCCCCGCCTCTCGGTAATCTGTCTCTCTGCAAAGGCCAAATGCAACCGATGTAGTACAAGTGTCAGCTTTCAAGAGATGAGTCAGTGTGAAACTTTGCACAGTGAGAACTGAATCATTAGGATTCCTAGTGTGACAGCTGCAGCCTTTGGCTTTACTAAGACAGGGGTAAGATGCAAGTCACGTCTCAGCAGCAGCAGCAGCGCACTCCGTCAGTAAATCTGCAAAATCTGTTTCACTTGTCTGAGCAGAACGGGAAGATTGATATGACCTTCTTCACTCACGACTGCTTCCACTTCACCATAAAGGGACACGAGGAGCTGGCCAAGGGACTGTGGAACAACATGGTGAACAAGCATTTGCACTGAGTATCAAAGTCACATTCAATTAAAGGTCAACAAATCAGAGTTTACTGCGGAAAGGAATGTCATCAAACACTTTTCACAAAGGAATAAAATATCATTTATAGCCTGAAACTTTACTATGCAAGTATACAATAAAATATGAAGGATGTTTAAATTTTTTTTGTTCCAAACCTGGAACATGCTGGGTTTTAAATGACAATAAATACCTTCTTAAATGACTTAATTTCAGCTAAGCGTAAAAACAATCAGTTATTCACCAACCTGTCCTCTTTCTCTCTGTCCTGCTCACAGTTTCAGCCTGAAGGAGGAAAGATGATTGTGAGCAGTTTCTCCAATCCCATCAGTCTCATCTGTCCATCTGTAGTAAGTCTTACTATGGAAGTGTAACATTGTTATTGAACAGCAGCATATGGCACCTGGATATTCAAATGATTTAAGGATCTGACTCTTGAGTTTAAAATCAAAGCTGCTAATGAAATGTCTCTCTGAATGGTGAGGAATTCAATAAGTGTTGTAGCTTCTATTACCTGCGAACTAATTAAAGATTCTCTGCACACAGGCAAGATGGTAGGCTGCTCCAATTATATGAAATGATTTTAACATTCAATTATCAAGTGGTTGAAAAGCTGCAGAAGGCAAGGATGAATAGATTGGAATGTATCTAAGCTTTATTTGCATCATATGTTGATTTTACTTTTGGTGAGAGATATCTATGTCGCCGGATTTCACCTACTCTATTATGATAAACGATTCTAGCTGCTCAACAAATATTTTCAATAGATAAAAAAAATCTGGATTGAAGGTCGACCAGTCCAGCACCCAAACTCTTCTACAGTTCATCGTTGCCTTGCTGAAATATGCAAGACCTTCTCTGACTTTGATGTTGTCTGGATGGGAACAAATGTTAACTTGTTCAAGCATTTAAATATTGATGATTCCTTTCCAGATGTTTAAATCTTTCCAATGGGGCATCTGATCGTTGGCCATGTCCCTATCTCACAGAGGTGTCATCATATTCCCAGAATTCATTCTTTATATTTTGTACCTTAAATGATTGAATGTTTAAAGTATTCACAATTTCATGTTGCAGATTCATGTTCTGAAATTGATCCAGAGTTTGAAGATGCAGTTTTTATCAGATTTATGACGCTATCCCCGCTTTGACTAGACAATAATGATAAAAAATAATGACGATAATATACAGTAGCAGTTAAAAGTTTGGACACGCTTACCCATTAATCATCAAAGTAAAAACTGCAGGGTATCATCTTTGGAAAATGGTTTGCAGTATTCTACACCTTGTATGCATTATATTTTAAAATGATGCCATATATATAATTCTATGCATCCTATCTGCAGGAACACCCATACATCTTCACCCGTCCAATTGCAGCCAGGTCAGACCACCCTCCTCTTCAGTCTGATGCTCCATCACTGGCGGCCATCTTTCTGCTGCTCCATTTGGGTTTAACACATTTTGGATTCATGTAGCTTTCGCTTTGCTGATCCAATTTTCCAGAACACCACTGCTCTATTCACTGAGGCAGGTGATGCAGAAGCCAAGAGTGAGCCACAACTTTGAGTATATGTGGCTCCAAATAAGCAGCATGGAGGCAGTCCCTGCAGTTCAAAGATCTGAACACTCGTAGATGATGTGACACTGGGCTGCAACTAAATATGAAGTTTTTAACAACTGTTATAGATGGAGCTAGTGGAGAGTTTTAGTCATTGCTAGTGAAAAGATGACTACTCATTGGAAGGAGAAAATATTACAATTTTCTTTAGAGACTTTGTGAATGATCCCTCTCCTGAGATTATTTCCAGGTTAGAATATTCTTGTGGTGATGGGACAAGCTTTCATGGTTCTCCCACACTTGGGATCCAGGATGCTAACATACATGTACAGTATATTTCAAAGGAAAGTCTTGCTTTGTGCATCTCAAGTTGTTTATTTATTTTTACTATATACAAATTGCAGATATTGTAATTAACAAAGCAGAAAACAATGATTTTGAATTATTAATGTGACATTTGTGCATTCACACATTAAGTAATAAACTATTTGGACCATGTCTGTTAACTCCAAGTGTTTTCATGGATGTACGATCAGTTCTTTTTATTCACTGACATAATCATTGATCATGGATTCTTTCCAATATGCAAATACATTTCTGAGATCTTGCATCATCTTATTTGAAGCAAAATGCAATTGAGAGCTCTATTCAGCTCCGTGAAATGATTTGAATATGGAAATTTGTAATTCATCTCATCTACCACAGATCTCCCCAGACAGCTCTGTCTTTTTAAACAGGAGATGACTTAGTCATGCGTCTTTTCGTCAGCTCTCCAGGCTGCTGCTGGCCCACTTTCATTTATCTGTCCTCCAGTACCTGCATTATTACACACTGATCACTATAAAACACTATAAAGTGGAAAGCAAGCCTCTACAGTCAGCACCCAGGCAGTAGCACATGCTACTAAAAGACAAAACATTTGAGTCATTGTTTTCTTCCGCATTATATCAGCATTCAACATAAATAGCCGTGGTATTTAATGATACACTGCAGATGACTGTCCTATTCATTTGCTCACTGGTTAAACAGTGTACACTGTGCAGAATGTATTGACTTTGTTTAATTTGTATGATTGCAAACACAGGTGGAGAATATATAAAGCCCATCTCAGATTACACATTTAGCTAGATGTACCCTTTGAATGTAAAGTAAAAGCATATATTATGTACTCAGTATGTACTCTGGAGCTGACATATAAAGAAGAGAATAGGATTTTTTTTTTAACTTAAGGTAAACATATTAAACAGAAGATGACCCCTTTTAATGCGTGTATATTAGTTTTTCCAGTAAAATGGGATATTTTTAGCTGTCATTCACTTTATATTTCCTATGTCCTCATTTTCTTCTGTTGCTCTTGGACGTTACAGCAGAATGAATTTCAATCACATTTCATAATAACCTTATTATTGCATTCAGAAGAAACCCACTTTATGTTTAAACAAAGCCACCGCCAGTTTAGTGCGAGACAACATGGATCCGTCTGACGTCCAATGCTCTTTATAGTCTCTCTGAAAGCATAATGAGATCTTTGGGATCTCAATAGATGGTGCAGGGCGAAACACGAAGCGGCAAACAGTCAAGCCCCCACCTTGGAAACCTCTTTGTCATTTATTTTAATGAATGTGTTGCTAACAAAAGAGAGAATTGCCTCATGGGTGCATGTGCACCTGTGAGTCAGAGCTTGTAAAGGCACAAGAGGGCAAACAGTTTTAGATTGTTCCACAGTTTATCCATCTGCTCCTCATAAACAGAGAAGCCCTTATGTAACGATACTGTTAAACTACATTTAGAATTATATTTATTAAGCCCCCTTTTAATAAAACCGCCGTCTCAGTCCGCTATGATGAGGGTGCAAACACATCTGATGAAGACGAATGAATTATTTGCTCATGCAGTCCCTGCTTTATAAATGTGTCATAAATAAGGAACCGTCTGTCAAGTTGGTGTTTCCAACTGGGTTCCGGTTTTATAACAAGTCCACAGTGATCCGTCATGTAATCATGTAACACAAGTATGTCTGCTCCAAAGTTTGAGCCAATTATTCCTGCCAAGTTTAAGCATATTTGATATAAGAAGTGAATAGTGAGAGCTGCTGGCAGTGCTGTGTGAAAAGTTAATAAATTGCCAATGTCAGGAGGGTTCATCTGTTCTCTTTAGCTCTCCAAAAGAAGGGGTCGTGTAATGTTTGGGGCATAAAGTGTTAGCCCAATCGGGCCATTTATAGTAAGACTTGGAAGCCACATATGATGCACCCCTCATTAATGTTATCAATTGTGTGTTTTTGACTCAATTTGAAGTTTTATCTCTGCTTCATACGGACTGTCCACACTTGCAAAAAGGTTTTTCGAAAATCCTGTCATGCTTCCTTAATAACAGATATTTATGAACTATTAATTCCTTGTTATCAGCCATGTTTATTGTATTGTTTATTGTATGCTTCTGTTATACAGTACACAGCCAAATGTTTTGATCCTGTGTTATTAACAGGTTTTTATTTATTTTTTAATCAGTAGCCTTCTGACACGACCAAAATGGGCACTGCAGGACAATCGCTAACTAATTTTCAAAGACTTGTCACTTAGCAACACACAAAGGCCATCAAGAGATGCAATCAGTGAATTCAGTTTGATGACACACATCATTGTGCTGTTTGGAAACATGTCATGTTGGTGACAGATATACAATCTGTGTATTTATTCGCAGTTTGGCCCATTTGTTGTGAATACATTTTGTATGTGACACATTCGCTCATTAAAAAAAAAGGCAGTACATGGACAATAGGTTTTTCTATTGTTCACTGAACAAATTACCAATGAATATAAAAACCGTTCGGTGGAAAATTTAAATACATATTTGTCCTCGGAAGACAGCTTTGCCCGGAAATGAACAGACATTACTTTTTGAAGGTTTTTTGCATCACTGTTTATTAGCAATATGCAAAATTTTGTCAGCTCTAAAATGTTTTAGAGTTATCTTACAAGTACTTTCAGATTAAAATCCTCCACAGCATTTCAGTGAGATTCATTTCTGGGTATTGACTCAGCCATTACATACTGTATCGCTACACTTCTATCTTTAAAAAAAAAAAAAAGACTGTTCCGCTCCTCTGTGAATTTGGCTGTTTGTTCAGGATTTTTCCCTGCTTATGTTCGGGTTCAGCGTCTACCTTTGGACAGATGGTCTCATATTTTTTTCCAGGTGCTCTTTGATATATTCCGGAATAACAGCAAAACCAATCCAAAACATAATATTTCCACTAGTGTGGCCCACATGCTAAAAAGTGATTCTTATCTTGAAATTTTTGCTTTGCAACAAGGGTGTCAACTGTTAATCTAGTCAAACTAATCTTTAATTAAACTTTTAGAGCAGATTGATGAAATACTAACTTGTTGTGTTGGGTTTTAATGGACAAAAACCACCAGTATGTTCTGAACTTTCATTTCTAATCTTGAACCTTGATTTAAATTTGATGGATTTCCAAATATTTACATGTAACTGATCTTCCACTCAAATATAAAGCTCTTAATGACCAAGCTCATGACCAAGTATCTTAAAGATCTCATAGTTCCATATTCTAATATTTGCTCTCAGATTGCAGGTTTATTTGCGGTTAGTGTCTAAAGGTAATGGGACATGGAGCATTCAGTTACCAGTCACTTCTCATGTGGAACCAGTTCCCAGTTTGGATTCAGGAAGCACCCTCCCTACCTTTAAGATTAGCCTTCAAAATATCCTTTTATTCATGCTTCCACAGGGTTAAGCCATTGGAGGACATCCCATGATGCACTACTTTGTGTTCGTACATGCAGTTGATAGAACAAACTGTCTTTCAGCCTGCTGTGCGTATAGGCTATGTCAGCGCATTTCTATTTTTCTATCTAAGCAGGTGTCCCTTACTTACGGTACTTGTTGACCCGATCTTTCCTGTCCCCTCCAACCCCCCAACCAGTCAAAACAGATGATCACCCTTCCCGAGTGCGATTCTGCCGGAGGTTTTCTTCCCCACTGTCGCCTACCACTCCATATGCATCCGATGGTTTCCACAGCTAGGCAATCATTTTTCTATGAATTGGCTTGTGTGAGCACAGTTATTATAAAGTGGATTATATAATGGATCATATTCTATTATATTCTACAGTCATTTAGCAGATACTTTTCTCCAAAACGACTTACATCTGAGAGTGAGAACAACACAAGCAAGAAATCAAACAGGAGGGGACATCATGATTAAGTGTTTTTGTCAGACTGCTGTGAGTCCAGTTAGATGCAGGTGCTGCTGTGTAGTGCTAGAAGCAGTGTTTTTTGTTGTTTTTGGGTTTGCTTTCCTCCCCCTGCCTACAATAGTCCCTTTGTTTAATCATGAGATCACGATTTCATCACACAATATCATCTCGGGCGTAAGTGTACGTATCTTATTCAATGCTGAGTTGTACCAAAGAGCCGGACAAATCATATAATGTAAACTTCTTGTTTTAAGTGAATTTTAATTGGACTTTAATTGGACTCTGTCTCTGAAAGTGCCTCAAGATAACTTTGATAGATTAGAGCTGTATGAATAAAGCTGAAATAACTTTCCATGACTGAATATGCATAGAGCTAAATATATATACTTGAACTGCTCTAATTCTATACACGCCCTGTTAACCACTAAGGTATGATCAGGTATGATAGTTGCCATTTGTCCCAGGATGATGTCATTTCCTCCCCACCACCTCACAGTATAAAAAGGGCGCCGTTGCGATGAGGTCTTGGTAAGGAGACCGGGGAGAACGGAGGCTGCTGGATCACCCACCCATGCAGCAGAAAATTTAGCTCTCCAGAAATACAGAAACACGGTTAAGTTTAGGTTCAGAATGCACCCGTAATCCACGGTCCTCTCTTCAAAGAGGGAAAATCCAACCTTCAGATAAAAGCTTCGCTGTTTTTGTTTTATTCCTGGAGAGCTCAATTCGCCTCGTTTCCAACATGATCGGGAGAGGATTGTTCCTTCTGACTGTTTTGTCTAACTGCGGTAAGAAAACGCTAAAAACCTCATTAAAGTTAAGTGGTTGAGACGAGATCGACGGTGTTGAGGAAAAATCTCCATCACAAGAAGTGGCCGCAAAGGTTTCAGCACCAAGGACAGCGACGAGCACATCTTTAGATGCAGCGGAGGATGGAGGGGGTTCACCGTCACCTCTGTCACATCTAGTCCCGTTACTAACAGTCTTTTTTGTAGCACCGCTTGTTTGAAAAAAAGGGAAAACGGCAGAGGTGGAGGGATGATAAAAACAGCAGTCATAAAACCTGAATATTCGTATTTTTTATTTGAAATTTTCTTGCTTCTCTTGCAGTTCTGTCATTGCCAGTGACTTCCAGTCAGCTGGAGAATGTAGACGTAGAGGTAAGATTTTTTTTTTTTCCTGGTCTTAATTTGAAATGTGGTATGACTAGAAATACATCATGCTTGTATTTTACCTCTAAGCACCCTGTCCTGTGGGGGCTGTCTCAGTTTGAGTTTAAATCAATAAAGACCCATTTGGGAGCAATTGAGAGCCTTGACCTCCGGGATTCGGCATGGCAGGATCCATTTCACAGAGAAAAAAAAAGGCATATTTTTTAGGGAAAAAAAAGAAAGTAAACAACAATAGAAATAGAAGAGGTGGACAATCAGTGAAAGATGAATGAATGAGTAATTCAAAGGTCTGGCATACAGATATCAGAGCACTTTTTAAACATGAGTGAAAAATTGTCAGGCTCTTGGGGGTGGTTGGCACTGAAGCACAAAGGGAGCGGAACTGATTTTGATCTCTCATCTGAGGCGTTTCATATCTTTGAATTAGTGGTAAATTCATATGAGCTGCATCCAAAGACTAGCAGAAAAAGGATGATGTTTATTCCAAGCCCATCCTTAGTTCATTGCTGTTGTTACAGCATCCTGTTTTATTAATTTCACTGACTTCTTTTAACCAGTTCAAATGATTCAATTATTCTCTCTTTTATCATTTAGCCACAAGTTTTAAAAACCTCAGCAGTTACACTTATGTTTTTTTCTTTTTTCCCCTTCTTCATTGAATATGTTTTCAGGTGATGAAATGCATTGTGGAGGCTTTGGCAGATGTGTTATCGAGGCCGCACCTCACACCTGTCAGTCAGGAGTGCTTGATCACGCTGAAGACAGGTGGGCAGAAACTGAACAGACTTCCAAGGTTTATGGACAAGAAACTCTGTTATTCCACTGGCTTAAAGGTGTAACGTTATGAATGCGAGACTAGTTCAGTAGGGATGCATTATTCTAAATATTTAAAAAGACTATTATAAAGATTTATTCAACCATTTATATCTTTTTTATTTGATCATACATTATATATAAATCTCCCTTACAAAAAGTATTAGCACAAATGTTTAATTTACAGTCATCTGGTTCTTTTTTCACTCCGCCATAACACAATTTTACCTTTAAAAAATGTTTTAATCAGAGGTACTGGCACCCAGTTTGATTAGCTTTACTCATGTCTGTACACCCCCAAACACTTATGTGATCAGATATAAAGACTTTCCACTGTTGCCAAGGGCCTGCTCTGAAGGGAATTGTGGGTTATATTTTCACAGCACAATAAGTACTTAACCTTACTGCTGAATGGAAAAAAGTGTTGACATTCAGTTAAAATAAAAACTAAATTTCTAATCTGCAAATTTTAGATTTTTTCAATATTCTTATGTCCAAATCAAATATTTCCAACTTTCTTCTCCAGGTGGTAAAGTTGGCAACACTATAGTAAAAGTCATCACGGTCATACTTAAATAGAGCTAACACCTCTGTGTCTCTAAAAGAGAACCTGCATATTCTGCTCCCATCATAAGGTTAATGGATTGGTTGCAGTGATGACAGGATAAAAACCAGATGCAGATTATAAAACACAGCACTCAGTGCAGACGATTCAGTTACATGGTCATTGTTTTACCTCGATGCTGTCCTTGCTGGACAGAGAAATCAATGAAAGTAGTACTCTTCCACAGTTTGCTTCTGAGCAGGCGCTATGTGGGAGAGGGAAACTGTACACCACCAGATGGATGGAAATAAGGGAGAGTGGGAGAGAGGAGAAAGAAAGAAGATAGCAGAATTATACAAGAGCACAGAAAAGTACAGGAGCCTTTTGCTATTGCTACTGCCTACAGTATGCAATGCTGTTAGTAGGTCAGCAGAAAGTCCAGTGCTCAGTGCTGCTGTAATTCACTGGGGGACTCTCTATGAGCCCGATGATTAATTGTACGCTTGCTCTGAAAGCAGTAAATTCCTGGGCTATTAACTTTGATGAATCCACCAAAGCAAATCGCTGAGTCCTTTGAAAACATGAAGCAGAAACAACCTACACCTGGATATTTAACCCCCTGCTGGATCCTTATGGCTTTTCATCTATTCCTTTTCTCTTTTCAATGAGCCACTTAGCCACTTGCATTTTAATTTGATTTTTCTTTCGTACATTTGTGCAGATGACAGGCTCGTTGCCATCCTTCGTCATCATAACTTTCTGAGGGAGCTGCAGGAGATTGCTGTTCAAGGTGAGTCACCGATTACTCATAGCTGTTTGTTTGTGTGCTGAATATGCATGTTTACACATGCAGATAAAGACAATGGTGTAAGCACAAAGCTTGAGTAACTTATTTCCTATTACAGGTGATCAGGAGAGAGCTAAGCTGCAGGGATACACTGATGTAGCAGCTCCAACAACACAAGCCCTTCAAACTACAGATGATTCCGGTGGTGAGTCTCCTCACTGTCTTGTATTCACACGCAACTCTTCGAAAATATCTTATAAGCAAGTTGTCAAAAATCAGCATCACAATACATTTTTTTTTCTTCCCTGTTTAACGTTTTCAGCAAAGCAGAGCTGAAAAACAGGAAAAAAAGTGCTGAGGAGAATTGAAAGTGCTGATGTGTTTTGTTTTGGTATTTTTCCCTTTAAAAAGTCTGCTGATGTGGGTTTTTTTTTTTCAGACTGAGGTTCTTCAACACGATAACCCACCTGGCTTTTTTTAGTCACTGCAAGACTCTCTGTATGCATTAGCATGGTTGATGTGCAGACTCTCTCCATCAATCAAAAACACACAAATTTGGCAGTAATATGACGCAGAGTGGCTTCAGCAATAAACTCTTCTGCTTTTTTAAAGCACTGACTTTTGGAATTAGTTGAAAATCAGTTCCTTGAAGTAAATTTAATTTCAGGCCCTCTCTGCTTTCAGATCGATCCATGTTGGAGGCTTTAGGAGGCCCTGGTGAAAGATCCATCCTATCCCAGAGGAAGAGGACAGAAAATGGAGATGGAGGAGAAGAGAAAGATGAGAGCAGGGAAGATGGAGGGTCGCAGGAAGACAGTAAAGCTGTAGAAGTGCAAGTGAAGAGAGGGAAAGATGAGGAGCAGGGTGAGGCTAAAAAGAGGGAGGAAGAGGCAGATGAAGAGGAACATAATGAGACCGCTGCAGATTCAGAGGAGATTTCAAAGGAAAAGCAGACCATGGATAAGAAAGGTGAGTTGATGTTTCTGTCTATGCACTGTATCTGCTAGAAATGAAAATGACAAAAAAAGATGTTATGAAACTGGGTGCTCAGATTTACAGCTTGATAAATAAATAACTCAAGTTAGATTTATTTTTGCTCAAGAAATAAAGGAGATCTTAGCAAATTAAAAGGTATAACACTGACTAAAGGTGGATGGCTGAATCATTTGATGGGGAGTGTGCATAAAAACTGTCTCATAACTGGAACTGCCTGCCATCAACTTTCTGATTGATGGAAGTACTTCCATCTACATGATGAATTCCATCCCCCTCAGAGGGGGACTATAGACATTATAGCTGGCATAGTGACAGCGCACCAAGAGAACTGATTAAGTAACTCTGTGTCCTAACATTCAAATCAGCTGGCACACATGGTTACAGCTGGAAATTATGCTCTGTTTAAGACGGCAGTCAAGATGTAGCTCTTTTTTTTTTTTATCCAGAATTTTCTAAATACAGTGAGATACACATACCTATGTTCTACAAAAAGAAACCCAAGCCAAGTGATCTGATTGCTCCAGTTATGCCATTAATTCCTATAAAGCACAGCTAGCACTCCTGGGGACAATGCTGCCAGCTGGCAAGAAATTGTTCATTACAAGAAGTGGAATCTTGCTGATGGTGTAATCTGTTCTGCCCCTGATCTGGCCTCATTCTTTATCTTTTATTCTTAAAGGTGATGGATCCGAAGAAGAGAGAAATGCTTCCCGAAATAAATCAAAACAAAGGAAGTCTGAAGAGGAAAATGAGGAGGAGAAAAACAAAAGATCTTCCCTTTTCTCACAAAAACACATGGGCAAAGAGGAAGAAGAAGAAGAGGCAAGTAAAAGTGGGGGAAGGGAGGGCTTAAAACAGTGGACCAAGAGGGCCAAGTTTTTGCATTTGAAGAAGAAAGCAGTTGGAAAAGAGGTGCAACAGCTTGCCAGCCAGCACAACGTACCTCATCATTCGAAGGAGGTCATGGTGGAAGAGATGGAGGAAGAGAGGAAGAAGAAAGATGTTCAGAGGAGTCCAGAAGAGAAGGAGCTGCAGATGATGGCTCATCGGGCACCAGAGGAGAAGAGGGGGATGGAGGAAGAAGGGAGCGCTAGCAGAAAGTCAGAGGTGTGCCTTCCACTAATATTTACAATAAGTGAAACAATATTTTTCAAGTGAGTGATTGCTTCAAAAAAAGCTTTCACGTCTTCACAGTCCCACATGTTTCAGGGCTCCTATGTGCTGCTTATGGGGATATATAGGGTTCTATAGGTTAACTTTTCCAAGGATACAAATAGCACTTAACATTAAGGTAGAATACAAAATGATGATTTGGCTTTTTTATGTTTGATTAAAAAGAGCAACAACATTCAATTAATAAATATTTTAACACAAACTGGGAAACATATGGCCCTAATTGGCTGTCATGAGGAGACGGCTAGTTTAGTTTGGCATAAAAAGACTGGAAACAGAGAGAACAGTTGGCAAAGGTTTGACTTCTAAAGCTTATTAATTAATGCACCATATAATATGTGTAATCTTATTATTCCTACATAAACCAGAGGACTAAACAAACCATGTAAGTGGTCATTTGAAATCTTTAGAGCTGCTAGTAGATATATTTCAGAAATAATCATGCTAGCTGTTTCTCCCATTTTATGCCTTTACTACACTGAGTTAAGCTAGTTTTTTATTAACATATTGAAATGGCTACTAATTCCCTGGAATAAAGATAAAAAAGAGTATCCAAAAAGATGCATAACTATTCCTATATATAGTTGTGAGTTTATGCATATACTGTATATAACAAGGGAACATTTTGCTAATTGTTTAGTTTGTAGGCTCAAGGACAAAATATATTTAGTAAGAGTGGAGAAAGTAGAATTATTTGTATAGTTAGACTGCCATGAGATAAAAATGCTGCAACCTTGGCAGCATGTTCAAAGGGTTTTATTTACACTGTGATGGCCTTCATTGCCACAAACTGTTGCACAACTTTTGTTCAGCTGAGTTTAAAACAGACTATTCTGAATAAAGTGTCCTTGCTTACAATTTGAACAGAAAAGTATGAAAGAAGCCCCCATATAACGTGAGATTATTTGCACTGTTGGTATTTTCTTCCTCACATGTTTTCCTCTCTCTTTACCTATAGGAGTCTGAGATTGAAAGCCTGGCAGCCATAGAGTCAGAGTTGGAAAATGTTGCCCAGAAGCTCCACGAGCTGCGGCGAGGCTGAGAGAGAGAGACCTGCACGAGTTTACCATTGCAACCTTTTTCTGACTTCTCGTCCTCCTCCGCTTTACCAGATGCCTGGTTTCCACAGATAGATCGTGTGAATGTGTGACAAGATTTTATCTTTCTCTATTTTTCTCAAGGATGAGACAATGCAGCAGCCTCTATTGTGACATTCTGTCTCTCACATAGAGTAGCATGCCGTAGATTGCAGCTAGACTTACAGTGCATACTAACACCATACAGATGCACAAGGGCTGTGCATTCACATGCATAGAGAACACATGCAGATTCCTTAAGAAACATCTTTGTTCTCTGACAATCTCTCTACTTCTGCACATGCATCTTTTCTGCTTTTCTGCTTCTTTTTACACTGAACATTGATTCACGTGAAAGGTTGAGGTTAATCCAGGTATACACACCCCATCAAGGTGGGGTTGTACTGTAATGGCATGTAAACGTGTACAAAGCTCTTTTTGGGAAACTCATTTACTTACAAAGTTAAAGAAAAACAAGACATACTGTAGAAGCTTACCTGTTGTGATAGACACAGTTGATTCAAATCAAGCCCAGGCAATAAGTGTAGATTTTTAATAGAAAAATGACTGGATTGTAATCTAAAATTGATCTGAATTTGTGTAAGAAAATAAATAAATTGATTCTGGAAAACCTGTTTTGGTAAATCCTTTTAATGCCTATAAAATCTAATTGATATTTGTAATACACTCAGCATAACAATAAATGTGGAATAGTTTAATGGACTCTTTAGCTTGTGGAATCGATCCTTTTTTCTTTTTTTATCACAAAGCATTCACTAGATGGAAGACATTCTGCTAAATAAAGTTATTTATACAATAATATATTGTATGCATACAGTTGACAGTATATACTCACACAGTTCAGTGTAAAATGATGATATCATAGAAAAAAACACATTACTTGTGTGTGTAGATAAAGTTTGCACTCAGTTGTTTGTGGGCGAGGAAGCTGAATATATGAATCATCAGCATGACACATAGTTGTTTACACAATGTATTCACTGCCAACACAATTCGACACAGTTGTAGCATCAACATTAAAATTCTATAGTGTTTATTTGGTATTAAGCTGAAAGGTCCTGCATAGATCTTATTAACAAAGCATGATGTTGACAGTTCTTGTTTTGTTCTGTCAATAGTGTTTAGAGTGTTTGTGTTCTTGAGTAAGGTGAGCAGAAGAGACGCTGATGTGCAAAAGTTCCGCTTGACTTGGCAGCTTCAGTAAATTTTTAATCAGTTTCCACCTGTGTCCACAGCTGGGAAAGTGGTTAAAAATTGAATACTCTATCTGCATGTACTGGAAAGCCAGACAACAACAATGCAGATACAGACGTCATTTTTCTCTGTGACAGCTTACTGTGCGTTGCACAGTTTTAAAAAAAGTGGATTTGCATTACTTGATAGCAATTTCTGGACATTAATTTAT
>JBBBVU010000024.1:9527211-9543108 GCA_037177055.1 Atherinosoma microstoma | reverse complement strand
CATGGCAAAGCCCACTGTGTTCCATTTCCAACCCTCCACTCTGCACGCTGCTTACTTTCTCATCCTCATGTTGGAAGGAAACTCTGACCTTTCCTCCACTCTGAAAGCGGAGTAAACAGCATACACATTAGGCTGACATACAGGCCTGGACTTTCACACACACACACACACATACATTCATACACACAAACACAAGGACATATTCAGACCTGTTTGAACAGTGAAGCACTGCTTTGCTGTGGTCTGTATGCTCCCTTTTACAGCTGCTAGGAGTTTTACAGGTCTGGTCTTGGACTTTGGGTAGGGGGACTAATTAGACACCTCATTAAGAGAGGAGGTCACCGTTTAGATATGGTGTAAAAATGCATACAGTAAAATGGACGGGTTTGTTAAAAGGATTTCAGGGGGAATGGGCGGAAACCTGATAGCAGGTTTGTCAAGAAGAAAAAAACGAAAAAGTTATAGTGCAGGAATCTCTTGGGGCTGCAAGGCAACCCTCTGTCTGAGTCTATGTGGCTGATCTGCATCAGCCATAAAAACAAAACCAAAAAAAAAACATACAGACACCAAGACTAGTGTCTGGGCAACTATTACAATGAGAGCATTGCAGAAATAAAATGCAAAAAATATATAGACTGAGCTGCAAATTGAGATGGAGTTCTGTTTGTTTTCAAGTCATAAGCTCTGGTTGTCCCTCAGCGGCTCACGCCATGTCTCCGATCATCTTCTTGTAATACATGGACTCGAAGATGTCGTTTTCCCCAGGACAGTTGTAGTGGCAGGCACAGGACTTGATGAACATCATGTGTTTCTTCATGACTTGCCCATCTGGACATTTGAACTCCATGGGCAGAGTGGTGGTCCTGTGGGGGGTGCAGCAGCGGCCATCCAGGCAGACGCCACAGAACTTTGGCCTGTAGGACTTGGTGGTGGTGCAGCCTGAGATCTCAAACTTCATGGGTTTGGACACTCTTGGGGTACGGATGCACTTTTTTCCTTTCTGCAGGAGGACATTGAGAGAAGAAACGACTTTAGGAGACATTCTTTTCCATTTACATATTGTTGTTATATCTGCGGTTTATGAAGAACGTTCTTCAACTAAGACTCACCCTGATGCTTTGCTCCAGCTGTGACTCGCATGGTCGCACCATGCACAGCCGGGTCTGCTTTTCTAGACGGCAGTCACGGTTATCATTGGTGACCCTGGTAGAAATCCCAAGGCCGCAGGTCTTAGAGCAGGCGCTCCATTCAGTAGTCTGAACCAGGCAGTTCTCCCTCATCATATTAGGATCTGGGCCATAAATCTCCTCTTCCCTGAATGCTGTAAACACAGGAAGAAACACTTCATTAGAGAAACAATCCTGATTACATCTAATTGTTGTATAAAGATCAAGGGAGAAACTTTCTTCTCTGCTATGACAGACTGACTCACCAGGCAAAGCAGAGCCCACAAAGGTGTTTTTGTAGGGAGAATCACACTCCCACTCCTCGCAGCACTTTCCAGGTAGTTTGACACGCCTCGGCATGGGGCAGTCTGGACTGGGCAGCCGGATGTCCATGGAGCAAAGTGGGACACAGCCTACTGCTCCATCCAGACAAGTACACTGGTACTTGCAGCTGCTCTGGAACGTTTCTCCACTCTTGTACACAATGCCGCTAAAAACACAAGTAGCTCCTTCTCGAGCTGTGGGGCACAAATTACAAGAGGTCATGATTCGGCTCATACATTGGGCATATTTATGGCAGAAATCTGTGCTGATGCAGAAAAAAGGCATTCGGAAAATTCCAGCTATCAGCCGCTCACCTGTGCACACGCCTATGCGTCTGTTGATGGGGGCACCGAAATCACAGTAGAGGCCTTTGTGTGGGTCACAGACATCTTTTTCAGTGCAGAGCTCCCCCATTTGTTTGGCACACACCCTGCAGCAGCCACAGCCATCCAGCACAAGGCTCACTCCTGGGGGGCACTGAGGAGGCATGGAGGGGCACGAACATTGACCACTGCACTCCTGACCTGCAGCCTGAGAACAGACACATGCTTGGGTAAATATTATGTACACATGGTGCACTGTAGACAGAGATATACAGCCCACATGTTTAATAGCACAGTGTTATTCAAAATTAGGGCTTATGTTTTGTCAGATGCAAAGTTAAAGACTAGATATTACAATAAATAAAAAGAAGCATGATATAACTTCCGATGAAGTCAAACACAAAAAAGAACTTTGGCTTACCATGTATGAGAGCATGAGACACAGCAGATGCAGCAAAATAGTCTTCATCCCAGCAGACATCTTTTCTAGTTTTTAGTAATAAATTCAGATTCTTCCAAAACCTCTGTGGAGGAAGTCTTCTCTTAGTCTCAGAGTTTGAGGTTGAAAACTTCTTCTGATCAAGTCGATCTCTTGTCTGGTTTGTCTCCGAGTTTCAATCTGCTGCTCCGGTCACTGTCTTTTCTTTTCTTTCTTGGTGTAAGCTAGAGTTTAGCTTCGGTAGAAGAGTTGATCTGAGTTCTGACTGCAGAGTCGAGCTGCCTTTATACTCGCTGGTCCTCGTAGCACGTCACTGGGGGCTGAATGGAGAGCCAGCCCTGGACAAACATGGACATACTTGGCATTCTTTCCTCGCTTCCTGACCCCCACTCCAGACATCCCGCATTCCTGCCGTCTGAAGGCAAGGCTCTACTGCTCGGCCAAACAACACTGTCTCTCTCAGAGCGGCTTTCATCTGGAATGGGAGGTTAAGTCTGGTTAGAGGCCTGGGACCCCACACTGGGAATTCCTGAAGACTGACTTCACAAACAGACAGCCAGTACCTATAAATATTATTTATAAAAAAAGAAGGAAAGAAAAGGAAAAGGCAGTACAGTTCAAAAGTGAAGCCACAAATAACATCACATGAAAGAGGAACAGTTTAAAAAAACAGACAAATAGAAGCGCATTAAGATGCATACGATCATAAAATAATCAGATTGATGTGTAACAGGTGGTTAAGACTTTAAGGCCGCAACAGCATTCCTCAGCCTTGGCTTCAAAGGAGCACAGACAGTATGTACTTTGGTAAATTAGCAGTGAGCGGTTGGGGAAAGGAAATCATTGGAGTCATTAACTTGAACTGGTTATCTATCAAGGTGCTCGTTCCAGACTTGGAAACTGTTGTCTTGTAACTTTTTATTCTATCCTTGTGTGGTTATATCTGGGAAAGTGCAGTTGCATTTTTCTGCACTGACTTTTCATAATTTAAACAAATCGAGGGAACATTATGATCTCTTCAACATAAGGGAAGCATGATGAGCATAAAAATGCTCATTAATGTGATGCTAAGAATATGCTGTGATTGGCAATTTTCTTTCTTTTTTTTTTTTTTAAAGTAGTATTGGTTGCCAGATCCTTCCTAGAAGGGGGAAGGAGGAGGGGAGACTCAGTAGATTACAATCTGTAACTTAACCACTAGATGTCACAAAATTGTGTGGTTTAATCTCATTCTTTATGGCTGATGTAACAATATGTTCCATTATGATTCAACATTGTCAACATTCTTCCATCAATGCAGTAGTAGCATTTCAATGTTCTAGCTGGTTGTGGTATGGCTGTTCTAACTCCTGTGTATGTAAAATTTCTTGGTGATTGAGAGCAACAAATACTGTATGTAATGGTTAGAAGAAAAGACACATACTCCATTATAAGATTTTGGCTGTTCCCTACAGGGGTCACCTCATATTGGATGCCCTTTCTGACACAACCCTCTGCAGTTATCCAGGTTGGGACTGGCACAAAGAGGACAATGGTTTGTGCTGCTTTGATGATGCATTACATATTCCAGCATAAGTACCCTACTGGTGCAAAATTCATTGTACTTAAAGTTTCCAGTCCAGCAAATTAGAACCAACCAATTGTATAATACATCTAGTAATGTACTTTTTCTGTATTTCCTACAACTTAATATGCCCCTTTTTTATTTTATAGAACTATAGAGTATTATTAACACCTGTGATACCTGGTGTTCCAAATTTTAACAAACCACTTCTGGCCTTTATTCAATTGGTTTCTTTTCATCGAAATAATTCATCGTATTTATTTATTTGCTTTTGTCACTCATATTTATGTATTCATTTTTATGTTATTTATTCATAATTTGTCTTTATTTACTATTTGTTATTCATTTATTTAATATCAAATAGTACTTTTTTTATTCCAGTTTCTTTCTTTTTAACCAAAGATTTTCCTGTATTTGTTTCATTATAATTGCAAATTGAATCAGACATTAAGGGATTAACTGTACTTTAAGCAAAAAAGTTTTAAACTTTGAGAAAAAAACTTTGTTTACAATTAACTTTAACTATAAACCATATAATAAGTGAAGTACTATAAGTACTGCAGTGGTTACATACAGTACTTCTATTCTACCTTTTAATTAATGAAAGTACACTTAATGTATATGCTCAGTAATTACAAAAAACAAAAGGTTTCCATAATGAATGTTTACTTGTAAGTTGTTGTTTTTTTTTTTATATATCCGCTTCATATCACACTTTTGTCATATAGCTTAAGTTCATGTCTGCTTAAAGTACAGTTTTACTACTTTTTTACTTATAAATACACAACTCAAAGTATCTTAAGATTAAAAACCAAACTGAGGTTGCACTCTTAGTTTTTATTTAGAATATATTCTGTTTAATTTTATTTGACCTTTATTTTACTAGGTAAAATGTTTGAGAACCAATTTTTATTTGAAAACATGACTTACTATTGTAGGTCATAGTATACTATACCAGATTATAGTAGGTCATACTATACTATACTATAATACATAAGTCATTTTGTTAAGCATATTTTCCACAAGTTAAAGTATGTTAATATTACAGCTGAATAAACCTGTAACTTGTCAACTTCTTTAGTTGAAGCATTTTTAAACAACAGTTTAAAAAAAAAGTTTGGTGTGTTTATTTCGGTCTTGCCTCCCTGTATTGCATATTGACTGAGGTAACAGACTAAAGACAAATGTCTTTAATTTCCAAAATGATTGCATGCTGATTGAACAGTGGGCTGCTTTCCTTACTTCTGGAAAAAGCAACACTTTTTTTTAGAGTTATGTTGAAAGCAAAGACTTGAGATTGTATCTCACATCTAACAGGACATATTGACTCTGCTGAGACTCGGTCTGTCTGAATGATGATTAAAAAACCTGAGTCGACTTCAGTGAAAGTGCTGCCTGGCCCATGAAGGGCAGATCTGACGAGAACTATAAGGCTGCATGTTCTTTGCCTTCTCACCTGCCTAATGAGGTTTAGTCTGTGATGGACTTGAAAGGCCAGGTGTGCCCCGTCCCTGGCCAGGCTTATTTTACTACATCAAACCTAAAGTGGAGGTTTGCAGGAAAAAGGCTAGACGGAGGTTTGTGTATTTTTTTTTCTTTAAAAAAAGGGGGATCACACACCAGGCAAGACTCTTATGAAAGGCAGCCCTGCTCTTTCTCCAGCCAGCAAATCGGAAATGAAAAACTCCCAGAGAAACCTGGAGCTGAAGGAATGTGAGTGTGAAGCCAGCAGACTGGGCTGTTACTACAGAGGAAGCTTCCCCATATATGGACGTCTTCTCTTTTCCTAATAAGGCTATGTTCTCTGTATGCTGGCTCAGTACAGTAGGGACTCCTGCCTGACCACAGTAGTGAGTGAAAGTGTGGTGTTTGTGTGAAGTCCTGCATCTGTCTCTGTCAGGCTGATGGAAGAAAATGTGTGTGTTGTCTGTCATTACAGCCTTATGACCCAAACTTAAGTTCTAGGATATCTTAACGGAAACAGCTTGATGCAGGAACGTGCTTCTGACATGCAGCAAACAACACGTAGACATAGCTGACATTGTTATCTCATAAGCAGAATAACCTGCAGTCGTTTTTGTCAGACTGCTTTAAGTAGATTCATCCTCCATTACAGGAAATTCTTAGGAGGCTTTTAATGAATCCTATTGTTTTTGTTAAGCTGGTGTATTTGTTTATATTCTTGGGTTTTCTAAAATGTCCAATTTTTGGTTTTAATCAGCTGTGTTTCACCTTATAAAACAATGCTTTAATGGTTTTGTATCCTGTATCTGACTGATAATGAAGACATACTGATACATTTAAGGTCCATTTAGTCAGAGACAGACACCTAAGCATTGAAACTACAAGCCCGCCTTTCTCTAGATGTTGTTATGATGCTGGTTGTTTTGCTGTCAGACTGAATGACTAAGCTTCGCTCATGAGCGTCAGGCTTTCCTGTGTATCAACAGGCTGACTGGCTGCGCACTCACTGTTTTTTTTGCAGATCTGGATGTGTGGATGGGATGGCTGCAGCCAAAGGAAACATATGGCTCTGTGTGTGGTAGGCTCAGATATGTCAAGGCTAAGTATAGACAGAGATATTTGTCTAAGAGAGTTGCTGTGGGTTAAAAACAGTAATGGAGCGGCGGTGGTGTTACAATATCAGGGAAGTCTGCCCTGCTTTGTACTTGTTGGCATGGGTGTTATTAAACACACGTGTGAGCTAACTGTCTGACCTTTTAACACAATTGAAAATGTTTTGTTCATTGTGCTAAAAGTCTTTGTAGGGCTCTGACAGTAAAGATTTGTGTCACCATGTTAGATAGTTGCTAGTATCATGATGTTTATGTGATGCTTTACTTCTTCAGTACCATATGACCACATCTGCTTTACATTAAACTGGTGAACTTTTAGTGTTTATGTCCCAGTCTGTTATATAGTATGTATGTAGTGCATGTTTCTTTTATTTTAAGAAAACTGTGTTTAAGAGTGGTGAGACGAAATCAAAAGCAAAAATTGCAACAAATCAGAATCTGCTAATACAGATTTAATAAAAATGACAAGTTGCCTAATGGGATAATTACAAGAACTCAGTTTGTGTATCATGCAGCTTAGAGTTTTGATAACACAGGATGTTACACATGAACTCTAAAGAGGTTTTCTTCTTTTATCTATAAGGTTCCTGGTTTAAACTTCAGTTGGGGCCTTCTTGTATGGAGTCCCCCAATGCCTGTGTGGATCCCAGGTGATTCAACTCCCTCCCACAATCCAAAGAGATGTATGTTAGCTTAATTGGGGATTCATGTGTTTGGTAGAAGTGTAAGCATGAATATTTGTCTATGCCTCTTGACCTATACCATCTGTGACAGGCTTGTGTTACCCCATGACCCTGATAAGAAGAAAATAAGACTTTGTAATGGATAGTTTTACAGGTCAGTTGTAGAAAGAGTGGGCATGTTGTTTAGGGTAACACTTACACTGCACACTGGCAGTAATCTCAGTAGCTGTCATCCTATCACTGACAATGATAAGATATTGTTGTGTTTCATTGGATTTTTTCAAACTTTTTCCACATTAAAGTGATCCTCAGCCATTCGCGCCTTACCAAGAGAAGACACCAGCATAGGGATGTTCCTAATGAAGCTCACAGGTCATCATGACATCTGAGGTAATATGACTTGCGTGGCATTTGCAGGTCGAGGCCTGCCTCCTTCCCTGGTCCAAATTTACACGAGTTACTACCTGCTGGTTATAGCCTCATCATAGTAGTGCTCCTTTCATAGTTCGTGTGTGACTTCATAAACCCACAGAAGCATGTCACCTGGGAGGTTTCCAACTTTAGGATCTGTGGAGAAGACAGACACAGTGTCTAAGCTGGGCTGCATTTTCACATGCCCACGTCAGGTCCTGGCAACAACACTTTTTTTCATTTAGTCTCTCCTTCAGGCTCAGAGTGGAAATGACTCACAGCTTTCTCAAACACCTTGTGAGTGTGTTCCATCTCACCATGGATGATGATGATGTCACGCTCGATGCTGACGTCACAGTCCGAGCCTCTGTCCTGCGGGGGCCTCTTGTCACCGTTTCCATGGTTCCCACATACTGCCTGTATTCAGTAGATCTGCAGTCATACCTTCCCAGAATTTCCAAGATAGAAAGACAAACTTGAAATTAGAAGTGACTCCATTCAACACTTATTTTCGATTCAGATCCAGACTTTAATTTCTTTGTGAACTTGTTTAGGACAAATAACTGCTCTGAAAATAACTATCCTTCATTTTCCATTATATAATACCCAATTAATGGCATTTGTCTAAAGCATCTGAGGTTTAGTGGATGTATTAATTCAAGTTTTGCTTTATTAAATTTATGTGCAATGCTGTCAGACTATAAGTTACATCTACAGTAATTAAACTTTATGGAGGATAATGGAGCATTTCTGCAATTAATCTTACTTTCACCAAGGTCATAATCATTTGTTGATCCAGTTGTGGTATACTTATAATTCTATATGTCTGTACATTTTTACTGTATATGCTTATCATAGTCATGACAACCCAGAGTGTTTTTCCCAAACTGGCTCCACATTTGAAGTTTTAGTTGTGTTACCTCCACTCAGCTGAATTAGACTGAATTCCATTAGTGGTAGCTGGCAGGCTATTTGAAGAATGTTCCATGGCTTTAGGCTTCAAACAAACCATCTATATACCACTGTGCAAACTGAACATGAAACCAAAATCTCAAAATGATTTTCCTGCCTGCATATTTCTGCTTCTTTGAACTCTTTGGCTGCCTGCTGAGAGACGGTAAGAGTGGAAAACTTGAAAACAACACGGCTGAAAACAGCAGAGTTAACTATCATTTTGTTGTTCGTTAATATTTCAGGCATTTTAGTTGTCTTTATTAGTGTTTTGGCTCAGTAGACAGCCACTTATAAGGAATGCAGAACTCGGGAACAGGTCTGCCAAGACAGTAGAAAAAGTTCGTAACATTCCCGTGTCATCTGTAATATTTGTGTTTGATCAGCAAAGCAAAACAGGCTAATCAAGACATGCTGGGAAAGTGAGCTGCTGCTTTCTTTTACAGTTTGGATTCAGTCTGCAAAAACACTTCCAGGGAAAGATTTTAAATGTTTTGGATGGTGATCTGTGGACATTTAACAATGAAAGAGAGACGGGCCAGTTACTGACAGATGAAAGGGTTGGGGGCTGATGGAAACTCTCTGAGGCCTGTCTATGAAGAGACAAACAGTGGAAACTAATAATGGATTTGGAGCCTGAGGTGATCTGTTGAGATTTAACAATGGGGTTGGTAGGCAGATGAACTGTCAAGATGGAAAGTGCGTCTATTTAAAGCCCACAGTGGTGGAAAATGTTCAGCCTGGAAACATGCATGAGACCCAATCTTTTTCAAGAACAGCCTGCACAAAATAGTCGGGTATACGATTACTTGGGTTAATGGACTGAGGTATTATATATTTTGTTGCCAGAGGGACATTGTTGAAAGGTGGATTGTATTTTTGGCAAAATTTTCTCATAAATCATTTGGTTAGGGGGAAGTAAAACTGATATCACTTTCATCTCCTTTGGGCAAAGCATTTCTGACTGGTTGTAAAAGAAGTGCACAGGTGGAAACTAGCTATTGACAGAAGGCCTGGGAACATCTGTAGATATAAGGAGGGGGACTGGCGGGTGGCTGAATTGTCAAAAGCAGAAAGAGAGAGTGGAAACTGCCTATTTAAATCCTGTGTCCGGGATATTGTTTAGACTAGAGACACTGATGAGAATTTGGGGCTGTAACTCTTTCAACAAACAACAAAAACTCATCTCAGCTGTAGATTTACTGCCACACACATGGTTATGGAAGTCTGGTGGACTTTACCTAAACACTGCATGTGGGTCCAAGACTGCCTCCGTTCTGTTTCTGTGACCTCTCAGCTGGAAGTAAAGGGGATGTTTAATCTTGGACATTGTGCAAGTCTGCATGGTTCACACTGTGTGCTTCTTCCTCTGGACCTCACACTGAATTATGATGGTTGCCCATCAGAGATTTGGCAGCCATTCACACTGAAGTTGGCCATCATCCCGAATCAGTCACCACCAATAAATGCCAGCCACTTAGATCTAAATATGCTTGCTGCTAAATAATGTCCTGAGTGCTAAGAGCCAACTTTTTAATCTAATGAAATAGTCAATAAGCTGAAAAATAACGTTGTTTGTTTCATGCTCAGAATTGGGTGAGAGATTCTTGCTCAAAAGGTAGTTAATCAACTTAATGATACTAAGACCCTTAAAGCTTATTCATTTGAAGACACATTTTTAATAACAATTGATCTACAGGGTAGTAGTGGCAATCAATTGATATGGACATCTTTCTGGGTGGGGTCGGTATGAAAGAGGATTTTCACCTTGACTGGAGTCTGCTCAGGCATTGCTTTTGTTACACTTTTATTGTATTATTCATCTATCCATTCCTCCTTTGTTTTGTTTTTTACATATCCAAGATCCGGTCATGGATGCAACAGGTTCAGAGTGAAACCCAGAGACATCCCTCTCCAAATGATACTTGGATCCCAAGGTGTTCCAGCCCAGGAAGGATATTTAATCCCTTCAGTGTGTCCTGGATCCACCCCATGGTCTTATCCAAGCTGGAAATGCTTTAAAAACCTCCCAGGCTAACAAAACACATCCTGATTAGATGTCCATACCACCTTAGCTGATTTCTTTTGATGCAGAGGGGCAACAGTTCTGCTCCCACTTTCCTCAAGATGATGGAGATCCTTATCATATTTCTAAGGCTGAGGCCCACCAGCCTCTGATGGAAACTAATTTCAGCCGCATGTGTCTTTCAGTTACTACCCAAATGTAACCGTAGGTGAGGGTTGACACAAATCTGGACAGGTAAATTGAAATCTTTGCTTTTCAACAAAGCTCCTTCTGCACACGCAAAAGAGACATAAAAGCAAAGACATAAATTACCACTAAGGGACCAAAAGGTGCAGAAGAGTATTAGTGCCACTGAAGAAAAAAAAATAGAATTCTGAAATGAAATGAAAAAAAAATCCTTCCTCAAAAAATTATCTTTTAGTTTTCGGAAAAAAAGTCTGAATTCCAAGATTAAAAATGGAAATCTGACTTTTTTCTCAATATCAAAATTTTTTTCTTCAATGGCCCTGATGCTTTGTGTAAAGGGTTGGTTGTTTCTAAACCAATTTATTACTGCAGAGTGTTTCAGAAGGACTAGGATTAGTAATTATTTGTGCATGCTGTCAGTCTTTTATTTGAAAATGTACTTTTATCCTGCAGCTCTATGAAGTAAACAACCTGAGCACAAATTCACCCATCCTGCTTTCTGGTGTACCTGACCGCACCCTAACTTTTCTCAAAGCTTCTTTCCAAGATGTGAATAGTTTGAACTGAACATCTTATTACCGACAGAGGAATCCATGAATGTAAATACATATAATGCAGCTTTCTGAGGCCACTGCTTCCATGCAGGAATGGCAGACCCCCCCCCCCTTCCCCTTCCATTAGCTTGGCACACGACTGCATACCACAGCTAATTAGCTTCCTGTAAAAGCCTTGAATAAAAACATTGGCTTTAATCACACGCTGCTGCTTTGTCTCATTCACTGCCAAGGTAAATGTTTCTTAAAGCAGAGAAAAAAAACAGACATTTTTCTATGTGGGTTTCTGTTTCCCAGACAGGTGTTTGACTCTGTGATGTGTTAGGATCCAGGTCAAGATGTTACCTTAACATTCTTCAACATCAAATAAACTCAGTATTTTCGTGTCATTAGACTTTTAAAGGCTTTCATTTCAGTTCAAGTGATTTCTTTTCCTGCACGCTGAGGGTGCCTGAGATGTCAAACTAGTTTTGAGAATGTGTGTTTAGTGTCTGTTTTACTAGATCATAATTTACTGGCTCACAGTGGGGGAACTGTGGTCTCATACAGATTCGTATGAACTTTTATGCTTTGCTGTCAGAGCTGCAAGAGTATATCAACAAAACAGTTTGTTGAATAGCTGATTGTTTACCAGATGCTGGTAAGTAACACAAGACCCATTTAGCACTTTCATCAATATGATTTATGAGCCATTCAATAACTTATTTACCTTACAAATAAACAATCGTTCAACTTCTCATAAAATCTTATTGATTCTTTCTAGTGGGATTCAATTAGTTATTACTAAGGCTATAAAAACTAAATAAAAACTAAATAAATCAGAGAAATACACCTACATTTGTTGCTTAGTTAGCCCCAAACCTGAGGATATTATAAAGACCAAGAAAACCCAAATGTTTAGATTTAAGACATGTTCATGAAATCTTTGGTGTTTTGTTTGGAAAACTAATCAAAAAATCATTTCTCATACCAACTACCTTTTCATTAAATCCCTCTCTGAGCCATTAGTTTGTTTGTCAGTGCATCTATGTGTTTGCCTGTTCATCGTCAACATTGCACCAATGCTCACTTGCAAAACTTTTCTTTAGAAATTTGGTGGAAAGTTGTAACATTTCCGGGATGAGAATGGCATTAAACTTGGTGTAATTTGAAATTGCTTTGTTGTGATCCAGGTTTACATGAAATCACAGAACAGAAATCTATCATTTTTAGAACAAAAAGTCAAAAGCTGTCCGCCTTTGGCTGAGAAACTATAGGAACTTTTTCATGAATGCAACCTACAGACTCGACTCTGTTGCTCATCCCACAAATGCATTTTCCTTACAAATGTGACCGTTTAAAAGGGAATTGAACAGACTTTCTAACGGTGTAAGATTTAATGCTAAGTCGCATTGCTACGACAAAGTAATAACTCATCCAACACAAATTTCCTTACTTTTTGTGCTAAGAAAACTAACGATTTCCATGGGTTGCGCAGTTTAATCTTCAATGTTTGTAGTTCTTCTCGAGCAATATGAGCAAGATTGTGAGACTAATACATGTTGGAGCGGACAAACATTCCTATTTACCAGTTTCTGATGAGACCGGGTTGACTGGGAAAACCTACTCCTCACAGGATACAACCACTTTGCAGGAGTAGCAGAACCATTTCCTTCTGAATGTAAACGAAACAAAAGAGATGGTTATTGACTTTAGGAGGAGGAAACCTGCACACCAGCCCATCAGGAACCTGGGTGGGAGGATGAAGTTGTGGACAGCTATATAGCTACTTGGGTGTGCACTTGATCAGCAGGCTGGACTGACAGATCAACACAGATGCTGTGTACAGGAAAGGGATGAACAGACTCTACTTCCTGAGGAAGCGCAGATCCTGTAATATATGCAACAAACTGCTGGAGAGGTTCTTCCAGTCTGTGGTGGCCAGGCCCATCATGTTTGCTGTTGTATGCTGGAGGAGCAGCATCAGATCCAGGAATGTCCGCAGGATCAATAAACTGATCCATAAGGCTGGCCAGATCATTGGACGCAACCTGGAGACACTGGACACATTCAGAGACAGGAGGTCTCTGAACAAACTGGTTTCCCTAATGGACAACTCATCACATCCATTACACAATATACCGGAGGGACAAAGATGCTCTTTCTCAAACAGACTGCTGCAGCGCCACCGTCACAAAGAAAATAATTCCTTCTGTTTACAAAAACTCCTCCATGTGTGAGAGGTGATCATCATAATTTATTTTATTTTATATTGCACTTCTCTTGTTGATTTTGTCTTCATTGAGTTTATTTTTATCCATTTACACTTTTTTATATATCTATCTTACAATAAAGAGGTGTTAGAGAGATTTCCTATTAAACTTCCATAAAGTTGGGAGTGGTAGTTCATGAAAATAGTTTCCAAAATGGTCCATAGTGATACAGTTAAGTCTTACAATACTGTATGGGTGAACCTCAAAAAATGCTGGATCCAATATTTCCTATCATGCAACTTAGATATTTTTGTTAGACCCTCCCTGCTTGGTCAGCAGTCATGTCTGTCCTACACCACAAATCTGGTTTGTAGTGCTGGCTTTCTGTTATAAAGCTGTAGCTGAGATAAGCCTGACATCATCATTTGGATTATCCTGTAAGACTTGACAAAACTTCTCCAGAGCTGTGAAAGACATAATAAACACAGGCTGAACAGTACTGACTAATGGGCTCAGAGTGTTCTCTATGAAACTGACCATCATGCATAAAATCAGAACAGGGCCTCTTCAAAATGAAAGAGTAATGTTGAGGTAAACCTGTACTTTATGTACAGACACTTGTTTTACTGCTATTATGTAACACAAAAAAGTAGTAATTGCATGACTAATGGCTCAACCTTGTAAAATTTGAACTTCAAAGTATTTTGCGTGTGGTTCAGACAGAACCAGCACATCCTATCCTGGCACCTACACAAAGACAAAAACTCCTCTGACTGGAAGAACAATGTTCAATCTGCAAACCATCTTATTGGGGAAGTGTGTGATGAGGGGCTCTCATCACCACTGTGCTTTTGGCTTTGCCAGTGAAACCTGGTCAGACCCTCTAGTACTAATGGAAAAGAAAAAACACAGCTTCTGTGTGGTGTCTGGAGAGAGGGAACATTCAAAGTCAACAACAGATAGACTTGTTACTGCTGAACACTGCAAAAGGGAAACGCTGTTTTCAGATGACTAATGTCAGTGGACAAAAGGTAAAGGATTAGTTCGAAGACTGCTTCGATTTCATAAACGGCTGAATAAATATTGCTTCTCAAGGTCTCTCCCTTTTGTAAGCCAAGATCAAATAAAGATCATAAAAAACAGCCTTGCTAGCAGTAAGAAATGATGTCATAATCAAAATCACTTCGATGCAACCAGTGGGTTTGGTGCACAATGGAGAGCAGACTGTTCCTAATAAGCTCAAGAATTGTACTGTGCCTTATAGAAGCAGTTTGGCCGAGGTTCCCATCTGAGCTAATTGTTTCCAGATATGCAGTTTTCTGCACAGTGGCTAACAAGACCCTTCCCTGTCTGTCTGTACCTCTGGAACGAAAGGCCTCTCTCCATCTGTCTGCGAGCGGCAAGGTCAGGCTGCAGCCTACACCCTAACACCACATCTGTCCGTTTGTCTGTCGGTCTGGTGGAATTCAGATCCTTTTCTGATAGTCTGTGTACTAACTGGAAGGTCACTGATTGTCTGTTGTTGCCCACAGCTTGTCTCAACTTTGCTAAAAGTAACTCTCCCTACTTCCTATCCTGTTATTGATAAATCTCAAATGACTGTTTAGAGAAATTGGGGTTAAGTTTTTCTCACAGTACCAAACTTGTTTTCCAGGTACAAGCTTGAAACTTGGTAAAAAAAAAAAATCCAGCAGCTTCCTGATAAAAAAAAATCCAACTGTTTCCTATGCTGACTGAATGCTCATTACCTTGCAGCATGCCAGCCCACTGCAAAGTGACAGTGGAAAATATTATTCTCCCATCATCCTCTTCCTCTTCACAACAACATGGACTATTCCACAGCTGGAACAGAGGAAGGTGAATTCCTCAGCAAAGTGAGGAGGAAGTGATGACGCAGGACGGAGCCATCACTCATCAACCTGCCAAACTGGCAGCAGACAACGTGAGTTTCACATGTTTCTGTTACCTCAAGAAGCATGTTTTCCACCCTGGCCCGGAGTCAATTGGGGCATCCATGCAAACTTTAGTGTAATGATGCATAAGTGTTAAGAAAAATATACTGAGATTCTTAGCATACATTATAAAGAAGAGTAAAGCAAACTCAAATAAAACTATATGCTTCCTCTTTTTGTGTTTCACTTCACTGTATGACTGGTCACTTTGCAAGTATGCAAATTAATTCCAGTTCAAATAAAACAAATTAACCCCTTAATTAAATCACTTGTTTGACCAGTGATGCGATGACAACCCTTTTAACCATCGGCCAAAATGCAACAGGTCAACATTTCGTGAGAAAATTTAGTTACTCTGAATTTATTCATCTTAATCCACTTAAAAACATCATCAAGCTCTAGATGTGTAAGAAACAAAATGTGTTTCATACATCAGAAGCCCACTGCTGCTTCAGCTCAATTCAACCAATGGTGCATATTAATCAGGTAATTCAATTCAATTCATCTTTATTTGTATAGCGCCAATTCAAACAAACAACAATGTAGTCTC